>CM038678.1:755620456-756123121 GCA_021605205.1 Aegilops longissima
ATAGTTATATGATCCAATTATGTTATTATTGTTGAGAGAACTTGCACTAGTGAAAGTATGAACCCTAGGCCTTGTTTCCTAGCATTGCAATACCGTTTACGCCCACTTTTATCATTAATTACCTTGCTGTTTTTATTATTTCAGATTACAAAAACCTTTATCTACTATACATATTGCACTTGTATCACCATCTCTTCACCGAAATAGTGCACCTATACAATTTACCATTGTATTGGGTGTGTTGGGGACACAAGAGACTCTTTGTTATTTGGTTGCAGGGTTGCTTGAGAGAGACCATCTTCATCCTATGCCTCCTATGGATTGATAAACCTTAGGTCATCCACTTGAGGGAAATTTGCTACTGTCCTACAAACCTGTGCACTTGCAGGCCCAACAACGTCTACAAGAAGAAGGTTGCGTAGTAGACATCAGTGTCCTTGAGTGCATGCTTAGGTCCCATGCAAGAAATGGGAATGAATTTCAAACACCAAGGTACTGTTGATTGCCGGCAAAACGTTGAGATACCTGGTTTTCAAATTCTAGTAAATCCAAAACTCGTCTGAAATTCATGAAACTTGGCATGGTATCATGGAGCGGCATCAACATGCCATGGTAAAAAATTTGTCCCATTTGGGACAGGTTTGGGTATAAGCTTCTCACAAACCAGAGCTTCTCACAACAAGCGTGATGGTTTCGTTACGGAACGTGCCACCTTTGGGGACGAAACGATATCCATTGCCTCTTATTGCTTTCAAAAAAATTATACTGCCAACATAGAACAACATGAGTGTTGTGTTAAGTTTTGGAATTTTTCGGGGTTCGTCTGGACATTTTTATATATTAACTGGGTTTTCTAGACATTTTATGTGCATAATTCAAATTTGAAATACATGCACATGCTCAAGTGCATACAAATTGGTTGAAAAATCAAATATGTGTCCTTGGGTGCATGCTTAGATCCCATGCAAGAAATGAGAATGAATTTCAAACACCAGGGCACTGTTGATTGCCGGCAAAACGTTGAGATACCTGGTTTTTAAATTCTGGTAAATCCAAAACTCGCCTGAAATTCATGAAACATTTCCTGCTATCATGGAGCGGCATCAACATGCCGTGGTAAATAATATGTCCCATTTGGGGCAGGTTTGGGTGTAAGCTTCTCAAAAACCAGAGCTTCTCACAACAAGCGTGATGGTTTCGGTAGGGAACGTGCCACCTTTGGTGACGGAACAATATCCGTTGCCTCTTATTGCTTTCAAAAATTATCTAGTGGCAACATAGAACAACGGGAGTGTTGTGTTTAATCTTGGAATTTTTCGGGGTTCGTTTGGCCTTTTTTATACATTAACTGGGTTTTCTAGGCTTTTTATGTGCATAATTCAAAATTCAACTACAAGCACATGCTCCAGTGCACCAAAGTTGGTTGAAAAATCACATGTGTGTCCTTGGTTGCATGCTTAGGTCACATGCAAGAAATGGGAATGAATTTCAAACACTAGGGCATTGTTGATTGCCGACAATACGTTGAGTTACCTGGTTTTAAAATTCTAGTAAATCCAAAATTCGTCTAAATTTCATGAAACTTGGCATGCTATCATGGAGCGCCATCAACATGTCGTGGTAAATTGTTTCTCCCATTTGGGGCAGGTTTGGTTATAAGCTTCTCACAAACCAGAGCTTCTCAGAAAAAGCGTGATGGTTTCGGTACGGAACGTGCCCCCTTTGGAGACGGAACGATATCTGTTGCCTCCTATTAATTTCAAAAAATTTCTAGTGTCAACATAGAACAACAGGAGTCTTGTGTGTAATCTTGGAATTGTTTGGGGTTTGGTTGGCCTTTTTATACATTAATTGGGTTTCTGGGCATTTTATGTGCATAATTCAAATTTGAACTACAAGCACATGCTTAAGTGCACCAAATTTGATTGAAAAATCACATGTATGTCCTTGGGTGAATTTCTAGGTCCCATGCAAGAAAAGGGAATGAAATTCAAACACCAGGGCACTGTTGATTGTCGGTAAAATGTTGAGATGCCTGGTTTTTAAATTCTAGTAAATCCAAAACCCGTCTGAAATTCATGAAACTTGGCATGCTATCATGGAGCGGAATCAACTTGCCGTGGTTAAAATTTTTTCCCATTTGTGGCAGGTTTGGGTATAAGCTTCTCACAAACCAGAGCTTCTCACAACAAGCGTGATGATTTCGGTAGGGAACGTGCCACCTTTGGGGACGGAACGATATCCGTTGCCTCTTATTGCTCTCAAAAAATTTCTAGTGTCAACATAGAACAACAGGCATGTTGTGTTTAATCTTGGAATTTTTTGGGGTTCGTTTGGCCTTTTTATGCATTTATTGGGTTTATGGGCATTGTATGTGCATAATTCCAATTTGAACTACAATCACATGCTCCATTGCACCAAACTTCGTTGAAAAATCACATGTGTGTCCTTGGGTGAATTTCTAGGTCCCATGCAAGAAATGGGAATGAAATTCAAACACCAGGGCACTGTTGATTGTAGGCAAAAAGTTGAGATGCCTGGTTTTTAAATTCTAGTAAATCCAAAAGTCGTCTGAAATTCATGAAACTTGGCATGCTATCATGGAGCGGCATCAACATGACGTGGTAAATAATATGTCCCATTTGGGACAGGTTTCGGTATAAGCTTCTCACAAACCAGAGCTTCTCACAACAAACGTGATGGTTTCGGTAGGGAACATGCCACCTTTGGTGACAAAACGATATCCGTTGCCTCTTATTGCTTTCAAAAAAATTCTAGTGCCAACATAGAAAAAAAGGAGTGTTGTGTTAGGTTTTGGAAATTTTTGGGGTTCTTTTGGGCATTTTATGTGCATAATTAAAATTTGATTGAAGGCACATGCTCCAGTGCATATAAATTGGTTGAAAATAAATTATGTGTCCTTGGGTGCATGCTTAGGTCCGATGCAAGAAATGGGAATGAATTTCAAACACCAGGGCACCATTGATTGCCGGCAAAACATTGAGATACTTTGTTTTTAAATTCTAGTAAATCTAAAACTCGTCTAATATTCTTGAAACTTGGCATGCTATCATGAAGCAGCATCAACATGCCGAGGTAAAAAATTTGTCCCATTTGGGGTAGGTTTGGGTATAAGCTTCTCACAAACCAGAGCTTCTCACAACAAGCGTGATGGTTTCGGTAGGGAACGTGCCACCTTTGGGGGCGGAACGATATCCGTTGCCTCTTATTGCTTTCAAAAAAATTCTAGTGCCAACATAGAACAACAGGAGTGTTCTGTTAAGTTTTGGAATTTTTCGGGGTTCTTTTGGGCATTTTTATACATTAACTGGGTTTTCTAGGCATTTTATGTGCATAATTCAAATTTGAAATACATGCACATGCTTCAGTGCATATAAATTGGTTGAAAAATCAATTATGTGTCCTTGGGTGCATGCTTAGGTCCCATGCAAGAAATGGGAATGAATTTCAAACACGAGGGCGCCATTGATTGCCAGCAAAATGTTGAGATACTTTGTTTTTAAATTCTAGTAAATCTAAAACTCGTCTAAAATTCTTGAAACTTGGCATGTTATCATGGAGCGGCATCAACATGCCGTGGTAAAAAAATTGTCCCATTTGGGGCAGGTTTGGGTATAAGCTTCTCACAAACTAGAGCTTCTCACAACAAGCGTGATGGTTTCCGTACGAAACGTGCCACCTTTGGGGGCGGAACGATATCCGTTGCCTCTTATTGCTTTCAAAAAAAATTCTAGTGCCAACATAGAACAACAAGAGTGTTGTGATAAGTTTTGGAAATTTTCGGGGTTCTTTTGGGCATTTTTATACATTAACTTGATTTTCTAGGCATTTTATATGCATAATTCAAATTTGAAATACATGCACATGCTCCAGTGCATATAAATTGGTTGAAAAATCAATTCTGTGTCCTTGGGTGCATACTTAGGTCCCATGCAAGAAATGGGAATGAATTTCAAACACTAGGGCACCATTGATTGCCAGCAAAACGTTGAGATACTTTGTTTTTAAATTCTAGTAAATCTAAAATTCGTCTGAAATTCTTGAAACTTGGCATGCTATCATGGAATGGCACCCGACATGTTGTGGTATTTTTCGTGTACATTTTAAGAGAAGGCACAATCGAATAATGACAGCCAACAAAGGCATTTTGAAAAAATAGCCGCCACTTTAATATCTCAAATGTTTGTATAATTCAAACCATATGCGTACTGTTAACCATTCACGTGACGCCACATGTCTTGGTTTTTAATGGCTATAGGAGGTGTCGTGTGGACAGCTGCTTGACTAAACGAGGGGCGTTCGAGCGCATTCCGGTGCGTAGGCTCACTGGGAAGCGTACAAGCTGTCCAACGCAGGATTACGGTATGCGAATTAAAGCCAGACTTCGGTGCTAAGCCAAGAGACACTGCGATTTGTCAAAATATGCACCTAAAAATCAGTAGCACTATCTATTTTTTGCAACTAAAATTCAGTAATTAAGCATAGATTCCATTCATAGAGATTAAGCAGTCGTTCTCACCGGGAAGCGAGACAGACTTGGGCCACCGCTCTCCTCGCTCCCACTGGTCTATATTAATGGCGACGACAAGCGGTCGCACCCCCCCCCCATCCTCGCCACACGCACAATCCTCTCTCTCCGCCCGCATCCTCGACGCGACTCTGAGTCCTCAAAGCGCCCCATCAGAGGGAGTGGCGACCCTGGGGTTGCTGAATTACTGGTGCACGGCGTGAATATGGAGACAGAGGTTTCCGTCGGCACCGACAAGGTGGAGAATGAGGTTGCCAACAAGCGGAGGCGGGTCGAGAAAGAACCGCAAGCGACTCCAGCAGGCCTAGACTTCATCAACAACATCCCCGATGATATGTTGATAGTCATCATATCTCTCCTCCCAATCAAATATCGGGGGAGGAAAGCCACCCTTTCTCGGAGGTGGCGCCCCTTGTGGCTCCTCACCCCTGTCGACCTCCTTGACGCCCACAAGATCTGCCATGGCTATCGCCAAAGCTTGGATGCGTTCTCCCAGATCCTCGGCAGTCACCATGGCCCAATCAAAGGCCTTATCACAGGCAAGTTCCGTTCCCATGGCAAGGACCGAGCCAAGCTTGACGAGTGGTTCCGATCCCCTGCCATAGATCAGCTCGAGAAGCTCAGTTTTAATGATGGGCATATGCGCTTGCTGCCAACATCCGCGCTCTGCTTTGTGCCCACGCTGAGCCTCGCCAAATTCATTAACTGCCATTCCCCCTCCTTAATGAAGCGCCCGCTCTTTTTCTACCATGCCTGAAGCACTTCGAGCTCGTTGTCGTCTGCATCCCAAATGATGACATGGAGTGCCTGCTCCGCGACTATACTGCACTTGAGTTCTTTCGTCTTCAGGCGATGAATTGGTCGAGTACCTTGCACATCAGCTCCAGGACTCTCCGGACTATTTATGTGTGTTGCTGGTGCTGCAACGAGAGATCACAAAAGGTGGACCACAATATGGTCATTGAGGACACACCTTCACGTGAGAGATTACTTGTAGTTGATCAACAAGGTCCAACAAGAATCAATGTCATTTCTGCGCTGAAATTGAAAGTGGTGGGCTACTCGTCTGTCAAATACTACAACTTTCAGGTACAACAGTCGCCTTATACCTCTCCTTGATATCAACGTTATTTCTAGTTTTGAAGATGTATATTCGTCTGTCATCCTGCGAAGCTTGACCTAGACTCTGGGCACAGTGAAGGTCTTGGCACTAGAATCTGTTGGCCCCAACCTGGACCAAGTTGTCAGTTGCTTGAGATGCTTTCCGTGCTTGAATATATTGTATATCAAGGTGATGTTCCTTTCCTGTTAAATGTTAACCATAAGTGAGTTCAATTTTTTGCACCTTTTCCCAAGTTTACAATGACAATGTACTACAATTTCTGAAGGAATTCTGGAGGATTTTAGGACATACACCCCCACCCATATTGATTGCTTCATTCATATGGTTACAATCATCCATAAGCATCTCCTTTGGATTCATCTGTATTAGTTTTCTTAGGGAATTTTTCGTCCAATCCAACCTCTTGTGAATAAGCCTACATGTTTCTAGATTGTAATCAAATGCCCATGTTAATCATGTCAGATCGAAGATGGCACGTTGGTGCATTTTACAAATCCTGCAAACAAAATGGGCATGTAGCAGTGTTCATGACTACATGTAGGCACTAACACGTTCTCTTCTTTAACAGATAATAATAGGCCTGGAGGTGGATAATGTTTATAACGATAATCACATCGAATGCCTGGATCTGCATCTCTCAACTATTACTTTGAACTCGTACCGAGGGACCTTACCGGAGATTACACTCGCTAGGTTCTTTCTAGCCAGAGCAAAGGTGCTGAGGGTACTGAGGTTGAATACGCATTTAATTAGGAAAGATGAATGGTATGATTATCAGAGTCGGCAGGTACTGCGGAATGGAAGAGCCTCCAAAAATGCTAAACTTCGTATTGGAAGAGCATATGCTGGAGCAATTGGAAGTCACTTTGTCAAACCCAAACATGACTTGTCAGCGGATGATCCCTTTGCAGAAATGAGATGCTTGCAATGTTTGAATTTGGGCGTTGTAATATTTGAATTTGAACCTTGCAATATTTATGGCATTTGTTATATTGAACCATTTCTGTTCTCTTGTCTCAATGCAAACAGTACATCCAAGTGAACCGCATGTCGTATATTGCACACACCTTGATCCGGCTGACCGTTTCTTTTGTGTTTCCTAATCACAAACAGTTCATCCGAGTGAACCGTATGCTATACATCGCACACACCTTGATCTGGCTGACCGTTTCTTTTGTGTTACCTAATCACAAACAGTTCATCCGAGTGAACCGTATGTTGTACATCACACACACCTTCATCTGGCTGCCCGTTTCTTTTGTTCCTCCGCATCGCAAACGGTTGATTGAACTGAACTATATGCCCTGCATCGCACATGCAACTGAAATCTAAACCATGTTTAATGCATCCTCCATCGCAAATGTCTCTGATCGTAGTGTCGTGTTAGCAGCATCCTACAGTAGTGAATGTCTTATTTTTATTCGGCGGTATTGTGGGATGAAGCGTCCTGGACCAACATGTCACGCGCATGAGACCGACTCCACCGACTGACAAGCAACTAGTTTTGCATAAAGGTGGTTGGCGGGTGTCTGTTTCTCCTACTTTAGTTGAACCGAATTTGACTGCAGCCGGTCCTTGAAGAAGGTTAAAACGACAAAATTGATGAATCACCGTTGTGGTTTTATGTATAGGTAAGAACAATTCTTGTTAGAAGCCCATAGCAGCCACGTAAAACTTGCAACAACAAAGTAGAGGACGTCTAAATTGTTTTTGCAGGGCATGTTGTGAGGTGATATGGTCAAGATATGATGTGATATATGTTGATGTATGAGATGATCATGTTTTTTTAATATCGACAATCGGTAGGAGCCTTAGGGTTGTATCTTTATTGTATGAAGTGCAAGTGCCCTGTAGTTGCTTTACTTTATCACTATGCGTAAGTGATAGTTGTAGAAGCAATAGTTGGCGTGACGACCTCGACACAAGGGAGCTACGATGGAGATCAAGGTGTCGAGCCGGTGACGATAGAGATCATGACGATGCTTTGGAGATGGAGATCAAAAGCACAAGATGATGATGGCCATATCATGTCACATATTTTGATTGCATTTTTTGTTTATCCTTTATGCATCTTATTTTGCTTAGAACGGCGGTAGCATTATAAGATGATCCCTTCACTTAATTTCAAGATAAAAGTGTTCTCCCAGAGTTGCACCGTTTCTACAGTTCATCCTTTCGAGACACCACGTGATGATCAGGTGTGATAGACTCTACATTAACATACAACGGGTGTAAGACAGTTTTATATATGCAGAATACTTGGGTTAAACTTGACGAGCCTAGCATGTACAGACATGGTCTCGGAACATTGGAGACCGAAAGGTCGAACATGAGTCATATAGTAGATATGATCAACATAGAGATGTTCACAATTGATGACTACTCCATCTCACGCGATGATCGGACATGGGTTAGTTGATTTGGATCATGTATCACTTAAATAAGTTGACAGATGTTAATTTAAGTGGGAGTTCATTAGTAATTTGATTAATTGAACTTAAATTTATCATGAACTTAGTCTTAATAGTTTTTGCATATCTATGTTGTAGATCAGTAGCTCGCAATATAGCTCCCCTATTTTTGATATGTTCCTAGAGAAAAATAAGTTTAAAGATGATAGTAGCAATGATGCGGACTGGGTCCGCGATATGAAGATTATCCTCATTGCTGCACAAAAGAATTATGTCCTTGATGTGCCGCTAGGTGACAGACCTAGTGCAGGTGAAGATGCAGATGTTATGAACGTTTGGAAAGCTCTATATGATGACTACTTAATAGTTTAGTGCGTCATGGAGCTGGGACTTCAAAAATGTTTTGAAGACCATGGAGCATATGAGATGTTACAAGAGCTAAAATTGGTATTTCAGACTCATGCCTGATACGTCTCTAACGTATCTATAATTTATCATTGTTCCATGCTATTATATTATCTGTTTTTGATGTTTTATATGCATTAATATGCTATTTTATATTATTTTTGGGACTAACCTATTGACCTAGAGCCCAGTGCCAGTTTCTGTTTTTTCCTTGTTTTAGAGTTTCCCAGAAAAGGAATACCAAATGGAGTCCAAATGGAATGAAACTTTCGTGATGATTTTTCTTGGACTAGAAGACATCCAGAGGACTTGGTGTGCAAGTCAGGGAAGCCACGAGGCAGCCACAAGGACGGAGGGCGCGCCCAGGGGGGTAGGGCACGTCCCCCACCCTTGTGGGCCCCTCGTGACTCCACCGACCTACTTCTTCTGCCGATATATTCTCAAATACTCCAAAACCAACCAGGAGAGCCACGAAAACACTTTTCACCGCCACAATCTTCTGTACCCGTGAGATCCCATCTAGGGGCCTTTTCTAGGTCCTGCCGGAGGGGGACTCGATCACGGAGGGCTTCTACATAAACACCATTGCCTCTCCGATGAAGCGTGAGTAGTTTACCTTAGACCTACGGGTCCATAGCTAGTAGCTAGATGGCTTCTCCTCTCTCTTTGATTCTCAATAACATGGTATCCTCGATGTTCTTGGAGATCTATTTGATGTAATACCTTTTTGTGGTGTGTTTTCCGAGATCCGATGAAATGTGGATTTATGATCAGCTTATCTATCAATATTATTTGAATCTTCTCTGAATTCTTATATGCATGATTTGATATCTTTGCAAGTCTCTTCGAACTATCAATTTGGTTTGGCCAACTAGATTGATTTTTCTTGGAATGGGAGAAATGCTTAGCTTTGGGTTCAATCTTGCGGTGCTTGATCCCAGTGACAGAAAGGGAACTGACATGTATTGTATTGGAACTCATTGTATTGTTTCCATTGAGGATAACAAGATGGGGTTATCATCATATTGCTTGAGTTTATCCCGTTATATCATGTCATGTTACTTACAGTGTTACTCTGTTCTTATGAACTCAATACTCTAGATACAGGCAGGAGTCGGTCGATGTGTGGAGTAATAGTAGTAGATCCAGGCAGGAGTCGGTCTACTTGACAAGGACGTGATGCCTATATTCATGATCATTGCCTTAGATATCGTCATCCCTTCGCGCGTTTCTATCAATTGCTTGGTAGTAATTTGTTCATCCACCATAATATTTTCTATATTGAGAGAAGCCTCTAGTGAAACCAATGGCCCCCGGGTCTATTTTCCATCACACTACTAGCAAAAAGGTTGTTAGTGGCGCACCAGTTTTTGCACACCACATAGTGCGCCATTACTCTGCCTAGAAGTGCGCCATTACTATCTGACTTAGTAATGGCGCACCACATAGAAGTGCGCCATTACTAACAATTTTTTTTCAGAAAATATTTTTCAATTTTTTTTTCAAACTTTTTTTTCAATTTTTTTTCGTTTTTTTCTTAATCTCAGGTCACTATGGCTTAATCTCGGGTCAATATGCTTAATCTCAAGTCAAATCGCACTCCGTGGTCAAACTTCCCGGAAGGTCACCCATCCTCACACTACTCCAGCCCACACTTAACTTCGCAGTTCTATCCAACCCCAGCACCAGCTCACTTAACAGGCAATTGTTGATGTATCTATCATATCAATCCTATTAAACCTTGTTGATGTCTAGGACTTTGTTCTTGTTCATGAGTGTGATGAAATTACGAGAAAATATTTCAAACTTCCCGGTCATATTAAGTATCATATTTTGAACATTTCATCCAAAAAAAATTCGAAACTAATTTTTTTTCTGTTACTAGTGGCGCACCTAGCAAATGGTGCGCCATTACTAAGTTTGATTTTTTTTCATTTACCCCCCTCTAGATCTTAAAAGCCCTGTATCTTTTATTCTGTTAGTTTTTTGGGGATTCTAAAAATCTTCAACGGGGTTCCCCCCCGTTGAATTCAGATGTAACTTTTCGAGTAGATGACTTTTCATATAAAAACTTTTTAATCCGAGTTCGTATGCAAAAGTTATGCCATTTTACTAAATTCTAGAGAGAATTTGCAAATAAAGTCGAAATTCATATTTGTAAATTTTCCCAACAACTAGACCACATATCACATGGGAAACTTATTTTATTTTATTTTTTTGACATTTCCATCATTTTCTTTTATTTTTTAAAACTGAAAAGGCGGTCCACCGGGGGGGTGGGGTGCATTTAGTACTGGCGCACCTTCACAAAGTGCGCCATTACTATGTGTATGACTTGGTCAAACCTTGGTCAAAGTTAGTAATGGCGCACTTTGTATAGGTGCGCCATTACTGTTTTGGTTACTAATGGCGCACCTATATCTGGAGCGCCACTGCTATATAGCATTGGCGCACCACATACATGGTGCGCCATTAATGTCCATATTAGCTATAACTGTTTTTCTAGTAGTGTCATATAAATTTTGGATCTACAGTTTTAGTTTCCGATTTACTTCCTTTGCAATCTTTTACTTTCCGATCTATAAACCAAAAATACCAAAAATATTTACTTTACCATTTATCTATCTCTATCAGATCTCACTTTTGAAAATAACCGTGAAGGGATTGATAGCCCCTTTGTCTTGTTGGGTGCAAGTTGTTGATTGTTTGTGCAGGTATTCGGTGACTTGTGCGTTGTCTCCTACTCGATTGATACCTTGGTTCTCAAATTGAGGGAAATACTTACTCTACTTTGATGCATCACCCTTTCCTCTTGAAGGGAAAAACCAACGCAAGTGCAAGAGGTAGCAATGCCCGTGTCGAGAGGTATGAGATCTCTGACAAGTACTTTGCCTACAAGATGGAGGAGAATAGCTCAACAAGTGAGCATGTGCTCAGAATGTCTGGGTACTACAATCGCTTGAATGAAGTGGGAGTTAATCTTCCAGATAAGATAGTGATTGACAAAGTTCTCTAGTCACTATCACCAAGATACTATAACTTCGTGATGAACTATAATACGCAAGGGATGACGAAAATGATTCCCGAGCTCTTCACAATGCTGAAATCGACGATGGTAGAAATAAAGAAAGAGCATCAAGTGTTGATGGTTAAGAAGACCACTAGTTTCAAGAAAAAGGGCAAGGGAAAGAGAGGGAACTTCAAGAAGAATGACAAGCAAGTTGCCGCTCCCATGAAGAAGCCCAAAGCTGGACCCAAGCCTGAAACTGATTAGTGCCTCTACTGCAAACGAAATGGTCACTGGAACAGAACTGCCCCAAATACTTGGCGGATAAGAAGGATGGTAAAGTGAACAAAGGTATATTTGGTATACATGTTATTGATGTGTAGCTTACTAGTATTAATAGTAGCCCCTGGGTATTTGATATGGGCTTGGTTGCTAAGATTAGTAACTCAAAACAGGAGTTGCAGAATAAACAGAGACTAGATAAGGGTGAGGTGATGATGTGTCTTGGAAGTAATTCCAAGGTTGATACGATCACCATCGCACACTCCCTCTACCTCGGGGATTAGTGTTGAACCTAAATAAATGTTATGTGGTGTTTGCGTTGAACATGAATGTGATTTGATCATGTTTATTGCAATACTGTTATTCATTTAAGTCAAAGAATAATTGTTGTTCTATTTACATGAATAAAACGTTCTATGGTCATACACCCAATGCGAATGGTTTATTGAATCTCGATCGTAGTGATACACATATCCATAATATTGATGCCAAAAGATGCAAAGTTAATAATGATAGTGTAACATAATTGTGGCACTGCCGTTTAGGTCATGTTGGTGTAAAGCGCATGAAGAAAGTCCATGCAGATGGGATTTTGGAATCACTTAATCATGAATCATTTGATACTTGCGAACCACGCCTCATGGGCAAGATGAATAAAACTCCGTTCTCCGGAAGAATGGAGTGAGCTAATGACTTATTGGAAATAATGCATACCGATGTATGCAGTCCGATGAGTGTTGAAGCACGCGGTGGGTATTGTTATTTTCTAACCTTCACAGATGATTTGAGTAGGTATGGGTATATCTACTTGATGAAACACAAGTCTGAAACATTTGAAAAGTTCAAAGAATTTCAGAGTGAAGAGGACAATCATCATAACAAGAAAATAAAGTGTCTACAATCTGATCGTGGAGGCAAATATTTGAGTTGCGAGTTTGGCCTTCATTTAAAACAATGTGGAATAGTTTCACAACTCACGCCACCTGGAACACCACAGCGTAATGGTGTGTCCGAACGTCGTAACCGTACTTTATTAGATATGGTGCGATCTATGATGTCTCTTACCGATTTACCACTATCATTTTGGGGTTATGCATTAGAGATATCCGCATTCATGTTAAATAGGGCACCGTCGAAATCCGTTGAGACGACACCGTATGAACTATGGTTTTGCAAGAAACCTAAGTTGTCTTTTCTTAAAGTTTGGGGATGCGATGCTTATGTCAAAAGGCTTTAGCCTGATAAGCTCGAACCTATACAGAGAAATGCATCTTCATAGGATACCCGAAAGAAACTATTGGGTACACCTTCTACCACAGATCCGAAGGCAAGATCTTTGTTGCTAAGAATGGGTCCTTTCTAGAGAAGGAGTTTTCTCTCGGAAGAAGTGAGCAGGAGGAAAGTACAACTTGATGAGGTAATTGTACCTTCTCTCGAATTGGAGAGTAGCACATCAGAGAAATCTATTCCCGTGATGCCTACACCAACTAAATAGGAAGCTAATGATGATGATCATGAAACTTTGGATCAAGTTACTATTGGGCTTCGTAGCTCGAACGGAGCATGTTCCGCACCACAGTGGTACGGTAATCCTATCCTGGAAGTGATGTTACTGGAACATGGCGAACCTACGAACTATGAAAGAGCTATGATGATCCCAGATTCCGATAAAGGGCTTGAGGCCATGAAATCTTAGATAGGATCCATGTATGAGCAAAAACTGTGGACTTTGGTGTACTTGCCCGATGATTGGCAAGCCATTAAGAATAAATGGATCTTCAAGAAAAAAACTGACGTTGATGGTAATGTTACTATCTACAAAGATCAACTTGCCGCGAAAGGTTTTCTACAAGTTCAAGGAGTTGACTACGATGAGACTTTCTCACCCATAGCGATGCTTAAGTTCGTCCGAATCATGTTAGCAATTGCCGCATTTTATAATTATGATATCTGGCAAATGGATGTAAAAAAACTGCATTCCTTCATGGATATTAAAGAAGAGTTGTATATGATGCAACAAATAGTTTGTGTTGATCCTAAAGGTGCTAACAAAGTGTGCAAGCTCCAGCGATCCATCTATGGACTTGTGCAAGCATCTCGGAGTTGGAATATACACTTTGATGAGGTGATCAAAGCATATGGTTTTATACAGACTTATGGTGAAGCATGTATTTACAAGAAGGTGAGTGGGAGCTCTGCAGCATTTCTGATATTTTATGTGGATGACATATTATTGATTGGAAATGATACAGAATTTCCGAATAGCATAAAAAGGATACTTGAATAAGATTTTTTCAATGAAAGACCTCGATGAAGCTACTTATATATTGGGCATTAAGATCTATAGGGATAGATCGAGACTCTTAATAGGACTTTCACAAAGCACATACCTTCATAAGATTTTGAAGAAGTTCAAAATGGATCAGTCAAAGAAAGGGTTCGTGCCTGTGTTGCAAGGTGCGAAGTTGAGTAAGACTCAAAACCCGACCATGGTATAAGATAGAGCGAGAATAAAAGTCATTCCCTATGCCTCATCCATAGGTTCTATCAAGTATGCCATGCTGTGTACCACACCTGTTGTGTACCTTGCCATGAGTTTGGCAAGGGGGTACAATAGTGATCCAGGAATAGAACACTAGAAAACGATCAAAATTATCCTTAGTTACCTAAAGCACTAAGGAGATATTTCTCGATTATGGAGGTAATAAAGAGTTCATCATAAAGGGTTATGTCGTTGCAAGCTTTGACGCCGATTCGGAAGAATCCGAGTCTCAATCTGGATACATATTGAAAGTGGGAGCAATTAGCTAGAGTAGCTCCATGCAGAGCTTTGTAGACATAGAAATTTGCAAAAATACATACGGATCTGAAAGAGACAGACCTGTTGACTAAACTTCTCTCACAAGCAAAACATGATCACTCCTTAATACTCTTTGGGTGTTAATCTCATGTTGATGTGAACTAGATTATTGACTCTATTAAACTCTTTGGGTGTTGGTCACATGGCGATGTGAACTATGGATGTTAAATCCCATGGTGATGTGAACTAGATTATTGACTCTAGTGCAAGTGGGAGACTGAAGGCAATATGCCCTAGAGGCAATAATAAAGTTGTTATTTTATATTATATTTCCTTATTCATAATAAAGGTTTATTATTCATGCTAGAATTTTATTTATTGGAAACTTAAATACATGTGTGAATACATAAACAAATACTGTGTCCCTTGTAAGCCTCTACTAGACTTGCTCATTGATCAAAGATGGTTAAGGTTTCCTAACCATAGACATGTGTTGTCATTTGATAACGGGGTCACATCATTAGGAGGATGATGTGATGAACAAGACCCATCCGTTAGCTTAGCATAATGATCATTCATGTAGCGATCCGACCTCAGACGGTCAAATCTCTATGCATAAGTGTCATCCCTGGATCGGTAATGCTGACACACACAGTACTTGAATGATTTATAACAGAGTTTAATCACACACTTATTACATCAAGTGTCTCAAAACAGAACTTATTAAAATAAATATGGCTTAAGGCCATCTAATTAAGATAACAGCGGAAGGCTTGGAAGATAAAGTGAGTCCATCAACTCCAACGGCATAGCTGAGTGCATGAAAACGACCTAGCGCACCTTAATCTTCGCCTGAAAAGTCTGCAACATGATACGTTGCAGCCCGAAACGGGTCAGCACATGGAATATGTTGGCAATGTAACACTGTAGTGCAATGAACAGAATAAAGGCTATCACTACATGCAAATGAGGCTGGTGGAGGCTCTACGGTTATAATTTTTTTGCGAAAAGCCAATTTTTCCCTACAACAAAGGAATATATTTTGTTTAACTATCATGGTATTTGTTAAACTTTGAGAAGGTTCCTCCAACTCAATCCCAAATTAAGCAGTATCAATAACCCAACATATTACTTAGAGTGACGAGATCAACATGATAATCCAAGAACCAGATACTCAAGATGTCCATAACCGTGGACACGGCTAACCATGATTAGTTTGTACACTCTGCAGAGGTTTGCGCACTTCTCCCCACAAGACTCGATCTCCTCCGTTGGATTTCTCGCACTACATGGTGTTTGAGGAACGGATGACCGAGACATAGTCTTTCAGAAGCATTAACCCTAACCCTGGGTATACAGTACCAACCTAGATCCCCTACATCTGCTAGCCTACCACTTGAAGAGGTCATGCAACATACTCAACTATGCTAGAGCCCATAATAGCTTGTGGCTGCACACGGAAGTTTCTAGCATGAATAATCTTATGACCCCTTTGAGCCTGGGTGGCAAACCATAGGATGATCACACGGGTACTCCGGGATATCCTAGGATAACACTGGATTCTCCAGGTGCCCACAACCAATCCACCCACACATGTATTTAAGTAGCCACCTTAAGTTAACCATTAATTAACAATCTTACATCTGCATGGATACACTCAAACCCAATCCATGTCTACGAGCATAGCATGGCAATATAAGCATAACGTAGAAGTAACTCCCAAGGTTTATAATAAAAGGGCAATGGGTTCTACCTCATCAACTACTTCCCAATACCCACATATTAATCACAACCTAATCATGAATTGTTCGAGGGTTGTAACTAATGCATAAAAACTGGCTAATAAAGGGTATGATCAATGTGTTACTTGCCTTGCTGATTATCCGCAAACCCTAGAGACTCGTAGTAGCACGCTTCGCACTACGGGGATTCTATCGCAAACAAACAATAGCATACATAAGCACTAAAGCATAGATGCAAGGGTAAAACTCGAATAAGAAGATCAAATCTGAAAGTTCAACTGAAGAGATTCGATCTGCAAAAAGAATCAATCGAATCGGAGCTACATAACTGAAACTACGGTCAAAAGAACTTCGAATTCAAATCTGTTTGAAACTGAATTTTAAATTTTCAAAACCATGTTAAAATTGATTAAACAGAAAGAGGGGCTCGAGACGAAGATTTTGGCGTTGGTTTCACTAGATTTGGACAAACGGTTTAGAAACGGCGAGGGTTTGAAGATCAGGGCTAATATGCGGTAAAAATAATCGTGGATAGGTCCCTGGCAGAAAATAAAAAGAAAAAGAAAAATCTATCGGACGAACGTCTGCTAACAAAGACAAACGGGCGAACTCGTTCGTTAATTGTTCACAAACGAACTAAACCGAGAAAACCGAACCGAACCGATCTATAAAAAAACCAAATCTAGGGTTTTTAAGAAAACCAACGGCTTTTACCTAGAAACCAAAAAAAAAAATGGCGACGACGGATCCGACAGCGGCGGCGAGAATCGGGCGAGGCGGGCCGGCGAACGGCGAGGCGGCGGGCTGGCGGGCAGCGGCTTGGCGGGCAGCGTGGCGGCGCGGCTGCTCGGCGGGCGGCTGCCGACGCTTCTTCTGCTTGCATCTGTGGCTCGCGCTGTGGTGGCGAATCGGGGCGAGGCGGTTTATAAGTACGAGGGGGAGGGGCGGCTTGGAGGAGGGGGCAAGGCGGCGGCGGGAGTCCGAGGCGGCGACGACATGGCGGCGTGCGGCGCTGGGAGACCGGCTCGGGGTCGGGGGCGAGCGGTGCTGGGCTGGCTGGGCTTCGGCCCAATCGGTCCGAAGATATTATTTTTAAATAATTCGGTCGAAAGAAAAATCCTAAGTAAATATCAAAAAATAATAAAAATGCCAAAAAATATATTCACCATTTATAAGAACTAGGTGAACATTTTCTTGCCCTAAAAGTGCAATTTTTGAAAAATGCATATTTTTCTAATTCAAATAACACAACAATAAAATCCAAATGAAATATTTATTTGATTTTAACATTTTCCTCCAATATTTCTATTATTTTGGAGAAGTCATATTATCTCCTCTCATATATTTTGATATTGAAATATTTTGGGAGAGAAAATAATTGAAACCAAATGATCCTCTTTTCCATATTTGAGAAATTTCAAATATGAAAAATAAATGAAATCCCCAACTCTCTCTGTAGGTCCTTGAGTTTCTTAGAATTTCCAGGATCAAAACAAAAATGCAAATAAAATATGATATGCATATGATGACCTATGTATAACATTCCAAATTGAAAATTTGGGATGTTACAAACCTACCCCCCTTAAGGTGAATCTCGTCCTCGAGATTCGGGTTGGCTAGAAAATAGGTGTGGGTGGTCTTTCCGTAGATCATCCTCTCGTTCCCAGGTGGCTTCATCCTCGGTATGGTGGCTCCACTGAACTTTGCAAAACTTAATAACCTTGCTGCGAGTAACTCGGCTGGCAAACTCGAGAATTGTGACAGGTTTCTCCTCGTAGGTCAGATCACTATCCAATCGAATTGCCTCCAGGGGCACTGTATCTCTCAAAGGGATATCGGCCATCTCCTCATGACACTTCTTCAACTGGGAAACGTGAAATACATCATGAACTCCTGACAGTCCTTCGGGTAACCCCAGCTTTTAGGACACTTCTCCCATACGTTCCAAAACTCGGTATGGTCCTACAAATCTCAGGGCTAACTTTCCCTTAACTCCAAAACGTTTAACTCCTCGCAAAGGGGACACACGAAGATATGCTCTGTCTCCGATTTCATAGACTACCTCCTTGCATTTTGAGTCTGCATAACTCTTCTGCCTGGACTGAGCTACCTTCAGTCTATCTCGAATCAACTTAACCTTCTCTTCAGACTCTTTGACCAAATCTGGTCCAAACAACTGACGGTTTCCAACTTCATCCCACATCAACAGTGTCCTGCACCTTCTTGCATCCAAAGCTTTGAAATGGGCCATCTTCAAACTGGCTTGGTAGCTATTGTTGTATGAGAACTCCGCATAGGGCAAATTATCTTCCCAACTAGATCCATAATCTAGCGCACAAGCTCTCAACATGTCCTCCAGAAGCTGATTGACTCTCTCGGTCTGTCCATCTTTCTGTGGATGAAAAGTTGTACTGAACTCCAGCCTGGTACCCAAAGTCTGGTGCAGCTGGTGCCAAAACTTTGAAGTAAACCGTGTTCCTCTATCTGATACGATGGTCCTCGGAACTCCATGCAGACATACGATCCTGGTCATATATATCTTGGCCAACTTCACACTTGTATAGGTGGTCCTTACTGGGATAAAGTGAGCCACTTTGGTCAAGCGATCCACTACTACCCAAATTGAATCATATCCCGATCGGGTCCTGGGTAATCCGGTGATGAAATCCATGCCAAGCTTATCCCACTTCCATTCGGGTATCGGCATAGGCTGCAGTAATCCTGCTGGCTTTTGATGTTCTACCTTCACTCTCTGACATACATCACATCCTGCTACATAATCGACAATATCCTTCTTCATTCCTGTCCACCAGAAACGCTCCTTCAAATCCAAATACATTTTGGTGTTTCTGGGGTGTATCGAGTATGGCGAGTCATGAGCTTCCTGAAGTATCAACTTCCTGATTTCTGCATTATTGGGTACATAAACACGGTCCTCAAACCACAAGGTGTCATGCTCATCCTCACGAAAACCTTTGTCTTTTCCTTTACTCATCCTCTCCTTTATCTCGGCAATTTCCTTATCATCCTTCTAAGCTTCTCGAATCTTTCCCAATAATGTCGACTGAACTTCCAATGCTGCAACAAAACCTCTAGGGACTATCTCCAAACGAAGCTCCCTGAGATCTTCGGCTAACTCCTTTGGCAAACCTCCGCTTACGAGGGTATTGGCATAACTCTTCGGGCTCAAAGTGTCTGCTACGACATTGGCCTTGCCGGGATGATAGTGCAGCTTCATATCATAATCCTTTATAAGCTCCAACCATCTCCTCTGCCTGAGATTCAACTCCTTCTGTGTGAAAATTTACTTCAAACTCTTATGATCCGTGTACACATCACAACAATTTCCAATAAGAAAATGTCTCCAGGTATTGAGCGCATGCACTATAGCTGCTAACTCCAAATCACGCGTGACATAATTTAACTCATGCGGTCAAAGTTGACGTGAGGCATATGAAATAAATCTTCCGCCTTGCATAAGTACACCTCCCAGTCCTAAGCGAGATGCGTCACAATACACTTGTAAATCTTTCACGACCGGTTTTCCAATAATAATATTTATTGAGAAACTGATCTTTTAATTCTAGTGTGAGGAAAAATCCTCCTGACTGGTAGACAAAATCTTGATACAATAAGCCAGTAGCATTTAATATATCACAGGGTCGAGATGGGGTGCTCAACCAATTATTACAAACACGCCAATAATTATACATAATGGCGGATATGACACAAAGGAGTGGTGGCATACTACTGACTCGAGTTAAAGTGGTGGTGGAATAACACAGTGGAGTGGATAACACGACTCCTACACTGGCAGCATCATCGAGTGTCGAGGTGAGGCTCGATGGAATTATTTGGGTAGCGGATGCGGGAGTAACATAGTGACTAATCCAGGGTCGCACGAGACTGACTGGGACTCCTCTAGGCGTCGGACTCGCTATCGAACTCTTCATCCATGAGACCGCCTTCGTCAGCATCTGGCCAAATCAACAAGCCAGGTGAGTACTTTGAAAGTACTCGCAAGACAGTTCGGATATAAGATATAACAAATGCATGCATGAATGCGTCGTGAGCAATTTAACAATGCACATTTATATCAGTAAAACAAAGTAAGTAAAAAGGGAGTCGGCGGTAGTCCGCTCGAAAACCCAATAAAATAAATTGAAAACTGATCGGGTGTTTGAAGCGACGCCTCGAAGGGTGAACGAATAAGTAAAACTTGCCGCAGTCGGGCGTCTGAGCGACACCACATAAAGGGCTTATACTGAAAGGAAAGACATGTGGGCCACAGTCGGACGTCGGAGCGACATCACAAAAAGGGCGTATATCCAAAGTAATTAAACAACAATGCCGCAGTCGGACGTCTGAGCGACATCGCAGAAAGGGCTCATATCAAAAGTAAATAAATAACAATGCCATGATCGGACGTCCGAGCGACATCGCGAAAGGGCTTATATCAAAACTAAAATAAATAACAATGCCATGATCGGACGTCGAGCGACATCGCAGAAAGGGCTTATATCAAAACTAAATAAATAACAATGCCGCATGATCGACGCCCGAGCGACATCGCAGAAAGGGCTTATATCAAAAGTAAATAAATAACAATGCATGATCGGACGTCGAGCGACATCGCAGAAAGGGCTTATAATTTACTTTTCATATCTGTTAACTTGCAAGAAATAGAGCTCACAGGAAATATTCCCACATGATAATAAATGGGTTAGTTCCTCCACGGAAAAATAAGCGTTTAATCGGACTTGACCCTCATGTGATTCTCGAGGTTTTGTCACCAAAGCGACGCTTGACAAGATAGGATGAACACAGTACTTGAACATGGTTAAGATGATTTCAAGGATTTTTTGACTCTGCAGAGTTTGTACTAAAATTATCCACAACCAATGGATTTCCGTAGTAACGAAGGACTAGTTCCGTCTACGGTATTTCTGAGAAAACACAGCTAACCAGTACACACCCATCCCACCTTACGTTGCCAGGAATCACCCTGGGCAGCGTCCAAGAAAAACTTTGAGACAGGGAGATCACAATCTCAAATAGCATGGGATCAAATTTATATACGCGCGCTCTAAGGGGTGCCCCCCACTCGGTCCCAACCGGAAACACCCATGCCCCCTGACCGGATGATAGGCTTTAATCCAGGGCCATGGAACCCTCATCCCGGCCTCTCGATTTGGTGTGTACCAGATAGGGTTTGCAACTTACTAAGCCGTATCCCTTGCGGAAAACATGTGCTAGTACGGAAGGGAAGACGGACGGGAACTTGACTGATTCATGTTGACACTTGGTCAAACGGTCCGGCATAAGACTGGCATGCTACAACACTGCCATCTTACCCATTCTCATGCCATCTCATGGCCATGCAAACTCATATCCAACAACTTATGGATTATCGAAATTCACTTGCCTCAACTTTGCACATGATATAACTTTCATCGAGATGCTCATGAACATGCCATGAAACTACTTAAAGCAAACATGCCCAAACAATCATCATATCAAAAGTTCAAACATGCTTGTCTGGTTCGGAGTAGGCGGGGCCTAGCTCGGTGAAGTTCACGGTTCCGTCACCTCCTTCGGTATCTACGGCATACAAAAATACACGCACTAACGTAAATACCGTGGGGTGCACAAAAATATTCCAAATATTATTCAAATAAATCTTATAAATAACTAGACAAAATTTTGAAGAGGACAGAAAAAGAATCACTCAAAAATACTTTTCTATTTAAAAGTTATAAGAGTTTTGGTCCAAGGACCTCTCTGTAATGAAACAGAAAACTATCAGGGGGCTAAGCAGAAAAGTCCAGAAAACGATTCAGTTTAGAAAGCGCATTTGCCAGAATACGCTTTCAGCAACGGCTCGAAAGAAAAATAACAGAGAGGCTGACGGGCGGGTCCCACCCGTCAGGTTTGAATATTCAAAAGGGGCGGCATAGCTCGTCGGCGCCCGAGAGCCGCGGTGGTCGCCGGCGGCGATCCACGGCGAGGCAGGGGGATCGGGTGGTACCTCTGTGCTCATGGCACCCTTCCGCGTCCGTGGGTGGTGGTGGTGGTCGCCGGCGAGCACCACGTCGACGGCGGCCCTTGCTCCGGCGGACGGTGGTTCGGGTAGTCGGGGACCTCGTCGGAGAGAGTAGCTGGGGTCAAATTGGAGTGGGGGGTTAGTCTCCTAGAGGCGTCATGAGGCTACGGGCAAGCCTAGGGCGGTGGAGGAGCTCTCATCGGAGAGAACGCTGCCGGAGCCCGAAGCGGACGGAGGTGGCCGGAGTTGAGGAAGAAGGGCCCCTCGAGGCTCTTCCAGTGGCTGGGCGGGGTCTGGTGAGGTGGTGGAGATGTGCGGGATCGAGAGCGAGCTCGGAGGTGCTATTTATAGACGGCCCGAGGCGGTTGCCGTGAACGGGATAAGTCCGGCGAGTGATTACGGCGGTGCTATGGCTGGACGGTTGGTTTAGGGGCTTGAGCATCGTCTAGACGGAGTAGTGATTCCGTCCCGGTGCCTAACTCAGCAAGGTAGGGTGGTTACGGCCTGTCCCCAACGGAACGGCCGTGCGGCTCGTCGGCGGCAGAGGGCGCGCCCTGCGCGTGCCAGGCCACGGCGATGGTGCTGCATGCGTGCGCTGGCAAGGGAGACGGCCACGCGGAGCTCCCAGGTGGCGTGGGCGGTGCCGAACGGCGTTATGCCGCAGGGTGCCTCCTTTCGGCCGCCACGGGAGGTCCCGGCGCAGCAGAAGACGCCGGCGTAGACGGGCCAGGGTGCCACCGACGCCAGGAACCAGCCAAGTGCGTGTGCGGCGCTCTGGACAGGGAGGAGAGGCCGTGCGCAACGCGCCAGGTGCACTGTTGACAGGTGACCCGACTCTGACGAAACTGAATTTACTGAAACTCTGAATTCTCTGAAAGTGCAAAGTGACAGTGCAAGCCAGGTGTTCGACAGAATGATTTTGGTATGCAGGGATTTTTCCTTGAGCTGATATTTGGTGGAGTGGCTTCTCATTGCATCTGGGGGCTGCCTGAATTTTGGTGGAATTTTTGGAGAAGAGGAGATATGAATTTCATCAAATTTGACAAATCAGTACCAAACTTGCAGAAGCTAAAACTTGAAAATTTTGAAAAGAAGAAGAGTGGATCTTGATGGTTCTAGGTTGTGGGTGCTAGGGACTATCCAGAGTAGTTGGTTTGAGAACAAAACTCAAAGGCATTTAGGCACTTGCTTTGCAAATCACCTAGGCTCAAAATAATGGACATAATTGTTTTGGGGAAAGAAATAAATGAAATAAAATCCAAAAATGAGTTGGACTTGTTGGGACAGAATATTTGGATTGCCCCAAAGTGGAAGGAGGGGTTTTGGGAAGATTTACCACATGAGACATGGTAAAAAGTATGGATGGATTCAATATAAGAGAAGACCCAAAACTCCTAGGGTTTTCTTATTAAAAGAAAAATAAACCAAAAAGAATAAATTTGAGAGGGAGAGAATCAGAAGAAAGGTTTTTAATACCCAAACACCAAAGTTGAAGAAGATGCCAAAATAAAAATCCTTTGCCAAAGGGGAAATTTTGAGAGAGAGGTTTTTGGAAGAATTTAAATGACCTCCTTCAAAGCCAACCAAGTTTTTGTTGAAAACCAAACAAAAATAATTTTGAGTGTCACAACACCTACCCCCTTAGGAAAAATCTCGTCCCCGAGATTTCAGCTGATCCTCAAATAAGTGTGGGTGCTCTGTCCGAAGAAAATCCTCTCTTTCCCAAGTGGCTTCACTTTCGGTGTGGTTGCTCCATTGAACTTTGAAAAACTTGATGGTATTCTGTCGGGTCCTCCTTTCAGACTCCTCCAAGATTTTATTGGATGCTCCCGATATGTGAGGTCTGGCTGCACGTCAATGTTTTCATGGGATACCTGCTTCTCTGGGTTGCTCACGCGCTACCTCAATTGTGAGATGTGGAACACGTCGTGGACGTCGGATAAATCCTCGGGTAAGTCTAGCTGGTAGGCTACCGTGCCTCTCCGTGCCACTATGCAGAATGGTCCGATGAATCTTGGTGCTAGCTTCCCCTTAATCTTGAATCGTTGCAGGCCCCTCATAGGGGATACTCGTAGGTATACAAACTCACCGAGTTCGAAACTGACTCCCCGATGCTTTTGGTCGTAATAACTCTTCTGTCGACTTTGGGCTGTCTTGAGTCGATCCCTAATCACCTTAACTTTATCTTCAGCCTCCTTGAGCATGTTTGGGCCGAAGATATGGCTGTCTCCGGTTTCTGACCAATTTAGCAGGGTACGACATCTCTGCCCGTACAACGCTTCAAAGGGTGCCATTTGCAGGCTGGCCTGGTAACTGTTGTTGTATGCGAATTCTGCGTATGGCAGGCTTTCCTCCCAACTGGTCCCATAAGTGTGGACACATGCTCTTAGCATGTCTTCTAGAATTTGGTTTACTCGTTCAGTTTGTCCATTAGTCTGGGGGTGGTATGCGGTACTGAATGCCAGTTGAGTTCCCAAAGCTTGTTGTAAGTGATCGCAAAATCTGGAGATGAATTGTGTGCCTCTGTCTGATATTATTGTCTTTGGGACTCCATGTAAGCAGACGATACGGGAGAGATAAAGCCTGGCAAGTTTCTGAGCGGTGTGGGTTGTCTTCAAGGGGATGATGTGAGATACTTTAGTCAGTCTATCCGTGATGACCCATATGGCATCATGTCCGTGTCGTGACCGAGGTAGCCCAACAATAAAATCCATACCAATCTCGTCCCATTTCCATTCGGGTATCTTATTTGGCTGCAAAAGTCCGGCCGGTTTCTGGTGCTCGGCCTTGATGCGTTGACAAGAGTCACAACAGGCGATGAACGTGGCTATGTCCCTTTTCATACCGTGCCACCAAAATTTCTCCTGAATGTCCTTGTACATTTTTGTTCCTCCAGGATGGATTGAATACGGAGCGGTGTGGCCTTCAGTTAAGATTTGTTGTTTAAGCTCCTTGATATTTGGTACGCAAAGTCTATCCCCGTACCACAATATTCCCTGCTTATCGGTAACGAACTATGTGGCCTTGCCCAAACTCACCTTTCGCTTTATGCCTTCAATACTAGGGTGTCCATGCTGAGTTTCTTTAACTTTTTCAATCAGGGTAGGCTGTATCTCTAAATTCGACACACTGCCTTCGGTGACCATCATCAAGTTGAGCTTAGCGAATTCCTGCCGGAATTCAGGTCTCAAATTGGTAGACCGTCGTTGTTTGGGCTAGGGTTCCGACTTAGGGCATCTGCCACTACATTTGCTTTTCCTGGATGGTAGTGGATTCCAACGTCATAATCCTTCACTAATTCCGACCAGCGTCGTTGTCGTAAATTCAGTTCTGGCTGTGTGAAAATATACTTGAGGCTCTTATGGTCCGTGTATATTTCACAACGATTTCCAAGTAAAAAGTGTCTCCATTCCTTGAGTGCATGAATAACTGCAGCTAACTCCAGATCATGAGTAGGATAATTTTCCTCATGCTTGCGAAGTTGTCTGGAAACATACGCGACAACCTTGCCTTCTTGCATCAATATGCACCCGAGGCCCTTTCGGGATGCGTCATAATACAGCTCAAAATTCTTGTGTATGTCTGGCAAAATTAATACTGGTGCTGTCGTTAGTTTCCTTTTTAGTTCTTGGAAACTTTTCTCGCAAGCTTCCGTCCATTCAAACTTCTTGTCTTTCTTGAGTAGCTGCGTCATTGGCTTTGCTATAGTGGAAAATCCTTCAATAAACCTTCGGTAGTAACCTGCCATTCCCAGGAAATTTCGTACGTCCGTTACGCTGGCTGGTGGTTTCCAGCCAAGTACGGCCTTGACTTTTTCCGGGTCTACGGCAATACCCTCTTGGGTTAGTACGTGGCCCAGAAACCTACTTGCCTTAGCCAAAATTCACACTTGCTGAGTTTAGAGTACAATTGATGTTTCCTGTAGTTCCCCTAGTACAATTCGGAGATGTTCAGCGTGCTCTTCTGGTGTCTTGGAGTATATCAGAATATCGTCGATGAATACCACAACAAACTTGTCCATAAATAAATAATTTATTCATGAGGTGAAAAAAATATGCGGGGGCGTTCGTCAGTCCAAATGGCATTACTGTGAACTCATACAATCCGTATCTGGATTGAAGGCTGTCTTGGGAATATCTTCCGTTCGTACTTTTAATTGATGATATCCCGACCTCAAGTCAATTTTTGAGAATACCTTGGCTTGAGCGAGCTGATCAAATAAATCATTTATTCGTGGCATTGGATATTTGTTCTTGATCGTGACCATGTTAAGTGCTCGATAGTCGATACACAGTCTCAGTGTTCCATCCTTCTTTTTGGCAAATAATATTGGTGAGCCCTAAGGTGAGGAGCTGGCTCGTATATATCCTTTGTCCAGTAATTCTTTTATTTGCTTCTTCAATTCTACCAATTCGGATGGTGCCATTCTGTATGGTTTCTTGTATATGGGAGCGGTTCCGGGTGCTAGCTCAATGCTGAATTCTATCTCTCGGTCTGGTGGCATGACTGGTAGTTCTTCGGGAAATACGTCTGGAAATTCATACACTACTGGAACCTTGCTTAATTCAGAAATATCCACCTTGTTCAATCTCGGTTGCCGGGATATATTTCTCTCTTTGTCTGAAACTTTTATTGTCTTCCCGTGGTGGTGGGTGAGAATTACGGTCCTGTTGAAGCAGTCAATAAAACCTTTATTGGTGGTCAACCAATCCATCCCTAAGATGACATCCAGTCCTTTATTTTCCAACACAATCAGGTTGGCGTGAAACTTCAACCCCTCAAACTTAATGACCACACCTTGGCAATAATTCTGGGTAACTTTCTTAATCCCAGGGGACTTGACGATCATAGATTTTTCCAAGGGAAGCATCGAAAAATTATTTTGCAAAGCAAAACTTTTTGAAATGAATGAGTGAGAAGCTCCAGAATCAAACAAAACCATGGCAGGTATTGTGTTGACAGGGAACATACCGAGTACGATATATGGGGCATTCTGTGCTTCCTCTTTGGTCATGTGGTTCAGATGACCCTTCCTGTGATTGTTATTTGGGTTGAATTTGTTGCGCTTTGGCGCCGAATTATTGCCTCCGTTGTTCGGCTTTGGGGTCGAGTTCCTTGGCTTGGGGCACTGCTTGGCATAATGCCCTTCTTCTCCACAAGCGTAACAGGTAACGCCTGGGCGGTATGTGAACTCCTTGTCCCTTGCATGGAAATTCTTGATTGGGCGTGAGACGTTTGTCGTGGGTTTGGGTGTCCAACCTTTCTGAAAATCTGTCTTGCTGCGGTGGTTGCGGGCATGATTTGTCTGGTCCCTTTTTCGCTTGCGGAAATCTTCCAAGCTGCGTCTCTCATTTTCCAAAGTAATGGCCTTATCCACCAGCATCTTAAAATCTGGGACGGTATGTACAACCAACTGGCATTTAAGCGCGGGCGTCAGGCCGTCCAGGAATTTTTCCATCTTCTTTCTTTCAGACATACACTCCTCGTTGGCGTAGCGAGATAACAGAGTGAACTGACTGTTGTATTCTGACACCATCATGGTCCTTTGCTTGAGGTCATCAAATTCTCTCTTTTGATCTTCATAAGACTCTTAGGAATATGTGCCCCACGAAAACCATCTTTGAATTCCTCCCAGGTTATATTATTTTTGTTGGGGTGCATGTGTAGGAAATTCTCCCACCACGATGCAGCTGCTCCAGTGAGATAGTGCGGTGCATATAGCACTTTCTCAAGATCCGAACACTGGGCAATAATTAATTTTCTTTCCATGTCTCGAAGCCAGTCCTCGGCTTCAAGAGGTTTGTCAGTATGAGAAAATGTTTGGGGACGCGTCTTCTGTAGCTCAGATAACTTTGATTGCTGCTGATACTGTCCACGGTGATTTCCCATATTGATTACTTGGTTCATCATTTCCTGATGTTGTTGTTGACTCTGTTCGTAAAGACAACACATTTGGGAAAGTGCTGTTTCACCGTCCTGTTGACTTGACTGCCCCTGTGTGAAATTGTTGCTTGGTGGTGTGCCAAAATTTTCCTCTGATGGAGTTGGCATGGAGTGCATCCAAGGACGAGAAATTGTTCACTCTGGGGATATATTTTGTAAAACTTATAAGAAAAGAAATTTGAGTCGCAAAAGTCAATAAGTTCATGAAGACGCAAAAATCTCAAATGCTCCAAGATTTATCAAGAGAATAAACGTTCGCGCACGGAGAAGGACTGCTCATTACATATCTTACACGCAAGCACTAATTATACAATACATCACTCAGGATCGACGTACATAATCCTGACATGTTATTTAGGCTAGTGCACTTCTCCAGTTCCTACAAGATGCGCAAACAAGCTACTTCTCATAGCCTATGTACATATAAACATATCGTACAAGCGGTGCATCGCATGGCGGCAAAGCGTACTCAGTTGGAGGAGATGGTGAGGATCTCATTTGCCCTGCCGAGAGTGAGGCGCAGTGAGGCTGGGGACGCAACCTCTTCCTCGCTAACAGGCTACAGACGTGAAGTGCTGCGCTGAGTTGGTGGAGCGGGTGCCCTATGCGGGACAACACGAACATGAGCGGGCGCAAGGGGTGGTGCAGAACGAACTGGAGTAGGCGCGATGACTTGGTTGAATTCCTCGGTGGAAGGCAGGCGACGAGCAGTGGCGAGAGTGGTAGGTGCATACGATGCTGAGGACGAGACGAAAGTCAGCGGCGGTGTGGTGTGCAGGATCTCCCTCCTGTTGGCGGTACAGCCATGGACTGACTCCATGCGGGCAGCCACAAAGTCATCCACCAGGTTGTCGAAGGCTGCCTCCAGAGCCCGGAGATACCCGACGAGCATCTCAAAAGCCTCGTCTCGCTCTCCTCTGGGGCAAGAGTATGAGTAGTGGCAGGCGTACGACACGTGGCATGGAAGGTAGCGGTAACGACGAGTCTGCATCGAAGGAAGGACATCCCTGAGACGAGCTATCGCCTCACGGGCTGCCATCTGCATAGCGTGCTTCTCCGTAGGCATGGCTCTTCCCAAGAACCGGAAGCGGCGTAATTCAACACGCCCTCCCTTGAATTGCACCGCGGCCTAGTGCATGGTCAGACGGTCGTTGACCTTGTGCTGAGAGAGTGTGAAGACTGGGCGCATGGATGGCCCCATCGCGACCTGGACGATGAAGGAGAGAAGCTTGACGAACCCATCGGGCTCGTTGGCGAACATTTGTGACTCGCAATTGTTGCCGGCCATCTACAAAAGTAGGCAAAAATTCTGAATGGTCAGATCATAAATTTATGCTGACTGTCAGAAATTGACTACATTTGTAAAAAAAAATAAGAATTAGCTCTATTTTGCTAATAACCGATTAGCGATCGCACCTAGTGGCTTCCTACAGTCAGCCTGGCTCTGATACCAAGCTTGTCACGACCGGTTTTCCAATAAAAATATTAATTGAGAAACCGATCTTTTAATTCCAGTGTGAGGAAAAATCCTCCTGACTGGTAGACAAAATCTTGATACAATAAGCCAGTAGCATTTAATATATTACAGGGTCGAGCTGGGGTGCTCAACCAATTATTACAAACACGCCAATAATAATACATAATGGCGGATATGACACAAAGGAGTGGTGGCATACTACTGACTCGAGTTAAAGTGGTGGTGGAATAACATAGTGGAGTGGATAACATGACTCCTACACTGGCAGCATCATCGAGTGTCGAGGTGAGGCTCGATGGAATTATTTGGGTAGCGGAAGCGGGAGTAACATAGTGACTAATCCAGGGTCGCACGAGACTGACTGAGACTCCTCTAGGCGTCGGACTCGCTATCGAACTCTTCATCCATGAGATCGCCTTCGTCAGCATCTGGCCAAATCAACAAGCCAGGTGAGTACTTTGAAAGTACTCGCAAGACAGTTCGGACATAAGATATAACAAATGCATGCATGAATGCGTCGTGAGCAATTTAACAATGCACATTTATATCAGTAAAACAAAGTAAGTAAAAAGGGAGTCGGCGGTAGTCCGCTCAAAACCCCAATAAAATAAACTGAAGACCGATCGGGTGTCTGAAGCGACGCCTCGAAGCGTGAACGAATAAGTAAAACTTGCCGCAGTCGGGCGTCTGAGCGACACCACATAAAGGGCTTATACTGAAAGGAAAGACATGCGTGCCAAAGTCGGACGTCGGAGCGACATCACAGAAAGGGCTTATATACAAAGTAATTAAACAACAATGCCGCAGTCGGACGTCTGAGCGACATCGCAGAAAGGGCTCATATCAAAAGTAAATAAATAACAATGCCGCAGTCGGACGTCTGAGCGACATCGCAGAAAGGGCTTATATCAAAAGTAAAATAAATAACAATGCCGCAGTCGGACGTCTGAGCGAAATCGCAGAAAGGGCTTATATCAAAAGTAAAATAAATAACAATGCCGCAGTCGGACGTCTGAGCGACATCGCAGAAAGGGCTTATATCAAAAGTAAATAAATAACAATGCCGCAGTCGGACGTCTGAGCGACATCGCAGAAAGGGCTTATATCAAAAGTAAATAAATAACAATGTCGTAGTCGGACGTCTGAGCGATATCGCAGAAAGGGCTTATAATTTACTTTTCATATCTGTTAACTTGCAAGAAATAGAGCTCACCGGGAAATATTCCACACATGATAATAAATGGGTTAGTTCATCCACAGGAAAAATAAACGTTTAATCGGACTTGACCCTCATGTGATTCTCTGAGGTTTTTGTCACCGAGACTGACGCTTGACAAGATAGGATGAACACAGTACTTGAACATGGTTAAGATGATTTCAAGGATTTTTTGACTCTGCAGAGTTTGTACTAAAATTATCCACAGCCAACAGATTTCCGTAGTCACGAAGGACTAGTTCCGTCTACGGTATTTCTGAGGAAACACAGCTAACCAGTACACACCCATCCCACCTTACGTTGCCAGGAATCACCCTGGGCAGCGTCCAAGAAAAACTTTGAGACGGGGAGATCACAATCTCGAATAGCATGGGATCAAATTTATATACGCGCGCTCTAAGGGGTGCCCCCCTCTCGGTCCCAACCGGAAATACCCATGCCCCCTGACCGGATGATAGGCTTTAATCCAGGGCCATGGAACCCTCATCCCGGCCTCTCGATTTGGTGTGTACCAGATAGCGGTTTGCAAATTACTAAGCCGTATCCCTTGCAGAAAACATGTGGTAGTACGGAAGGGAAGACGGACGGGAACTGGACTAATTCATGTTGACACTGGGTCAAACGGTCTGGCGTAAGACTGGCATGCTACAACACTGCCATCTTACCCATTCTCATGCCATCTCATGGCCATGCAAACTCATATCCAACAACTTATGGATTATCGAAATTCACTTGCCTCAACTTTGCACGTGATATAACTTTCATCGAGATGCTCATGAACATGCCATTAAACTACTTAAAGCAAACATGCCCAAACACTCATCATATCAAAAGTTCAAACATGCTTGCCTGGTTCGGAGTAGTCGGGGCCTAGCTCGGTGAAGTTCGCGGTTCCGTCACCTCCTTCGGTATCTACGGCATACAAAAATACACGCACTAACGTAAATACCGTGGGGTGCACAAAACTATTCCAAATATTTTTCAAATAAATCTGATAAAAAAACTAGACAAATTTTTGAAGAGGACAGAAAAAGAATCACTCAAAAAATACTTTTCTATTTAAAAGTTATAAGAGTTTTGGTCCAAGGACCTCTCTGTAATGAAACAGAAAACTCTCAGGGGGCTAAGCAAAAAAGTCTAGAAAACGATTCAGTTTAGAAAGCGCATTTGCCAGAATACGCTTTCAGCAACGGCTCAAAAAAAAGAACAGAGAGGCTGACGGGCGGGTCCCACCTGTCAGGTTTGAATATTCAAAAGGGGCTGCATAGCTCGTCGGCGCCCGAGAGCCGCGGTGGTCGCCGGCGGCGATCCACGACGAGGCAGGGGGATCGGGTGGTACCTCTGTGCTCAGGGCACCCTTCCGCGTCCGTGGGTGGTGGTGGTGGTCGCCGGCGAGCACCACGTCAACGGCGGCCCTTGCTCCGGCGGACGGTGGTTCGGGTAGTTGTGGACCTCGTCGGAGAGAGTAGCTGGGGTCAAATTGGAGTGGGGGGTTAGTCTCCTAGAGGCGTCACGAGGCTACGGGCAAGCCTAGGGCGGTGGAGGAACTCTCAGCGGAGAGAACGCTGCCGGAGCCCGAAGCGGACGGAGGTGGCCGGAGTTGAGGAAGAAGGGCCCCTCGAGGCTCTTCCAGTGGCTGGGCGGGGTCTGGTGAGGTGGTGGAGATGTGCGGGGTCGAGAGCGAGCTCGGAGGCGCTATTTATAGCCGGCCCGAGGCGGTTGCCGTGAACGGGATAAGTCCGGCGAGCGATTACGGCGGTGCTGTGGCTGGACGGTTGGTTTAGGGGCTTGAGCATCGTCTAGACGGAGTAGTGATTCCGTCCCGGTGCCTAACTCAGCAAGGTAGGGTGGTTACGGCCTGTCCCGAACGGAACGGCCGTGCGGCTCGTCGGCGGCAGAGGGCGCGCCCTGCGCGTGCCAGGCCACGACGACGGTGCTGCATGCGTGCGCTGGCAAGGGAGACGGCCATGCGGAGCTCCCAGGTGGCGTGGGCGGTGCCGAACGGCGTTATGCCGCAGGGTGCCCCCTGTCGGCCGCCACGGGAGGTCCCGACGCCGCAGAAGACGCCGGCGTAGACGGGCCAGGGTGCCACCGACGCCAGGAACCAGCCAAGTGCGCGTGCGGCGCTCTGGACAGGGAGGAGGGGCCGTGCGCAACGCGCCAGGCGCACTGTTGACAGGTGACCAGACTCTGACGAAACTGAATTTACTGAAACTCTGAATTTCTCTGAAAGTGCAAAGTGACAGTGCAAGCCAGGTGTTCGACAGAATGATTTTGGTATGTAGGGATTTTTCCTTGAGCTGATATTTGGTGGAGTGGCTTCTCATTGCATCTAGGGGCTGCCTGAATTTTGGTGGAATTTTTGGAGAAGAGGAGATATGAATTTGATCAAATTTGACAAATCAGTACCAAACTTGCAGAAGCTGAAACTTGAAAATTTTGAAAAGAAGAAGAGTGGATCTTGATGGTTCTAGGTTGTGGGTGCTAGGGACTATCCAGAGTAGTTGGTTTGAGAACAAAACTCAAAGGCATTTAGGCACTTGCTTTGCAAATCACCTAGGCTCAAAATGATGGACAGAATTGTTTTGGGGAAAGAAATAAATGAAATAAAATCCAAAAATGAGTTGGACTTGTTGGGACAGAATATTTGGATTGCCCCAAAGTGGAAGGAGGGGTTTTGGGAAGATTTACCACATGAGACATGGTAAAAAGTATGGATGGATTCAATATAAGAGAAGACCCAAAACTCCTAGGGTTTTCTTATTAAAAGAAAAATAAACCAAAAAGAATAAATTTGAGAGGGAGAGAATCAGAAGAAAGGTTTTTAATACCCAAACACCAAAGTTGAAGAAGATGCCAAAATAAAAATCCTTTGCCAAAGGGGAAATTTTGAGAGAGAGGTTTTTGGAAGAATTTAAATGACCTCCTTCAAAGCCAACCAAGTTTTTGTTGAAAACCAAACAAAAAAAATTGAGTGTCACAAAATCTTTGCGTATATCCGGCAGTATCAGCACTGGGCCTGTAACCAAGCGTTTCTTCAACTCCTGAAAACTTGAGTCACATTCATCTGTCCATTTGAACTTGGTGTCCTTCCTTAACAACTCCGTCATAGGCTTCGCAATCTTAGAAAAAATTTCAATGAATCTCCGACAATATCCTGCGAGTCCCAGAAAACTGCGGATCTCCTCTACTGAGCTGGGTGCTAGCCAATCAGTGACAGACTAAACCTTGGTAGGGTCTACTGCTATACCTTCTCCTGATATAACATGTCCAACAAATCCAACTTCCTTCAACCAAAACCCACATTTGCTGAACTTGGTATATAACTGATGTTCCCTGAGCTTCTCGAGAACTAAACGCAAATGCTCCTTGTGTTCCTCTTCATTCTTCGAATACACCAAGATATCATCAATGAACACAAGATTATGGTGCTGCTTTGAAGCACAAGTGTGGTAAAAGGATAGTAACATTGTCCATTCTCTCTTTTTCTCTCATTTTTTTGGGCCTTCTCTTTTTTTATGGCCTTTCTCCTTTTTTTATTCCTCACTTGGGACAATGCTCTAGAAAAACGATGATCATCACACTTCTATTTATTTACAACTCAATGATTACAACTCGATACTAGAACAAAGTATGACTCTATATGAATGCCTCCGGCGGTGTACCGGGATATGCAATGAACCAAGAGTGACATGTATGAAAAAATTATGAACGGTGGCTTTGCCACAAATACTATGTCAACTACATGATCATGCTAAGCAATATGACAATGATGAACGTGTCATGATAAACAGGATGGTGGAAAGTTACATGGCAATATATCTCGGAATGGCTATGGAAATGCCATAATAGGTAGGTATGGTGGCTGTTTTGAGGAAGATATAAGGAGGTTTATGTGTGAAAGAGCGTATCATATCACGGGGTTTGGATGCACCGGCGAAGTTTGCACCAACTCTCAATGTGAGAAAGGGCAATGCACGGTACCGGAGAGGCTAGCAATGATGGAAAGGTGAGAGTGCGTATAATCCATGGACTCAACATCATAAAGAACTCACATACTTATTGCAAAAATCTACAAGCCATCAAAAACCAAGCACTACGCGCATGCTCCGAGGGGGATAGACTGGTAGGAAAAGACCATCGCTCGTCCCCGACCGCCACTCATAAGGAGGACAATCAAAGAACACCTCATGTTTTAAATTTGTTACATAACGTTTACCATACGTGCATGCTACGGGACTTGCAAACTTCAACACAAGTATTTCTCAAATTCACAACTACTCAACTAGCACAACTTTAATATCACTACCTCCAGATCTCAAAACAATCATCAAGCATCAAACTTCTCTTAGTATTCAACACACTCATAAGAAAGTTTTTACTATTCTTGAATACCTAGCATATTAAGATTAGTTAAGAAAATTACCATGCTATTAAGGTTCTCAAAATAATCTAAGTGAAGAATGAGAGATCAAAAGTTTCTATAAAAAAAATCCACCACCGTGCTCTAAAAGATATAAGTGAAGTACTAGAGCAAAAACTATATAACTCAAAAGATATAAGTGAAGCACATAGAGTATTCTAATAATTTCCGAATCATGTGTGTCTCTCTCAAAAGGTGTGTATAGAAAGGATGTTTGTGGTAAAATAAAAAGCAAAGACTCAAATCATACAAGACGCTCCAAGCAAAACACATATCATGTGGTGAATAAAAATATAGCTGCAAGTAAAGTTACCGATGGAAGTAGACGAAAGAGGGGATGCCTTCCGGGGCATCCCCAAGCTTTGGCTTTTAGGTGTCCTTAGATTATCTTGGGGGTGCCATGGGCATCCCCAAGCTTAGGCTCTTGCCACTCCTTGTTCCATAATCCATCAAATCTTTCACCCAAAACTTGAAAACTTCACGACACAAAACTTAACAAAAAATCTCGTGAGCTCCGTTAGCGAAAGAAAACAAAAGACCACTTCAAGGTACTGTAATGAACTCATTCTTTATTTATATTGGTGTTAAACCTACTGTATTCCAACTTCTCTATGGTTTATAAACTATTTTATTAGCCATAGATTCATCAAAATAAGCAAACAACACAAGAAAAACAGAATCTGTCAAAAACAGAACAGTCTATAGTAATCCGTAACTAACGCAAACTTCTGGAACTCCAAAAAATCAGCCAAAATAGGATGATACGTCTCCAACGTATCTATAATTTTTTATTGCTCCATGCTATATTATCTTCTGTTTTGGACATTATTGGGCTTTATTATTCACTTTTATATTATTTTTGGGACTAACCTATTAACCGGAGGCCCAGCCTAGAATTGCTGGTTTTTGCCTATTTCAGAGTTTCGCAGAAAAGGAATATCAAAGGGAGTCCAAACGGAATGAAACCTTCGGGAATGTGATTTTTGGAACGAACATGATCCAGGAGACTTGGACCCAACGTCGAGCAACCAACAGGGAAGCCACGAGGTAGGGGGGCGCGCCTACCCCCCCTAGGCGCGCCCTCCACCCTCGTGGGCCCCCTGTTGCTCCAACGACGTACTTCTTCCTCCTATAAATACCTACTTACCCCCAAACGATCAGATACAGAGCCAAAAACCTAATTCCAACGCCGCAACCTTATGTACCCACGAGATCCCATCTTGGGGCCTGTTCCGGAGCTCTGCCGGAAGGGGCATCGATCACGGAGGGCTTCTACATCAACACCATAGCCTCTCCGATGAAGTGTGAGTAGTTTACTTCAGACCTTCGGGTCCATAGTTATTAGCTAGATGGCTTCTATTCGATGTAATCTTCTTTTGCAGTGTGTTTGTTAAGACCGACGAATTGTGGGTTTATGATCAAGATTATCTATGAACAATATTTGAATCTTCTGTGAATTCTTTTATGTATGTTGGGGATATAACTATTTGTGTAAGCCGCCCAGGAGGGGCCGGGTTACATAAAGAGATTACCATACAGAAGCCCAAGTCCAAGCATGAAGATGGCATCTCAACAAGGGACCAAAGGCCCACAGGCGACTTAAGGCCCGTTGTAGTAAACCACCATAATGGCAAGACTTGTATCATAAGGTAGACTTGACTAGTCACCGAGCCGGACATTGTTTATAAGCCGGCCGGGACTCTGCAGGCCACAGGGCGTCAACCCGTGTATATAAGGGGGCGACCTGTTGGCGGCTGAGGGCAAGAAACAACCAATCGAGAACCGGGCATAGCGTATCTCGCTCCCTGGTCATCGAAACCTCAAGCAATACCAACCCAACTAGACGTAGGCTTTACCTTCACCGTAAGGGGCCTAACTAGTATAAAATCTCTCGTGTCCTTTGTCCCGATTAACCCCTTTAAGCTTCCTAGTTGCGATGGCTCCACGACTAAGTCCTTGCAAGAGAACATCTGCCGTGACAATTCCACGACAATGTATGATTGGTTATCTTTGCAAGTCTCTTCGAATTATCAGTTTGGTTTGGCCTACTAGATTGATCTTTCTTGCAATGGGAGAAGTGCTTAGCTTTGGGTTCAATCTTGCGGTGTCCTTTCCCGGTGTGATGAGGGGCAGCAAGGCACGTATTGTATTGTCGCCATCGAGGATAACAAGATGGGTTTTTTTATCATATTGCATGAATTTATCCCTCTACATCATGTCATCTTGCTTAAGGCGTTACTCAGTTCTTATGAACTTAATACTCTAGATGCATGCTGGATAGCGGTCGATGTGTGGAGTAATAGTAGTAGATGCAGGCAGGAGTCGGTCTACTTGTCTCGGACGTGATGCCTATATACATGATCATACCTAGATATTCTCATAACTATGCTCAATTCTGTCAATTGCTCAATAGTTATTTTTTCACCCACCGTAAATACTTATGCTCTTGAGAGAAGCCACTAGTGAAACCTATGGCCCCCGGGTCTATTCTCTATCATATTAATCTTCCAACACTTAGTTATTTCCGTTGCTTTTTTACTTTGCTTTTATTTCACTTTGCATCTTTATCATAAAAATACCAAAAATAGTATCTTATCATATCTATCAGATCTCACTCTCGTAAGTGACCCTTATCGCGTTGGTTGCGAGGATTTATTTGTTTTGTGCTGGTGCGAGGGACTCGCGCATAGCCTCCTACTAGATTGATACCTTGGTTCTCAAAAACTGAGGGAAATACTTACGCTACTTTGCTGCATCACCCTTTCCTCTTCAAGGGAAAACCAACGCAGTGCTCAAGAGGTAGCAAGAAGGATTTCTGGCGCCGTTGCCGAGGAGGTCTACGCAAAAGTCAACACACCAATTACCCATCACAAACACTTATCTCCCGCATTACATTATTTGCCATTTGCCTCTCGTTTTCCTCTCCCCCACTTTACCCTTGCCGTTTTATTCGCCTTCTTTTCTGTTTGCCTTTTTCTCGTCAGATCTATTGTTTGCTTGTGTTACCATGTGCCTTCTATTTGCTTGCATCTTCGCTTGCTAAAAAATCTATTGCTATGGATCCTCATCCGCTTGCTAATCTTTTTAAGAGATCCAATTATGATGAACCAATTGCTAGTAAGTTTCGTGCACTAGATTATCTTTATGAAGTTTTGCTTGAAATTTGTGAATCTGAAAATTGTGATGAAGTACTTTATGAAGAGATTCATGATAGCTCCTGGAATAAAAATGATGAATGCAATGATTTTACAATAAATTCTCTTGATGTCAATTGTGCTAATAATATGCAAAACCCTAAGCTTGGGGATTCTAGTTTTGCTATGTCTACTACTTGTTGCAATGATCATGATTGGGGTGATTCTTCTTTTGATTTTGAAAATTTATTTAAGCCCCATGATGAGTATGAGATTGATAATAATTTTTGCAATAATATTGAAAGTGGGTTTGGAATAGTGTCAACTTTAGATCCCACATATTTGGAGAATATTCAATCTTATGAAATTTTTGATAAAAGTGGGTTTGGAGAGGTCATGACTTTAGTTAATGTTAATCCCACTTTTCGGAAGAGTGTCAACTTTGCATGCATGTGGATCGTGTTGAAAATATTTTATGTGATAGCTATTTTGTAGAATTTGCTTATGATCCCACATGTAATTATTATGAGAGAGGAAAATATGGTCGTAGAAATTTTCGTGGCAATAAATTACCTCTCGTTATGTTGAGATTGCTATTGTTTCTTTCCGCTTCCTTGCATATGCTAGTTTTTGCTTGCTATGATAATTTGTTTGCGTATAAGATGCCTATGCATAGTAAGTATGTTATACTTAGATGTGTTTATCACGTGTTTCATGATGCTCTCTTTGCACTTCAATTCTTGTCTTTCATGTGAGCATCATCAGAATTATCAAAGCCTAGCTAGGGGCGTTAAACGATAGCGCTTGTTGGGAGGCAATCCAATTTTATTTTTAGTTTTTTTGCTTTTTGCTTCTGTTTAGGAATAAATTTTGTTCTAGCCTCTGGTTAGATGTGTTTTTATGTTTTAATTAGTGTTTGTGCCAAGTTAAACCTATAGGTTCTTCTTGGATAATAGTTATTTGATCTTGCTGAAAATTCCAGAAACTTCCTGTTCACGAAAATAATTGTTAAAAATCACCAGAACGTGATAAAATATTGATTCATATTGCTATTGATAAAAAAACAAATTTTCTAGGTCGTCCTATTTTGGCTGAATTTTTGAAGTTCCATAAGTTTGCGTTAGTTACAGATTACTACAGACTATTATGTTTTTTGACAGATTCTGTTTTTCGTGTGTTGTTTGCTTATTTTCATGAATCTATGGCTAGTAAAATAGTTTATAAACCCTATGGAAGCTGGAATACAGTAGGTTTAACACCAACATAAATAAATAATGAGTTCATTACAGTACCTTGAAGTGGTCTTCTGTTTTCTTTCGCTAACGGAGCTCACGAGATTTTCTGCTGAGTTTTGTGTTGTGAAGTTTTCAAGTTTTGGGTGAAAGATTTGATGGATTATGGAACAAGGAGTGGTAAGAGCCTAAGCTTGGGGATACCCATGGCACCCCCAAGATAATCTAAGGACAACATAAAGCCAAAGCTTGGGGATGCCCCGGAAGGCATCCCCTCTTTCATCTACTTCCATCGGTAACTTTACTTGGAGCTATATTTTTATTCACCACATGATATGTGTTTTGCTTGGAGCGTCTTGTATGATTTGAGTCTTTGCTTTTTAGTTTACCACAATCATCCTTGCTGTACACGCCTTTTGAGAGAGACACACATGATTCGGAAATTATTAGAATACACTATGTGCTTCACTTATTTCTTTTGAGATATATAGTTTTGCTCTAGTGCTTCACTTATATCTTTTAGAGCACGGTGGTGGATTTGTTTTATAGAAACTATTGATATCTCATGCTCCACTTATATTATTTTGAGATTCTTAAAATAGCATGGCAATTTGCTCTAATTAATATCATTAGAAATTTGATGCTTGATAATTGTTTTGAGATATAAAGATAGTAATATCATAGTTGTGCTAGTTGAGTAATTGTGGAATTGAAAAATACATGTGTTGAAGTTTGTGATTCCCGTAGCATGCACGTATGGTGAACCGTTATGTAACGAAGTCGGAGCATGAAGTATTTGTTGATTTTCTTCCTTTGTGTGGCGGTCGGGATCGCGCGATGGTTAACTCCTACCAACCCTTCCCCTAGGAGCATGTGTAGTAGTACTTTGCTTCGAGGCCTAATATATTTTTGCAATAAGTATATGAGTTCTTTATGAATAATATGAGTCCATGGATTATACGTACACTTACCTTTCCGCAATTTTCTAGCCTCTTCGGTACCGCGCATTGCCCTTTCTCACCTTGAGAGTTGGTGCAAACTTCGCCGGTGCATCCAAACCCCGTGATATGATACGCTCTTTCACACATAAACCTCCTTATATCTTCCTCAAAACAGCCACCATACCTACCTATCATGGCATTTCCATAGCCATTTCGAGATATATTGCCATGCAACTTTCCACCGTTTCATTTATTATGACATACTCCATCATTGTCATATTGCTTTGCATGATCATGTAGTTGACATTGTATTTGTGGCAAAGCCACCATTCATAATTCTTTCATACATGTTTCTCTTGATTCATTGCATATCCCGGTACACCGCCGGAGGTATTCATATAGAGTCATACTTTGTTCCAAGTATTGAGTTGTAATTCATGAGTTGTAAGTAAATAAAAGTGTGATGATCATCATTATTAGAGCATTGTCCCAAGTGAGGAAAGGATGATGGAGACCATGATTCCCCCACAAGTCGGGATGAGACTCCGGACTAAAACAAAGAGGCCAAAAAAAGAGAGAAAAGGCCCAAATAAAAATAAAAAATCAGAGAAAAGGAGAGAAGGGACAATGTTACTATCCTTTTACCACACTTGTGCTTCAAAGTAGCAGTGTGATCTCATATTAGAGAGTCTCTCATTTTTTCACTTTCATTTACTAGTGGGAAATTTCATTATAGAACTTGGCTTGTATATTCCAATGATGGGCTTCCTCAAATGCTCGAGGTCTTCGTGAGCAAGCAAGTTGGATGCACGCCCACTTAGTTTCTTTTTTAGCTTTCATACACTTATAGCTTTAGTGCATCCGTTGCATGGCAATCCCTACTCCTCGCAGTAACATCAATTGATGGGCATCTCCATAGCCCGTTGATTAGCCTTTTTGATGTGAGACTTTCTCCTTTTTTGTCTTCCCACATAACCCCTACCATTATACCTTATTCCGCCATAGTGCTATATCCATGGCTTGCGCTCATGTATTACGTAAGAGTTGAAAAGGCTGAAGCGCTCTAAAAGTATGAATCAATTGCTTGGCTAAAACCGGGGTGGTACATGATATGAATATTTTGTGTGGGGAAGATGGAGCATAGCCAGACTATATGATTTTGTAGGGATAACTTGCTTTGGCTATTTATTTTGATAAGACATAATTTCTTAGTTAGTATGCTTGAAATATTATTGTTTTCATGTCAACAACAAACTTTTATCTTGAATCATATCAAATCTGAACATTCATGCCACAATAAGAAGAATTACATTGAAATTATGCCAAGTAGCATTCCACATCAAAATTTCTGTTTTTATCATTTACCTACTCGAGGACGAGCATGAATTAAGCTTGGGGATGCTTGATACGTCTCCAACGTATCTATAATTTTTGATTGCTCCATGCTACATTATCTTCTCTTTCGGACATTATTGGGCTTTATTATTCACTTTTATATAATTTTTGGGACTAACCTATTAATCGGAGGCCCAGCCGAGAATTGCTGCTTTTTGCCTATTTCAGAGTTTCACACAAAAAGAATATCAAACGGAGTCCAAACGGAATGAAACCTTCGAGAACATGATTTTTGGAATGAACATGATCCAGGAGACTTAGACCCTACGTCAAGCAACCAACAGGGAAGCCACGAGGTAGGGGGCGCGCCTACCCCCCTGGGCATGCCCTCCACCCTCGTTGGCCCCCTGTTGCTCCACCGACGTACTTCTTCCTCCTATATATGCCTACGTGCCCCCAGACGATCAGATACGGAGCCAAAAACCTACTTCCACCGCCGCAACGTTCTGTATCCACGAGATCCCATCTCGGGGCCTGTTTCGGAGCTCCGCCAGAAGGGGCATCGATCACGGAGGGCTTCTACATCAACACCATAGCCTCTCCGATGAAGTGTGAGTAGTTTACCTCAGACCTTCGGGTCCATAGTTATTACCTAGATGGCTTCTTCTCTATTTTTGGATCTCAATACAATGTTCTCCCCCTCTCTCATGGAGATCTATTCGATGTAATCTTCTTTTGCGGTGTGTTTGTTGAGACCGATGAATTGTGGGGTTATGATCAAAATTATCTATGAACCTATTTGAATCTTCTCTGAATTCTTTTATGTATGATTGGTTATCTTTGCAAGTCTCATCGAATTATCTGTTTGGTTTGGCCTACTAGATTGATCTTTCTTGCAATGGGATAAGTGCTTAGCTTTGGGTTCAATCTTGCGGTGTCCTTTCCCAGTGACAGTAGGGGCAGCAAGGCACGTATTGTATTGTTGCCATCGAGGATAACAAGATGGGGTTTTTATCATATTGCATGAATTTATCCCTCTACATCATGTAATCTTTCTTAAGGCGTTACTCTGTTCTTATGAACTTAATACTCTAGATGCATGCTAGATAGCGGTCGATGTGTGGAGTAATAGTAGTAGATGCAAGCAGGAGTCGGTCTACTTGTCTCGGACGTGATGCCTATATACATGATCACACCTAGATATTCTCATAACTATGCTCAATTCTATCAATTGCTGAACAGTAATTTGTTCACCCACCGTAAATACTTACGCTCTTGAGAGAAGCCACTACTGAAACCTAGGCCCCCGGGTCTATTCTACATCATATTAATCTTCCAACACTTAGTTATTTCCGTTGCTTTTTACTTTGCTTTTATTTTACTTTGCTTCTTTATCATAAAAATACCAAAAATATTATCTTATCATATCTATCAGATTGCACTCTCGTAAGTGACCGTGTAGGGATTGACAACCCCTTATCGCGTTGGTTATGAGGATTTATTTGTTTTGTGTAGGTGCGAGGGACTCGCACGTAGCCTCCTACTGGATTGATACCTTGGTTCTCAAAAACAGAGGGAAATACTTATGCTACTTTGCTGCATCACCCTTTCCTCTTCAAGGGAAAACCAACGCAGTGCTCAAGAGGTAGCACAGGACGACCTAGACAATTTGTTTATTGATCAGCAGCAATTGGAATCAATATTTTATCACATTTTGGTGATTTTTAACAATTATTTTCGTGAACAGAAAGTTTCTGGAATTTTCTGCAAGATCAAATAACTATCATCCAAGAAGATCCAATAGGTTTAACTTGGCACAAACACTAATTAAAACATAAAAACACATCTAACCAGAGGCTAGAACAAATATTTATTCCTAAACAGAAGCAAGAAGCAAAAAACTAAAAATAAAATTGGGTTGCCTCCCAACAAGCGCTATCGTTTAATGCCCTTAGCTAGGCATAAAAGCAAGGATAGATCTAGGTATTGCCATCTTTGGCTTTCAACTTTTTAGCGGAATCAAGATCGAATCCGGGGGGGTTCTTTAGGTTTCCCTTCACATTCTGAAATTTTTAAATCTAAAGAATCCAACCGCTTATTGCAAAGAGTAATCAACATATTCATGCGGGGAATATATCCGCTAGCGTTCTTAAGAGGTTCAAGAGAGTTCTGTAAAATCTTAGTTACTTCGCAAAAAATTTCAAAAAACTTGAGTCTCTTCCTGGGTATGATGAGGCCCCTTTTGTTGAGGTAGTGTTCCCACTATACCTTCTATTACTTCATCCGCAATATGGGGATCAATTCCAATAAAATTGCCTTTGACAACGCAATCCAAGAGTTGTCTATGAGACATATTTAATCCAACATAAAAATTGCGAAGCAAAATTCTCAGGTTCACTTCAAATGTATAATTACGGTGAGACTCCATTATTCTCAACCAGGAATCTTTTAAGTTTTCTCCTTGTCTTTGTTTGAAGTGAAAGACTTCAAACTCAGGGGACAACGGAGTTGATAAGGGACTAGCCATGACGACAAGGCAAGCGAAAAAGAGGCAAACGAAAAAGAGAGGGCGAATAAAACGACAAGGGTGAAGTGGGGGAGAGAAAAACGAGAGGCAAATGGCAAATAATGTAATGCGGGAGATAAGGGTTTGTGATGGGTACTTGGTATGTTGACTTTTGCGTAGACCTCCCCGGCAACGGCGCCAGAAATCCTTCTTGCTACCTCTTAGGCACTGCGTTGGTTTTCCCTTGAAGAGGAAAGGGTGATGCAGCAAAGTAGCGTAAGTATTTCCCTCAGTTTTTGAGAACCAAGGTATCAATTCGGTACGAGGCTACGCGCGAGTCCCTCACACCTACACAAACAAATAAATCCTAGCAACCAACGTGATAAGGGGTTGTCAATCCCTACACGGTCACTTACGAGAGTGAGATCTGATAGATATGATAAGATAATATTTTTGGTATTTTTATGATAAAGATGCAAAGTAAAATAAAAAGCAACGTAAATAACTAAGTGTTGGAAGATTAATATGATGGAAGATAGACCCGGGGGCCATAGGTTTCACTAGTGGCTTCTCTGAAGAGCATAAGTATTTTACGGTGGGTGAACAAATTATTGTTGAGCAATTGACAGAATTTAGCATAGTTATGAGAATATCTAGGTATGATCATGTATATAGGCATCACGTCCGAGACAAGTAGAGTGACTCCTGCCTGCATCTACTATGGTGTTGATGTAGAAGCCCTCCGTGATCGATGCCCCTTCCGGCGGAGCTCCGGAACAGGCCCCAAGATGGGATCTCGTGGGTAAAGAAGGTTGCGGTGGTGGAATTAGGTTTTTGGATCCGTATCTGATCGTTTGGGGGTACGTGGGTATATATAGGAGGAAGGAGTACGTCGGTGGAGCAACATGGGCCCACGAGGGTGTAGGGCACGCCTGGGGGGGTAGGCGCGCCTCCCTACCTCGTGGCTTCCTGGAAGCTTCCTTGACGTAGGGTCCAAGTCTCCTGGATCATGTTCGTTCCGAAAATCACGTTCCCGAAGGTTTCATTCCCATTGGACTCCGTTTGATATTCTTTTTCTGCGAAACTCTGAAATAGGCAAAAAATAGCAATTCTGGACTGGGCCTCCGGTTAATAGGTTAGTCCAAAAAATAATATAAAAGTGAATAATAAAGCCTAATAATGTCCAAAACAGAAGATAATATAACATGGAGCAATCAAAAATTATAGATACGTTGGAGACGTATCAGCACCTTACTCCTTCGTCTGAAAAGTCTGCAACATGATACGTTGCAGCCTGAAATGGGTCAGCACATGGAATATGCTGGCAATATAACACTGTAGTGCAATGAACAGAATAAAGGCTATCACTACATGCTTATGAGGCTGGTGGAGGCTCTACGGTTATAATTTTTTTTGTAAAAAGCCAATTTTTCCCTACAACAAAGGAATATATTTTGTTTAACTATCATGGTATTTGTTAAACATTGAGAAGGTTCTTCCAACTCAATCCCAAATTAAGAAGTATTAATAACCCAATATATTAATTAGAGTGACGAGATCAACATGATAATCCAAGAACCAGATACTCAAGATGTCCATAACCGGGGACACGGCTAACCATGATTAGTTTGTACACTCTGCAGAGGTTTGCGCACTTTTCCACACAAGACTCGATTTCCTCCATTGGATTTCTCGCACTAAATGGTGTTTGAGAAACGGATGACCGAGACATAGTCTTTCAGAAGCATTAACTCTAACCCTGGTTAGACAGTACCAATCTACATCCCCTACATCTACTAGCCTACCACTGGAAGAGGTCATGCAACATACTCAACTATGCTAGAGCCCATAATAGCTTGTGGCTGCACATGGAAGTTTCTAGCCTGAATAATCTTATGATCCCTTTGAGCCTTGGTGGCGAACCATAGGATGATCACACGGGTATTCCGGGATATCCTAGGACAACACTGGATTCTCCAGCTGCCCGCGACCAATCCACCCAGATGTGTATTTAAGTAGCCACCTTAAGTTAACCATTAATTAACAATCTCACATCTGTCATGGATACACTCAAACCCAATCCACATCTACGAGCATAGCATGGCAATATAAGCATAACGTAGAAGTAACTCCCAAGGGTTTGATAATAAAAGGTCAATAGGTTCTACCTCATCAACTACTTCCCAATACCCACATGTTAATCACAACGTAATCATGTAGTGTTCGAGGGTTGTAACTAATGCATAAAAACTGGATAATAAAGGGTATGATCAATGTGTTACTTGCCTTGCTGATGATCCGGAAACCCTAGAGACTCATAGTCCAGGAATTCTATCACAAACAAACAATAGAATACATAAGCACTCAAGCATATATGCAAGGGTAAAACTCAAATAAGAAGATCAAATCTGAAAGTTCAACTGAAGAGATTCAATCTGCAAAAAGAATCAATCGAATTAGGGCTATAGAACTGAAACTACGGCCAAAAGAACTTCGAATTCAAATCTGCTTGAAACCAAATTTTAAATTTTCAAATCCTTGCTCAAGTTGATTAAATAGAAAGAGGGGCTCGAGACGAAAATTTGGCATTGGTTTAACCGGATTTGGACAAACGGTTTAGAAACTGTGAAGGTTTGAAGATCAGGGGCTAATCTACGATAAAAATAATCGCGGCTAGGTCCCTGGCTGAAAATAAACGGAAGAAGAAAAATCTATCGGATGAACGTACGCTAACAGAGACGAATGGGCGAATTCGTTTATTAAAACGAACGAACGAACGTTCGCAAACGAACTAAACCGAGAAAACCGAACCGATCTATAAAAAAACCAAATCTAGGATTTTTAAGAAAACCGACGGCTTTTACCTAAAAACCAAAAAAAAGGCGACGACGGATCCGACGGCGGTGGCGAGAATCCGGCGAGGCGGGCGGCGAACGGCGAGGCGGCGGGCTCCGTGGGCGACGGCGGGCAGTGGGCGGCGCTGGGCGGCGGAGCATCTTCTTGCTGCACGGCGGCGGCGGCTCGGCGGGCGGTCTGCGGGCGCTGCTGCTGCTTGTGGCAGCGGCTCGGGTGGTGGGAAGGGGGCGAGGGCGGCGGTTTATAAGGACGAGGGGAGGCGGCTTGGAGGAGGGGGCAAGGCGGCAGCGGGAGTCCGAGGCGACGACGGCGCGACGGCGTGCGGCACTGGGAGACCGGCTCGGGGTCGGGGGCGAGTGGCGCTGGGCCGGCTGGGCTTTGGCCCTGTCGGTCTGAAGATTTTTTTTTCAAATAATTCCGCCGAAAGAAAAATCCTAAATAAATATAAAAAATTCTAAAAATGCCAATAACAATTTTCACTTTCTAAATAAAAATTTGAACAAGGAACATTTTCTTGGCCTAAAATGAAATTTTTAAAATGCATATTTTTCTAATTCAAATAACACAACAATAAAATCCAGATAAAAATATTTATTTGATTTTAACATTTTTCCTCAACATTTCTTTTATTTTGAAGAAGTCATATTATCTCCTCTCATATATTTTGATATTGAAATATTTTCGGAGAGAAAATAATTAAAACCAAATGATCCTCTTTTCAATATTTCAGAAAATTCAAATATGAAAAATAAATGAAATCCCCAACTCTCTTCGTAGGTCCTTGAATTGCTTAGAATTTCTAGGATCAAAACCAAAATGCAAATAAAATACGATATGCATATGATGACCTATGTATAACATTCCAAATTGAAAATTTGGGATGTTAAAGTTCAGTTTATTGCTACTGTTTTCTTCATGTCAAATACATATTCCTTCGACTATGAGATTATGCAACTCCCGGATACCGGAGCAATACCTTGTGTGCTATTAAACGTCATAACGTAACTGGGTGTGTGCGATAGGGGAGGTCTTCCCACACGACCCAGAAACCGTCGGGGATAGGCCCTCCGGCCGCACAGGCTGGGGCAAAATGAGCTCTTGTGCGATCGGGCGAGGCATCAAAACCCAATCGTTTCCGTTCGTATGTACATCCCACATGGTGAATCCCAGAAAAACATTTTCTTTTGTATGTATATCACACATAGTTTTTTGTGTGGAAACGTTTCTGCAAGGTGGCCTAACGCAAACAGTTCTCTGCCGGAAGCCGTGTGTGATTGTTAGTTGATCGAACACGCCTATTTTCTAGAAACTGTGTGGGTTGTTTGAGTTCATCTCCCACAGTGCTGTCTGAATAACCGTCTGCAATAGAAAACCCCAATAAGAAGGGTAATTAGCGTATTATTGATAATCCATGTAGTAATCTAATTGACATTTCTTATAAAACACACCAGATATTTCATATCCGTATAACGGCAACCAGGATTCATAATCTAACTACATCAGATAGGTTCAGCACTCAGTTACGCAATTACACAACAGCACCAAGTTTCACATGCAACATCGAAAACCTTTGGAAAGTAGCATCATACACGGTAAATAGACAGATGAATCTCATCTAGGAAACTGCAGAAGCGAGAGGCCTATATTGAGCCTTCAGTGATGTTGAATGTCCTTGCAACTTTAGGCCCTTGGCTATGGATAAGTGCCCGCCCAACCTTCATCCTCTTCAGGAAGACTTCGATATTGTACTGTGGGTGTTCAATGAATACCTTCCTCGCCTCTTGATCATGCAGGTGGTTTGAGAGGTAATCATCGGTGAACTGCTTTGAAAAGTACAGAAAACAAGATATTGATATTCATAAATCGCTGTCATAAATTTTGAAATGGCGCAAGGGGTAAAAACAAGGTAAGAGAGTTAGTACCATCCTATAGTTGACTGATGTCTTCTTCATTGTGCAAACCAAGATCTTACTGTTATTCGTCGCAAGTTTCTTCATCCTAACAATCTTTCTGAGTTTCTTGACTTGAGTGATATTCATGGACATCTCATTTCCCCATATGCAAAATGGGTCGAACAGTGGGTCTAAGCCTCTGGTAGCAAGACCTACATGTGCAAGACCAAATTATAAGAAACCTAAATATTAGAATGATTCCTGCAACATGCATGAGCAAACCTTGATGGTAAACCACGGTGTCTCCCTGTCGGTGTCAAAACCGGCGGATCTCGGGTAGGGGGTCCCGAACTGTGTGTCTAAGGTGGATGGTAACAGGAGGCAAGGGACACGATGTTTACCCAGGTTCGGGCCCTCTCTATGGAGGTAATACCCTACTTCCTGCTTGATTGATCTTGATGAATATGAGTATTACAAGAGTTGATCTATCACGAGATCATAGAGGCTAAACCCTAGAAGCTAGCCTATGGTATGATTGTTGTTGTCCTACGGACTAAACCCTCCGGTTTATATAGACACCGGAGGGGGCTCGGGTTACACAGAGTCGGTTACAACAGAAGGAGATCTACATATCCGTATCGCCAAGCTTGCCTTCCACGCCAAGAGATTCCCATCCGGACACGAGATGAAGTCTTCAATCTTGTATCTTCATTGTCCAACAGTCCGGCCAAAGGATATTGTCTGGCTGTCCGGATACCCCCTAATCCAGGACTCCCTTAGTAGCCCCTGAACCAGGCTTTAATGACGATGAGTCCGGCGCGCAGATTGTTTTTGGCATTGCAAGGTGGGTTCCTCCTTCGAATACTCCATAGAAGATCTTGAACACAAGGATAGTGTCCGGCTCTGCAAAACAAGTTCCATGTTCCACCGTAGAGAGAATAATATTCATAAATCCGACCTGCTGACCTATTTGATACCATGACATCAAGCCATGGCCCGATTATTATCGAATCGTGTTTTTTAATCAGCCTTGGCGCATATCGCGAGGCGGTTCCCTTGGCACGTCTTGTCGAAGCAGAGATCGTGTCCCCTTATTACGGGATTCTCATCAACACGGGCATGGGTAACCCAATCATGCCCGCTGCTATGACTCCTTGATTATAGGCAAGTCCCAAATGGTCACAAGGAGGACGCCTGGTATTCACCCTCTTTATAAAGAGACCAAGGCCTATCCTTTTTTATTCCTCGAACTAAATCGAATCCCTCCCCCGCCTCAAGTTCCAACACCCAAAGCTCAGGTCAGGCGCTTCGGACCTTTAACCATGTCCGGACCCAACCTTCAAGGTCAGTGGATGCCCTCCTCCGTCACGGAGGAAGACGTCAGAAAATTAAGAGAGGCCAGGTTCTTGACCGGTGAGATTGCGCATCGGCTGCCTGCTCAAGGGCAGGTCATACCTACTCCCAAAGCCGGCGAGAGCTTAGTATTCATATCTCACTTCCTTCGAGGGCTAGGCCTGGCTCTGGATGCCTTTGTGAGGGGGCTCATGTTCTATTACGGGCTGGACTTCCATGATTTAGCTCCGGATTCTATTCTCCACATCTCATCTTTTATTGTCGTGTGCGAAGCTTTTCTCCGCATCACCCCTCACTTCGGCCTGTGGCTCAAGACCTTCCAAGTGGAGCCGAAGACAATCGATGGGAGGTATGCAGAATGCGGAGGTGCTGTAATAAGCAAGAGCGCCGATGCCCCATGGCCCGAGGGTTCTTTCTAGGAGGTGTCCAGCTTATGGCAACAAGAATGGTCTTATGTCACAATTCCCAGGGGTACCAAATGGGTGGCCCCACCTTCCTTTTGCTCAGTCACCCTCCACGACTAACGTCATGGATCAACAAGGGGCTAGACTGGGGGCCAGTGAAGGACGTGCCCATACTGCAGGGCCGCATCCGAGATCTTCTTGAAAGAGATATTGATCTGGTCACAGTAAGGCAAGTAATGTTACTTCGCCGAACCCTGCCCTGTAAACGTCGTCCCCTCCGTCTGTGGGAATTCAATCCGGAGGGACCGCGAGCTATTCAGCACTTCCTCGGTGTGACGCCCGAGGAGATGTACAAATTGTACTTCGGACCGCAAGTAATGTGTCCGGATTCCACCAAGGACGCGGGTCTGAGCTGCAATCGTCCAGATACCCAAGTAAGTCGCCTTATGGCCGAACACGTTGTATTTCTATTCATCACGACATCATTCTGAAAAGTCGCTCTTTGACCAGGACTGGATAGCAAAGGCGAAGATGATCAGGTGTTCGGCCCCCCTCCCCGAGGTCTCACCGGATCCGGTACTAGTCCGGATGTTGGAGCTCGCGCCCTACCAAGCGCCCTCAGGGGAGGATAAAAGTGGGAAGAAAGAGGCTGACGCTTCCGCGAAGGCGGACAAACGGGGAGAAGAAGACAAAGCTCTCTTTCCCTAAGGAAGGAAAAGGACCGCCTCTGAAGGCCCGAAGACAATAGCCTCTAAACGGGGATGGAATCTTCGTTAGAGGGTCCTGGCCCAGGGGATACTCCAGCCGTACAGTGCCCGCAAGGGGATCAGCCCTCCATCAAGTTGTAAGTAAAAGAAAGGGTTTAGTAGTAAAAAAACGTCCTACTTTACTTCTGAGGAAAATAACTGAAACATCCGTCTTGCAGTCCGGATCGTGGCCCTTCTCGGCAGAGTTCGTCTTCGGGGGATCTTCCTTCGGAGATGATGGAGAGCGAAACGCCTCCCCACGCCATCCCGCCTTACGAGGCGGGCGACCTCGAGGTGTCGTCTCGGAGGGATTCTCCCGACCCGGCAAGGCCAGAGGGTGATTCTTTGGCCACCCGAAGTCCTCAGTATCTGGCTCTTGAAGAGAGCAACCGGAAGGGTCCGGCTCCGCCCGTCATGCGGCCGGATGCACTAAAGGATCTACTAGAGCAGGCGGCTATCTCAGAAGCGCACCATGCGCTAATGGGCGCGGTGGTTGAGAGAGTTTCATCCGCATAAAGCGGGTTGCATGAAGCCTTTATGAGTCTGCTGAAAGGTTTTGAGGTATGCGAAGTGACGTGTATTTTTGACAGTACCGCACATGTTTAGAACGTGCCCTGTGCAGATAGTAGCCCCTGAGACTGGTTGCCGCCGGAAACGGCGGTAAACAGAGGATCATAGTCGCAGGTAATAATCCAGCCGTCTTCATATGCAGGTGGCAGGAGGTTCGGTGGCTAGCCGGACTTGTGAGGTTGCCGAGCTAACGCGGCGACTTGATGCGGCAGATGCCGACATCGTGCTTGTCAACAAGCGGCTTGACGAGGCGCAGGGTATGTAACATCTCCGGATTTCAACATATGGTAAGAGGAGCGTAATGCCAGTATCTTGAACATGTTGTGAAATGCAGATGGAGCTGCGGCAGTGGAGACCCTTCGGGCGGAACTTGCCCGAGCCAAAAAGCAAGCCAGGAATAGTGATGCGGCCGCTCTAAAGGCGGCTGAAGAGCTGAGGGCCGAACAAGCTGCCCATTGCCAAAGTAAGGAGAAGATGGCCAAGATGGTCATTGAGTTAAGTGATGCCGCCGACCGATACTGGCTTCTTGAGAAGGAAAGCCGAGCGAGGGCTACGGAGCTGGAGAAGGCCATGGTAGCAGCCAAGGAATCCCGCTCTACAATTAGAGTGATGAAGGAGGAGCTGCGTCAAGCCGGGGATATCGCGGCTGGGGAGCCCTTTATGCTGCGGATGAAGTTCGTAGATCCTAAGTATGCTCCTCTGGACCGACTGTGGAGTTATGCAGACGCTTATCTGGATTTGGCAACGAGTGCTGCTGATGCGGCTGAGTTCTTCAAAGATCAAAGAGATCGCGAAGTGAAGAAGCTGTTCTGGTTGCAATTTAATGGTCCAGCTCGTCCGCTTCCTCTGAATGAGCGGATGGCCGAATGGGCCGAGCTGCATAGGTTGTCCGGACTCGCCATCAGGTCTGTTGTGGATCACCTATGGCCGGCAGGGCCAAGGCCGAACAGTTACTTATGTTTGGTGCAGCGGTTCCTTGGTCCTGTGTCGCGCATCGACGCTATGAAGAGGTCGGCGTGCATCGACGGTGTGCGGATGGCGCTTGCCCATGTCAAAACGCACTGGACGGAGATGGACGCCACCGCAATTGCAGCCCCTAGTTCGGCAATTAGCCGAGTAGCTGCCGAGCACTATTTTGATGAGGTCCTTGACGGCGCTCGTTCAATAGAAGCGCAGTGCTCAAAGAATATTATGTTCGAATGACATGTATTCCGATTGAAAAACAATGTTTTACTAAATTGTATAGAGGCTATTTTTATACTTTTGCCTAGAAGTGTTATGATGCCTCCTGTGCGGCCGTTTGTGTATATGTTTATATAACCTGAAAGTTTGCAGTCGTCGGCTTCAGCCCCCACGCATATAATGCGGGGGTGTTCACAGAAGGCGCGTGTTCACGCTTGATCCAACGTCTTGGTCTATTAAGGAGGTGATAGCGCAGCGAACTAGGCAATCGGTGTCGGTGTCAAAACCGGTGGATCTCGGGTAGGGGGTCCTGAACTGTGCGTCTAGGCTGATGGTAACAGGAAGCAAGGGACACAATGTTTACCCAGGTTCGGGCCCTCTCGATGGGGGTAAAACCCTACTTCCTTCTTGATTAATATTGACGATATGAGTAGTACAAGAGTGGATCTACCACGAGATCGTAGAGGCTAAACCCTAGAAGCTAGCCTATGGTATGATTGTTTTATATTTCTATCGACTAGCCTGGCCTCGGTTTATATAACGCACCAGAGGCCTAGGATAACAAGAGTCCTAGCCGAATACGCCGGTGGGGGAGGAGTCCTTGTCTTGATCGCCAAGTCTTGTGGAATCTTCCTTGTATGCAGCAGCTGTCCAGACTGGCCCATGAGTATACGGCCATGGGGTCTTCAGCCCAATCTAACTGATCGGGAGACGACGTGGTGAGTACCCCCTAGTCCAGAACACCATCAGTAGCCCCCTGAACCGGTCTTCAAGTTAGGAACGCTCCTCGATTCATCCGAACTGTTCTTCATCTTCGGTCGTCGGTCTTGAAAACTGGTTCAACAAATCTTCTCATCTTCAATCTTGAGGATCGCCGAAGTGCATCCGAAGAGTTTACACATTGGGTATCCGAGGAGCCCCTTTAAGTTTCCGGCCTTTATCAATGCCTTGTTATTTTCATGCCACACCTCGGGTTTGAAGTTGTTCCCTGGAGGCAGTGTCCTCTTGTGTCCGAGCTCTAATGCCCGACTGCATTCGAGGTATCCTTTGCAGCCGAGCACCAATGCCGGACTGCTTCCAAGCTCCGACGCCGAAATGTATCCGAGCTCCAACGCCGGACTGTGTCCAAGCTCCAGCGCCGGACTGTATCCGAGCTCCAACACCGGACTATATCGAAGATGTCATAGATCATGTTGGTACAAAAAAGTTGAAGGAGTGCAGCCGAGCTTAATGCCGAAAATGCCCTCTATGGAGCTAGCCACTGGCGCCCGAGCTTTATGCCGGACTGCCCCCGAGGTGGTGCACCACCCCGACCGCGGGCTGATTTTTGTGAATATTTGTAACTGGTGCAGTTTATTCTCTGCCGAGATGTATAGCCAGTATATGTATATCCAGTAACCCTCAAGGTGTGTGTCAGTCCAAAACCCGAGATGCACCTGAAGGAAAACATGAAACCACTGATCCTAGTAGCCCCTGAGACTCAGGCTGATGCGTGAAATCGGCCCGAGGATCAACTCCTAGCTCGGCAGCATACGTAGGAATAAAAACGCGGTGTAATATATTAGAGATAACTAGTCATCAACCCGTGCGTCCGCACGGGCTAGATTTTCCATATGACTCATAATTATAAATTAATTTAGCATGTGCTTTTTGCAATATATATGACTGAAATATATGAATAGTTAAGGATCCCATATATCACTAAACAATAACTTACATTTATAGTTTCATCTTAAGTCATTGCTAAAGATTGAACACTACTTATGTATTGAATAAATCAGTATACATATCTTATATCTTATATTTACTAATTGGAGGCACCATACAAGTCGCCATGTTAATCCACATCATTAAAAATATCTTAACCATTCGATATATATAATTATTTATCTCAACCATATGATTTACGTTCCTCTGTGGGGAAAAATAAGGACAACCTGACACGGTAACCACAAGTTACGTTGCTCTGGTGGAATAAAAAAAGTACAACAATGTATAGACAAGAGTCCATGGCGTTCAAGCCCCAGAATAAAAAGTGTGTACGTCCCGATTCATAGAAAAACACAGGTTCCGTAAAAAATATAAGAAAGACACGTATATGAAGATTAAAGGACCAGGTAGATGTAAGAGTCCTCAACGACGTGTTAAAAAGGGAGTCCTCACGGACCTCCACCAAGTTCCAACCAATAAGAATACACGTGCTTCCTTCAAGCTTAAAAGAAAAGGGCACGTACAATAAAAAAAAACTATTCAAGCGTTCAAGTTCTGGGAGTCAACACCCCGAGTCCAACATACCTGCATGTTCCCTTTAAAAAAAATGAACTGAAAGATGCATAATAAAGACCCAGCTAATTAATTTAATATGTGAAATCACCTAATTCTAAGGTAATAACTAGGAAAGTATTCATAAATTTGCATGGATAGAAAAATTATATGTTAACATAATTTAACATGTGATTTTTTTGGTATTTCAAATAGGGGTATTTTCCACAACCACGTCCATTTAAATTAAAAATTAATGGTTCAAAAAATTTAAGTCGACCATTTAAATTAAAAATTAATGGTTCAAAAATTTAAGTATTACGATATACTCTATTGTTTCGTTTGATACAAGTTAGATATGTTTACAATTAAGTAAAAAATTAGGGAAAATTTAAGAAAATAACCATGAGTACCACAATAATTTTATGAAACTGTGCCTACCCTTGATGTTTATCAAAGGCTGGACATTACTCCTATTATTTTGGCAAGAAATTTTCGAACAACAGAAGCATATTAGGATTCTCTGCATTTCTCTTCGACAATTTGAAGTATATATATATTTTGTCAAAAATGTTGAAATTGTTTGTCGAAAATACATTGCAGTTGCAAATCTCATTGCAAAGTAATCTTCTAATATATAAAAACTGGACATCATTTCGAATATAAAAGGTCTTATATTTTGAATTAAGTCCATTATTAACTAATTTGAACAATATTTTAATAAAAAATTGCCTTTAATATACAAGAATATAAATTTTATTGCTTATTTGTACATATAGTTGACTCTTTCATTTCAAAATTTCATTATTGAAACAATACTGAATTGCATAAAAACGTTAAGAGAAACTATATCTAGCCCGTGCAGAAGCACGGGTTGCTGACTAGTGGTTATAATTTTAGATGAAGATAAAATAGTAAAGGGAAATCATGTATGCATTCTTTTGTTGATGTAACACAGTTTGGCACAGTATCTGATGGTTATTCCTCACATACAATAAAAAACTTACTTTCCTAGATCAATGTTACTTTAAATCCTCTATAAGCCAGCCAATATAAGAGTAAACGACAACATTATCTAAAGCTATTGCGGTACAGACTATAAAATCACAATTATGGCCGTACATCTGTTAACGCTTAGGGTAAATTTTGAATTTTTTTTCCAGCTGTCATTGGGCCAGTAGCAGTATCACTTGGGAGATAACTATGCATATATACCTATTTCTTTTGTGCGGCTGGGATAGTATGCTTTGAATTGATAAATAGAAATCAGTTGCAGCGATGTTGAAAAAAATGGGCATCATTCACACTTGATTTGGTTCAAACGAAAGATTCGGTGTATTTTGCTGAACATAACAGATTAAATGGTAGATAGTAGATCAAGCAATCTTGTTAAATACTGGCCTACAGCACACTCCGGTGAAAATTGTGTGCCAAACAATGATCGAAACGAAGAAAGTTTTGGGCCGCCCTTCAATAGAGCATACTATAGTATCCTGGGGAGTACACTCACTCATGCGTATTAAAATACTATAATACTCGCCTAGAGCTTACTTTGTTCAAAGGAGACAACCAATACTGTACTGCAAAAATATCAGTAAAAGTTCGAAAGCAAGACCTTTATTATATACTTATGTTAATATAGTGAGATACAAAATAACAAAAATCACATGAGAAGCAAAACCTGATGGGCCACTTTACTCACTTTTGCTTTGAATGTCATATATGAGACGGCTGATAGAAATAGTTATTAAAATCAAGAAAGAGATTATGTGCTATACATGCAGAGTCCGATCCATTGGCTTCAAGTCTATTGCAGTCCTTTCTTAAAGTTTATCATGCAGATAAATCTTGCCATGCATAAGTTTGTGTGTGTGTGTGTGTGTGTGTGTGTGTGTGTGTGTGTGTGTGTGTGCGTGAAAGGCTATTATATTCCTCACTAACCTCATGTGTACTCATGTGGAAAATCAGGGATATTTCAACAGTATACAACTTCAAACCTATTAATACCGTCAGTTTGATACCTCCTCGACCACAACTTTAGTGCTGCAAAAATACACAACGAAGACATCAATATTTTCTCTGACGCATAAGAAACAACTATAATCATCGACTGGCCAAAGTTGTTCTGAATCCTCCAAATTTCATTTGAAGCCACGTGAATACCATTGAGATTTCATCAGGAAAAGAAGAAAAGACACAAATTTGATCCAGAAATAGGCACATCAGTGCTTCCTTTGTTCTGAAAAAAGCGCATGTTCCATCCAGGCTCTATTTGTTGGGCAGTGCAGCAGTTCGTCTTTTCTGATGTTGAACAACTTCGTTGCCCATCAAAGCCTTTCTTCTTTCATTGAAGTCACATAAATTCATCATAAAAATCCCCAAGAAATCAGCCTTATCCATGAAGTCTCAGCAAGCCAAGATCGGCAGTTTATTATTCTAGCTGTGCCCTGGCCCTGGGATTGGAAAAGCTTTGTGGGTCATCTAAGTCTTTGCCTGTCCATCATGATTTACATATCAAAGAAGCACACGTTATGACTTGAAACAGCCGAGCGATTAGACTACCTCAAATCTCCGCGCAAAAAAAATATTACCTAAGATCAGCAAGACGTACCAGATCCGAGTACAGGCCGCCCCACTAATGCTGCAGGTGGAAGCACCGTAAGGAGAGGCCATCGAGATAAGAGAAATAAGGATGATGTTGTGTGCGGTTGCAGCCATGATTGTTTTCAGATCAAATCAACAGATGGAAAAAGAGTATCACACAATCAAGCAGATAACTCGGCGGCTTGTGAAGTGTTGTCAATACCAGCAGTCGAACAACAAACATACATGGAGTTTGTTCAAAGCATATCTGCACATATTGTTGGTGAACAACAAAGTAAGATTAGTGTGTTCTGGCTAAAAAAGTAAAATAGTTTGCTAGTCTGACTTAATTGTAATGAGAGGATCAAACTCACCCTAGATCGACAAATTTTGATAAAAGGAACAACTTGAAGAGGAGTAAAACTATATGCAGATTATAACCAACCTATAGTTTCTCATTGTCCTTTTCTCCCTGGTGCAAGAAAAGCACGTGCTTTCTCAGAAGTTAGAGGCTGTACGTGCTGGTTCTTAGGGCTGTATTAAGGATGAATGGATGATGAGGGCCTGGAGACCAAAAGACGCAGGATTGGGCGCGACAGGAGATGCATGGTGGCCCATGTTGCATGCTGAGTCGACAACCGTTAGGACGCTAGAGAAACATGATTGAGGAACCAAACTGGCAGAGTTGCGCTGGATCAACCAACCGTCGACATGCCTCGTTCTCCACTACATCGTCCATCATGGATTGCAGTGACATCGGGCATGGAAACTATGGAGATTAGAAGGACCTGCATCACCAAATCACCAGCTTGGAGACTCGTATATGCATACTGATTGATTTGTCAGCACTGGAACGTACATATATGGGGTTGATGCTTCATCTACATGGTGACTTCCTTGAGCGGTTCGCCTGGCGTGTGACGCACGCCCATGGCCGTGTTCTTGTGTGAGCCTGCGGCTACAGGTCCCCACGTCTTGTGTGGCCTGTGTCTTTCGCCGCCGGCCAGACTACATCCATGGGAATTTGGTGAAACATCTATTAATTAAGAGAGGATGGGCGGTGGCTACACTTGATTAGCATCCACGAATCAGGAGAGGAAGGGTGCCGCTAAGGTTAGAGAACGTGGGAATTCCTCAAAATCAATGGTATCTTTTTTTTCTTGGATTGGAGATAGATCTGAGCGTGTGTTTTTTCTGATTGGAGATAGATCTGAAAGTGTTTTTTTTAATTTTCTCTGAATAGAGATAGGATATGAATGTGGTGATGTTGTTTTGTGTAATCTATAGGAGGGTAACGATCAATGAGCCAGATTTACATGCAAGTTGCTCTAAAAAATAGTTTTACGTGCAACTTGGGTCAGTTTTGGACTATTTTTTTTCAATTCAACAGTAACGGAAATTATAGGGCTATGATAGATCAAATAGGTAGATCGAATGGTTAAGATATTTTTAATGATGTGGGTTTACATGGAGGCTCATATGGTGCCTCCAATTAGTAAATAAGAGATAGTGATCAGCGAACGGGCCCCTGAGAGAGGGTCGTGAGAAGTCACCGTGATATATAGCTTGATGCCAGATAGGTCCAGATGGTACTTATTGTTGTCCGAAGACGCGCTTTCCCATAGTTCGATCAAGCCGAACACTGAGCCCTTTGAATTTTCTGCATTGAATAGGCAATGCAGTAGCCCCCGAGACACTGGTCGGGTGGCAACACCAGATCAGGGATCGATGTGCCCCTTTAATGTTTGTAAATTCTGAACGCAAAGCCCAGTAGCCCCCGAGCCTTAATGTGGGCACGGGTGGCCGAATTAAGGATCGATATCCAGAGTAAAACCACAGATTATGTGTAATGATTCTATGCATCCAAGTACTTTACATCATTATTTTGACTCCATTCTGACCGTTTATCAGTGGAAAGTGGCCCATCATCGGCTTATACCCCTTGGTAGATACTATGTAGGGTGTTTGCGCAATAACAAAGCAATCCTTAGCCGATGTTTCAGTGCCCGAAGGCGGTTGTGTTAGCAGAAACGAGGCAATCAGATATGCAGGCATTAAAACTTTCGCTTAGTCATAGGAGCTTTATACTGGGGAAGCTAGCTATGAGCCCCCGGTTAGTTTTCGGCGACAGCCGAGGTCAAGCCGTAAACACTTCGGCCAATTGATACCTCTCCAACGTATCTATAATTTTTGATTGCTCCATGCTGCTTTATCTACTGTTTTGGACTATGTTGGGCTTTATTTTTCACTTTTATATTATTTTTGGGACTAACCTATTAACCGGAGGCCCAGCCCAGAATTGCTGTTTTTTTGCCTATTTCAGTGTTTTGAAGAAACAGAATATCAAACGGAGTCCAAACGGAATGAAACCTTCGGAAACGTGATTTTCTCACCGAACGTGATCCAGGAGACTTGGACTCTACGCCAAGGAACAACAGAGGCGGTCACGAGGGTGGGGGGCGCGCCCCCTGCCTCGTGGGCCCCCTGTTGCTCCACCGACGTACTCCTTCCTCCTATATATACCTACGTACCCCCAAACGATCAGAACAGGAACCAAAAACCTAATTCCACCGCCGCAACTTCCTGTATCCACGAGATCCCATCTTGGGGCCTATTCCGGAGCTCCGCCGGAGGGGGCACCCACCACGGAGGGCTTCTACATCAACACCATAGCCCCTCCAATGAAGTGTGAGTAGTTCACTTCAGACCTTCGGGTCCATAGCTATTAGCTAGATGGCTTCTTCTCTCTTTTTGGATCTCAATACAATGTTCTCCCCCTCTCTCGTGGAGATCTATTCGATGTAATCTTCTTTTTGCGGTGTGTTTGTTGAGACCGCTGAATTGTGGGTTTAGGATCCAGCTTATCTATGAATAATATTTGAATCTTCTCTGAATTCTTTTATGTATGATTGGTTATCTTTGCAAGTCTCTTCGAATTATCCATTTGGTTTTGCCAACTAGATTGGTAGTTCTTGCAATGGGAGAAGTGCATAGCTTTGGGTTCAATCTTGCGGTGTCCTTACCCAATGACAGAGAGGGTTGCAAGGCACGTATTGTATTTTTGCCATCGAGGATAACAAGATGGGGTATTTATCATATTGCATGAATTTATTCCTCTACATCATGTCACCTTTCTTAAGGTGTTACTCTGTTTTTAACTTAATACTCTAGATGCATGCTGGATAGCGGTCGATGAGTGGAGTAATAGTAGTAGATGCAGAATCGTTTCGGTCTATTTGTCTCGGACGTGATGCCTATATACATGATCATACCTAGATATACTCATAACTATGCTCAATTCTGTCAATTGCTCAATAGTAATTTGTTCACCCACCGTAGAATACTTATGCTCTTGAGAGAAGCCACTAGTGAAACCTATGGCCCCCGGGTCTATTCTCATCATATCAATCTCCATCACTTTAATAGTTGCTTTTTTTTAACTTTGCCTTTTACTTTTCACTTTGCATCTCTATACCAAAAATACCAAAAATATTATCTATCATCTCTATTAGATCTCACTCTCGTAAGTGACCGTGAAGGGATTGACAACCCCTAATCGTGTTGGTTGCGAGTAGCTATCGTTTTGTGCAGGTACGAGGGACTTGTGCGTGGCCTCCTACTGGATTGATACCTTGGTTCTCAAAAACTGACGAAAATACTTACGCTACTCTACTGCATCATCCTCTCCTCTTCGGGGAAAACCAACGCAAGCTCAAGACGTAGCAAGAAGGATTTCTGGCGCCGTTGCCGGGGAGTCTACGCAAAAGTCAACATACCAAGTACCCATCACAATCCATATCTCTCGCATTACATTATTTGCCATTTGCCTCTCGTTTTCCTCTCCCCCACTTCACCCTTGCCGTTTTATTCACCCTCTCTTTCCCAATCTCCTCCTCTTTTTCCTGTTGCCTTTTCTCGTCCGCTTGTTTGCTCATGTGTTGGATTGCTTGTCTGTCGCGATGGCTCAAGATGCCACCAAATTGTGTGACTTAACCAATACCAATAATAATGATTTCCTTAGCAATCCGATTGCTCCTCTTGCCAATACTGAATCTTGTGAAATCAATACTGCTTTGTTGAATCTTGTTATGAAAGATCAATTCGCCGACCTTCCTAGTGAAGATGTCGCTACTCATCTGAATAGCTTCGTTGATTTATGTGATATGCAAAAGAAAAAAGATGTCGATAATGATGTCGTTAAATTGAAGCTATTTCCTTTTTCGCTTAGATATCATGCTAAAGCATGGTTTTCATCTTTGCCTAAAAATAGTATTGATTCTTGGAACAAGTGCAAAGATGCTTTTATCTCCAAGTATTTTCCTCCTGCTAAGATTATCTCTCTTAGGAACGATATTATGAATTTTAAGCAACTTGATCATGAACATGTTGCACAAGCTTGGGAGAGAATGAAATTAATGATACGTAATTGTCCTACTCATGGTTTGAACTTGTGGATGATTATACAAAAAAATTATGCCGGATTGAATTTTGCTTCTAAAAATCTTTTAGATTCGACAGTGGGAGGCACTTTTATGGAAATCACTCCAGGAGATGCTACTAAACTTCTAGATAATATTATGGTTAATTATTCTCAATGGCATACCGAAAGATCTACTAATAAAAAAGTGCATGTGATAGAAGAAATTAATGTTTTGAGTGGAAAGATGGATGAACTTATGAAATTATTTTCTACTAAGAGTGTTTCTTCTGATCCTAATGATATGCCTTTGTCTACCTTGATTGAGAATAATAATGAATCTATGGATGTGAATTTTGTTGGTAGGAATAATTTTGGTAACAACGCGTATAGAGGGAATTTTAATCCTAGGCCTTATCCTAGTAACCCTTCTAATAATTATGGAAATTCCTACAACAACTCTTATGGAAATTTTAATAAGATGCCCTCTGAATTTGATAGTAGTGTTAAAGAGTTTATGAATTCACAAAAGAATTTTAATGCTTTGCTTGAGGAGAAATTGCTTAAAGTTAATGATTTGGCTAAGAACGTTGATAGAATTTCTCTTGAGGTTGATTCTTTAAAGCTTAGATCTATTCCTCCTAAGCGTGATATCAATGAGTCTCTCAAAGCTATGAGAATTTCCATTGATGAATGCAAAAAAAGAACCGCTAGGATGCGTGCTTCCAAAGATGCCTTTATTAAAGTGTGTTCTTCTAATTCCTATGAAAATCAAGATGAAGATCTAAAAGTTATTAATGTGTCCCCTATTAAATCTTTGTTTTTCAATATGAATCTTGATGAAACTGAATATGATGTTCCTTTACCTAGAAGGCGTTCTAAGAATTCGGAGTTTTTAGATCTTGATGATGAAATTGATAAAAGTGGGATTGAAAGAAATAAAAATCTAGATATTGCTAAACCCACTATATTGGATCTCAAGGAATTTAATTATGAAAATTGCTCTTTAATTGATTGTATTTCCTTGTTGCAATCCGTGCTAAATTCTCCTCATGCTTATAGTCAAAATAAGGCCTTTACCGAACACATTGTTGATGCCTTGATGCAATCTTATGAAGAAAAACTTGAGTTGAAAGTTTCTATCCCTAGAAAACTCTATGATGAGTGGGAACCTACTACTAAAATTAAAATTAAAGATTATGAGTTTCATGCCTTGTGTGATTTGGGTGCTAGTGTCTCCACTATTCCCAAAACTTTGTGTGATTTGCTTGGTTTCCGTGACTTTGATGATTGCTCTCTAAACTTGCATCTTGCGGATTCCACTATTAAAAAGCCTATGGGAAGAATTAATGATGTTCTTATTGTTGCAAATAGGAATTGTGTGCCCGTAGATTTTATCGTTCTTGATATAGATTGCAATCCTTCATGTCCTATTATTCTTGGTAGACCTTTCCTTGGAACGATTGGTGCAATTATTGATATGAAGGAAGGAAATATTAGATTCCAATTTCCCTTAAAGAAGGGAATGGAACACTTTCCTAGAAAGAAAATAAAATTACCATATGAATCTATTATGAGAGCCACTTATGGATTGCCTACCAAAGATGGCAATACCTAGATCTATCCTTACTTTTATGCCTAGCTAGGGGCGTTAAACGATAGCGTTTGTTGGGAGGCAACCCAATTTTATTTTTTGTTTTTTTTGTTTTTGCTTCTGTTTAGGAATAAATAATCCATCTAGCCTCTGTTTAGATGTGGTTTTATGTTTTAATTAGTGTTTGTACCAAGCTAGACCTATTGGATCTTCTTGGATAATAGTTATTTGATCTTGCTGTAATTTCCAGAAACTTTGCGCTCAGTGCCCAAATTATTAAAAATCACCAGAACGTGATAAATAAACAAATTGTATAGGTCTTCTAATTTTGGTAGAATTTTTGGAGTTCCATAAGTTTGTGTTAGTTACAGATTACTACAGACTGTTCTGTTTTTAACAGATTCTGTTTTGCGTGTGTTGTTTGCTTATTTTGATGAATCTATGGCTAGTAAAATAGTTTATAATACATAGAGAAGTTGGAATGCAGTAGGTTTACCACCAATATAAATAAATAATGAGTTCATTACAGTACCTTAAAGTAGTCTTTTGTTTTCTTTCTCTAACGGAGCTCACGAGATTTCTATTGAGTTTTGTGTTGTGAAGTTTTCAAGTTTTGGGTGAATTCTTTTTATGGATTATGGAACAAGCAGTGGCAAGAGCCTAAGCTTGGGGATGCCCATGGCACCCCCAAGATAATCCAAGGACACCAAAAAGTCAAAGCTTGGGGATGCCCCGGAAGGCATCCCTCTTTAAATCCACTTCCATCGGTAATTTACTTGGAGCTATATTTTTATTCACCACATGATAAGTGTTTTGCTTGGAGCGTCTTGTGTCATTTGCGTCTTTGATTTTTAGTTTACCACAATCATCCTTGCTGTACACACCTTTTGAGAGAGCTATACATAAATTAGAATTTGATAGAATACTCTATGTGCTTCACTTATATCTTTTGAGCTTGATAGTTTTGCTCATAGTGCTTCACTTATATCTTTTGAGCGTGATAATTTTTCCTCTAGTGCTTCACTTAGATCTTTTAGAGCACGGTGGTGGATTTTTTTTAAAGAAACTTGATCTCTCATGCTTCACTTAGATTATTTTGAGAGTCGTTAATAGCATGGTAATTTGCTGAATGTTAATATACTTGGTATTCAAGATATGTGAAACTTTCTTTTGAGTGCGTTGAATACTAAGATAAGTTTGGTGCTTGATTATTGTTTTGAGATACGGAGGTGATAATATTAGAGTCATGGTAGTTGAGTAGTTGTGAATTTAAATAATACTTGTGTTGAAGTTTGTGATTCCCGTAGCATGCACGTATGGTGAACCGTTATGTGATGAACTCGGAGCATGATTTATTTATTGATTGTCTTCCTTATGAGTGGCGGTCGGGGACGACCGATGGTCTTTTCCTACCAATCTATCCCCCTAGGAGCATGCGCTTAATACTTTGCTTTGATAACTTCTAGATTTTTGCAATAAGTATATGAGTTCTTTATGACTAATGTTGAGTCCATGGATTATACGCACGTTTTCCCATCCTTCCACCATTGCTAGCCTCTCTAATACCGCGCACTTTTCGCCGGTATCATACACCCACCATATATCTTCCTCAAAATAGCCACCATACCTACCTATCATGGCATTTCCATAGCCATTCCGAGATATATTGCCATGCAACTTCCCACCGTTCCGTTTATTATGACACGCTCCATCATTGTCATATTGCTAGCATGATCATGTAGTTGACATCGTATTTGTGGCAAAGCCACCATTCATAATTCTTTCATACATGTCACTCATGTTTCATTGCATATCCTGGTACACCGCCGGAGGCATTCATATAGAGTCATATTTTGTTCGAAGTATCGAGTTGTAATTGTTGAGTTGTAAGAAAAATAAAAGTGTGATGATCATCATTATTAGAGCATTGTCCCAAGTGAGGAAAGGATGATGGAGACTATGATTCCCCCACAAGTCGGGATGAGACTCCGGACGAAAAAAAAAGAGGCCATAAAAAATAAAAGGCCCAAATAAAAAATGAGAGAAAAAGAGAGAAGAGACAATGTTACTATCCTTTTACCACACTTGTGCTTCAAAGTAGCACCAAGATCTTCATGATAGAGAGTCTCTCAGTTTGTCACTTTCATATACTAGTGGGAATTTTTCAATATAGAACTTGGCTTGTATATTCCAATGACGGGCTTCCTCAAATGCCCTAGGTCTTCGTGAGCAAGCGAGTTGGATGCACACCCACTTAGTTTCTTTTGTTGAGCTTTCATATACTTATAGCTCTAGTGCATCCATTGCATGGCAATCCCTACTCACTCACATTGATATCTATTGATGGGCATATCCATAGCCTGTTGATACGCCTAGTTGATGTGAGACCATCTTCTCCCTTTTTGTCTTCTCCACAACCACCGTTCTATTCCACATATAGTGCATGCTATATCCATGGCCCACGCTCATGTATTGCGTGAAGATTGAAAAAGTTGTGAAAATGTTAAAGTATGAAACAATTGCTTGGCTTGTCATCGGGGTTTTGCATGATTTAAATATTTTGTGTAGGTAAGATGGAGCATAGCCAGACTATATGATTTTGTAGGGATAACTTTCTTTGGCCATGTTATTTTGAGAAGACATAATTGCTTAGTTAGTATGCTTGAAGTATTATTATTTTTATGTCAATATGAACTTTTGTCTTGAATCTTTCGGATCTGAATATTCATACCATGATTAAGAAGATTTACATTGAAATTATGCCAAAGTATCACTCCGCATCAAATATTCTCCTTTTATCATTTACCTACTTGAGGACGAGCAGGAATTAAGCTTGGGGATGCCTGATACGTCTCCAATGTATCTATAATTTTTGATTGCTCCATGCTACTTTATCTACTGTTTTGGACTATATTGGGTTTTATTTTCCACTTTTATATTATTTTCGGGACTAACCTATTAACCAGAGGCCCAGCCGAGAATTGCTGTTTTTTGCCTATTTCAGTGTTTTGAAGAAACAGAATATCAAACGGAGTCTAAACGGAATGAAACCTTCGGAAACGTGATTTTCTCACCGAACGGGATCCAGGAGACTTGGACCCTACGCCAAGGAACTACAGAGGCGGTCACGAGGGTGGGGGGCGCCCCCCCCCCCACCTAGCGCACGCCCCCTGCCTCGTGGGCCCTCTGTTGCTCCACCGACGTACTCCTTCCTCCTATATATACCTACGTACCCCCAAACGATCAAAACAAGAGCCAAAAACCTAATTCCACCACTGCAACTTCCTGTATCCACGAGATCCCATCTTGGGGCATGTTCCGGAGCTCCACCGGACGGGGCATCCACCACGTAGGGCTTCTACATCAACACCATAGCCCCTCCGATGAAGTGTGAGTAGTTTACTTCAGAACTTCGGGTCCATATCTAGTAGCTAGATGGCTTCTTCTCTCTTTTTGGATCTCAATACAATGTTCTCCCCCTCTCTCGTGGAGAACTATTCGATGTAATCTTGTTTTTGCGGTGTGTTTGTTGAGACCGATGAATTGTGGGTTTATGATCCATATTATCTATGAATAATATTTGAATTTTCTCTGAATTCTTTTATGTATGATTGGTTATCTTTGCAAGTCTCTTCGAATTATCCGTTTGGTTTGGCCAACTAGATTGGTAGTTCTTGCAATGGGAGAAGTGCATAGCTTTGGTTCAATCTTGCGGTGTCCTTACCCAGTGACAGAAAGGGTTGCAAGGCACGTATTGTATTGTTGCCATCGAGGATAACAAGATGGGGTATTTATCATATTGCATGAATTTATTCCTCTACATCATGTCATCTTTCTTAAGGCGTTACTCTGTTTTTAACTTAATACTCTAGATGCATGCTGGATAGCGGTCAATGAGTGGAGTAATAGTAGTAGATGCAGAATCGTTTTGGTCTACTTATCTCGGACGTGATGCCTATATACATGATCATACCTAGATATCTTATATCTTATATCTTATATCTTATATTTACTAATTAGAGGCACCATGCGAGTCTCAATATTAATCCACATCATTAAAATTAATTACACCGTTGATCTATACAACGGATCAATCTTAACCTCATGATTTATGTTACTCTCGCGGTGAAAATAAGGCCCAACATACACGTGACAAGCACCAAAACCTGAACTCTAAAAAAATACCCAACCCAAGCTAACCTACACGTATGGTTAGTAATAAATTAAAAAAACTAAACGTGTTCAAAGAAAAAAAAAACTGCACCTGTTGCTCCACGTAAAGAAAACCTACACGCGTTCAAATAAAAAGCCTGCAGTTCTCAACATAAAAAACTTATTGCTCCATATTCCCACAGCCGTTTGATGGAGTAGTAGATGGAGACACTCTCCCAATCTCCTACGGCAAAAACCTAAGCGTGTTCAAAGGAAAAAAACTGCATGTATTGCTCCCCATAAAGGAAACTTACACGTTCTAATAAAAAACTGCAGGTATTGCTCCATATCCCAACCGCCGTTTGATGGGGTAGCAGATGGGGACACTCTCCCAATGTCCCACGGCTCCTGTCTTTTAAATAGACTCAAAAAAAAATAATCTTTACTTGGTCTCGATGGCCATACTCGATGTCTCACCGTCCGATCCGAAAAAAAAATCAGCTGCGTATCTCCTTCTTATCTTCCATGGCTTCGATAGAAGATTCGATCCGAAAAAAACTGAGCCCTCCAAATGGCCCGTGTGTCCCCTCCTGTTCTTCCATGGCCACAAGAGGAGATTTGGTCGTGCGCTTCTCACCTTAGGCTCATACTGCTCAAGCACTTTTGGAACTGTGTATTTTTTAGGTCTATCAGATCGTCCCAAATTTACATGTTATTAAGACGTTTCGACAGTACCAGTGTGATGCAAAGGAGGCGCCCGTGCAGAATTTTCATGCTCTGTATGAATGAACCGGACATGCACATATATGCTGTTCGGCGTCTTTGATTGAGGTACATCTACTGTTACTGGTGTGCGGCTGCAGCAGCACATATGGAGTTTCGCGGCATAGCCTTAGCACCAATCACTGGAAAGACCCACTCTACAGGAAGAGCACCGGTGTCCCAAAGAAACAGAACTCCTGAGTGGCCTGGCATGGACCTATGATGGTAGAAGGACGGACGGAGATATGGCAAGAAAGAAGAAACCATTTTCGTTAGTATCGATGTCGACCCACAGCAGCTCCTTCATGGATAGGTCGCTTCCTCATCTACCCATCAATTTCATACACTAATTTTCATACTTGGACGTTCATAAGGCCCCTTATGTCTTACACTAATTTTTCTTTTGAATTTTGTCATTGCTATGGCTATAGGTGTTGTAGGGCACATTCTCGGACAAGATTTATTTCTCCTAATAATTATAATAATTGTGAAAATCTAATATTTGAACTAAATATGCTCGAACAGCCATGCACGCAAAAAATAAAAGAAAAACGCTGAAACATTTTCCTGACAATCCATTGCAAGTTAAATGTGCATACTCAAATATCACTAGGATGTAAGAGTCACGCCACAATAGTAGATGCATATGGTATTTTTTTCTGTTATTCTCAAGTAACTATGTACACTAGAATATTATGTATTCTTTAAGTAGCAATGCTACACAACTAAATCCTGTGTTTCCACAAATTTTGGTACACGCATGCAACATGCATATATAGTTTTTTTTCTCCTGGCATTTTTCTATTTGTAATCTTTGTGTTATCCATGCAAAATAGATCCAGTGAAAGGAAAATGGTACCATGGTAAGAGCTAGCCATTATAAAGCCTCTCCAGCGAGTGCTCCAAAAGGTGTATTGTCTACATCTGTATTAGATCTTGCTATTGATGTTAACTACTCCCCTTTCACACCTCGAGTAGTGTATGTATATATACATATGTCCGACTGTTTCTATTGTAATCTGAATAGTATTTTATTATGATGTTGATCCATAGCCAATAATTTCAATAATCCACGCCCTTCAAGTTGAAGAGAGAAAGTTACCATTCTTTGATGTCCTTCATGTATGATAACCGTGCATAATTCCATGCTTTCTTCTCGCGAATATACATACAATCAAACTAACTCGCTTGAAATTTTCATGACCTCGAATATGTGTTACTCTTTTGTGCTCCATCAAGTGAGCATGTGGTTCATTCTAAATTTCCTATAAAATTCATATTTTATTTTTCAGTTTCCAATTTTATTATCTCCTATTGCTAAAATAATTTTGAATTCAAAATACATAGTGATTAGTTCAGAGATGGTAAATATGCTTTCCAAGTTCTTATACATTTCACACGTCAAACTTTCTACAATTTTTCCCGATTTTTATAATTTAACAATCACTAGCCTGTGCAGATGCACGGGTTGTCGACTAGTACTCATAACTATGCTCAATTCTGTCAATTGCTCAATAGTAATTTGTTCACCCACCGTAGAATACTTATGCTCTTGATAGAAGCCACTAGTGAAACCTATGGCCCCCGGGTCTATTCTCATCATATCAATCTCCATCACTTTAATAGTTGCTTTATTTTTACTTTGCCTTTTACTTTTCACTTTGCATCTCTATACCAAAAATACCAAAAATATTATCTATCATCTCTATTAGATCTCGCTCTCGTAAGTGACCGTGAAGGGATTGACAACCCCTAAATGCGTTGGTTGCGAGTAGCTATCGTCTCGTGCAGGTACGAGGGACTTGTGCTTGGACTCCTACTGGATTGATACCTTGGTTCTCAAAAACTGAGGGAAATACTTACGCTACTCTGCTGCATCATCCTCTCCTCTTCAGGGAAAACCAACGCAAGCTCAAGACGTAGCACCAATGTTATGAACGGCCCGTCATTTAACATAGTCATCGGATCACTGACTAGTTTACGCCTATTGTGACAGTCAGTTTTCGGCTTTTCTCCACTGAGGTGCTTGACCATGCGAACTGGAAGCACAATCGCAGTGGTTCACCCTTTGCACACCTAGCCGAACAATGCGGAACGTAGGGGGTAAGCATAGGAGCCGGGCAACCCAACTATTGACCGAAGATACAAATCGAAACCGATGCTTATAAAGCAATATCCAGAATGTTTTTGCCGAATCCCTAAAGGTATCCAGCGTTGCACTGCGAGACTAATGCTGGAAACACACAAATAGTTTAAAAGTGCCATAGGCTTGAAAAACCAAAAACTTCCGTAAAAGCTGGACGTCCAAACTAAATCGAGTGTTCGGTGCCAAATCAAAAATTGGACTTAGAAAATTGTGTTTCCTGCCGTGCTTTATATTGACACATCATATCTCAAGACTTCAAGCGGGTCAGCCTACGGCTTCAACCTCCTTATCCCGAAGGCGGAATGCTTCTCCGAGGCTAGTTTAGCAAACTAAGTTCGAGCGGCTTTGAGAGAAGCAAGGCTATCCGGCTATGGACCACACACTTGCGTCGAGAAAGGAGTGATAAATAATAATAATAATAAAAGCTTTGCAACGACTAAGAAGAAAAAGACTTATCATAAAACGGCTCAAATAAACTTTAAGAGCCCCAAATGACTTGGGAAAAAGAATGATTGTATGTACCGAAGAACTTATATCATATCTATGTTCACCCGGACTTTAAACGCGTCTTAACCGACCGTCGGCTACTCCCTTTTCGGTCAAGGACCGAAAAGTGTTATGTACTCCACCTGTCGAGAATATCGACGGTGTTTCCGATAACCAGGCAATCAGGCCATAAGGCTGTAACAGACAAAGCACGCCCAGGGAACTTATGCTATATTCTGCCGAAGTGTGTAAGAAGCATCTTGAAGAAAATAGTACCCCACCGATACCTTTCTTGGTGCTCATTGTTACTATGAGACTTGCAATAGATTTTTTGTACTCATGAGTTCCGTTGTGTGCCGGCCATAATTGAAAATAGTAAGAGCATTGGCTTTCGGCTTCACCCAGTCTGAGGTCCGGCTTGGATGAACCGATCGTGACAATCGCAGAGGTGCTCCCTTTACTCCCTAGCCGAACAATCGGGAACGTAGGGGTAAACACAGGAGCAAGGCAACCCAGCTTGCAAATCGCTTAAGTCAATATGGTGCATATTGTGGCATAATACACGAACAAGGAACGAAGCCGTACAAGTGTAATCATATGCAATAGGAAAAGTTTCGTAAAGGAAGCCCCCAAGTAAACGGGGTATTTGAATTTGTGTGTCACAAACAAAGTTATGACAAGGTATTTTTTTACAAGCCACTTTTTTTCAAAAAAGTATAATGCTTGGTCGAACCGAACACAAGTTAAAAATTTAAAACTTTGAGCATGAAGGCAACTTAGCTGGTTAATGTATTCCGTGTTGATGACGCGATTCGGGCTTGTGGCGGGACGAAGACGCCCATTGAACCGACAAGGTTCGCAGTCCTCGGCATGGCCGAGGTCCCAGCCCCCAGGTCCGAGGTGTCCGAGCAAGGAGTTCGGCACTCCAGAGTAGTGACCGCGTAACGCAGTAAAAATCGATTACCTGCACACATAAAACAATGCGGTCTAGGAAATAATAATATATATGTATATAATCCTTGCATAATTGCTTTACGCAAAAATAATTTATTTAAAGAGATGTGGCCTGGCGCTGAAGCCAATGTCGGTGCAGGGCGTTAGCGTGACGCAGTGAAGGCGTGACAAAGCCTGAATTTGCAGGGTGGTCCGGGCTCCGGATGCGGCGTTCGCCGAACTATATACGGAAACTGACCGAACCACCACGCGACCGTTTTTAATGTGGCCGCCATTTGATAGACCTGTGTACAGATGATGGAACAAACCAGAGTAATAATTCCTTAAGAAAAATAAACCCAACAAGCAAAAATTGTTAGGATTAATAGCATCTGGTTTATTTGTTGTAGCAGTCTGAAGAAAAGGGACTCCCACAAATTGGGAATCGATCCGCATACCCATTGCCTGATGGGCGATAAAGCGATGGCATGGAGAAGCCCTCGGTCCAGCTAACGTGACGAAGCTGGTCGGCTGGTGACGCCGAAGTCACTAGAGTATGTTGGTGAAGAAATAGCCAAGTCCCCGGTCTAGCCGAGGTGACGGAGCAGGTCGGTAAGGAGTCGTTGCAGCCACCATGTCAGCCGAGGTGTTGAGGTAGTTCGGCGTGATGGACATCGGCTCGAAGAAGCAATAGTGCGGCTATGCGGACGCAGGTCGTAACTTGTGACGTGGCCGATGCTGGTTTGATGAAGTGACCATGCGGCGATGCCGGTGTGCCCGCTCTGTGTAATCCATGGGGCGGTGATGTTGATGATGGTTTATCTTTGGCGATTCCGAACTCTTGTTCGGCTCGCCGAGGTGAGTATCTGAAGAAGTTGAGTTCGGCTCAAAAAGCGACGTCATGTCTAGCGCAGGTCGGCAGCCGTCGAGCTATATTGCTGGACTGGTTTGACACCAGCATGATGGCGAAGATTACCTCAGAGGAGGATAAAAATTTTATGGGCGCGTGTTAAAAACAATGTGCAATACCTTAGAAGAAAATTCCTTTTAAAAAGGTTGTCAAATATCACGTTCATAAAGAAACATGAATTCGGGTCGGATCCGTATTCGCGTAGGAAACATATCTGAAAAGTGATGCCCTAATCGGGAGGTTCCCGGAGTTTGGACGGTCGGATCGAGCTGAATTTTTGACAGGTGGTAGATATAGGAATTCCACAGCCGATCAACGGTTGGATCTTCCAAAGGACGTCCGAGCTAGATGTTGGACACCACGCTCCAAACTCGTCCGGATTCAATGCGGCTCCGGTATATCAAAGATTCTCGGAGATTCCTCCATCAGAACTCGACGAAATTTTCCAGGGTCATTGTAGACTCAATTCTGCACAATTCCACTGAAGCAATCATTAAAGCGACACTCGAGGAGGCGGTGGTGGCGGATACAAGTTCGTTGTCCAGAAAAACAGCATGGTCGCCCGGGGGCAATGTTGACGTTAAGCCCCTGAGCGCCATGGATGATTTCTCCATGATCTTGATAAAGATCGGAGTTGATGTTGATGAAGGCCCTTGTCCGAACATGACGATCGGAGACAGGGCACAGTATTCGGTCGAGCCGAGGTGACCAGTCGAGCTGGTGACGAAGATGCCGAAGTCGTAGTTGATCTGCAGGCGAGCCATCAACCTTTTGCCAAACACACAGCAGAACTCTCAATGAAAGCACCAATGTCGGTGTCAAAACCGGCGGATCTCGGGTAGGGGGTCCCGAACTGTGCGTCTAGGCTGATGGTAACAGGAAGCAAGGGACACAATGTTTACCCAGGTTCGGGCCCTCTCGATGGGGGTAAAACCCTACTTCCTGCTTGATTAATATTGACGATATGAGTAGTACAAGAGTGGATGTACCACGAGATCATAGAGGCTAAACCCTAGAAGCTAGCCTATGGTATGATTGTTGTATATTTCTATCGACTAGCCTGGCCTCGGTTTATATAACGCACCAGAGGCCTCGGATAACAAGAGTCCTAGCCGAATACGCCGGTGGGGGAGGAGTCCTTGTCTTGATCACCAAGTCTTGTGGAATCTTCCTTGTATGAGGCAGCTGTCGGGACTGGCCCATGAGTATATGGCCATGGGGTCCTCAGCCCAATCTAACTGATCGGGAGATGACGTGGTGAGTACTCCCTAGTCTAGTACACCGTCAATCGGACTATATTGCTTTAACACTTTCACTTAGCCATAGGAGTTTGACAGTGGGGCTACTATATAGCCCCTGGTGGATCCGTGCTCATCCGAATACGGGGTGCGGTCATGCCTGGCCGGGAAACGGCCCTTCGTTAATGCGGAGGAATCCCGAAGATTCTGATAAGTCATCGAGTGGTTGACCAGTCTCTCGCTTTATCATGACAGTCAGTTTTCGGCTTTCTCTACTGAGGTGCTCGTCCGGGCTAGCCAGGGCACAATCGCAGTAGTTCTCCTGGTGCCACCTCAGCCGATAGAGCGGAACGTAAGGTAGCAAAATACGAGGGCGGGCAAACCCAACATTTGACCAAAGACAAGATTCGAGCTGATGCATATAAGGCCTAACTTCATGACGCGAACACTCCCTAAGGTGTTCAGTCTTTGAAACATATACTGGGCTTAGGTGATGCCCTTGGATAATGAACCCATAGTGTCCAGGTACGAGCAATATTCTGACGTGGCCACATGCCAAGACTTCAGCATCCTTCTCGGTTGCATTGAGAATCCGGAGGATGTGAACAACAAAACACAGTAAAAAAGGTTTACGCAGGGTCTTAATCTAAAGAGAAACCTTTGTACGGGTCCCTGCTGCACGTCTGCGCATGTGTCTCTGTTGTGCCTTATCCTGGACGGGTGTAGCACGATCGTGATCTGTAAAAGAGAGGTGCTTAGTGAGAAGTTGTTGTGCAAAAATTTGGTTATTATAAATAAACCATGAAAAAGTCGAGATGGGTAAAGATGAGCCGAATTATTGCGGCGAAGCCCCTGGTACCGTCTATACCGGTGTAACCATCGAACCAATATCTATCCAATGATTGGCCGAACTCGTCTAACCGTGTCAGCGGTCCTAACGATCGGTCATCATCTCTGGTGGTGAGGCCGTCTAGTGTTCGGCTGTTAAAGCAGCCGTGCGTTCTTCTGCTCGGAACGAACGCTCAACATTTCCATGCACTGTGATGGTGCCACACGGACCGGGAATTTTAAGTTGGCATAAAGCCTAGTGCAGTATTGCATTGAAACGGGCGAAAGCCTCTCGTCCGAGTAGTGCTTGATAGCCACTTTGGAATGGAGCAATGTCGAAGGTTAACCTTTCGCTCCGGAGGTTGTCGGGCAAGCCGAACACAACCTCTAGTACTAGAGAGCCCGTGCAGCGAGCCTCTGTGCCTGGTATTACTCCCTTGAAGGTAGTATTACTGTGGCTGATGTTTGTTGGGTTTATCCCCATTTTGCGGACAGTGTCCTGGTATATCAGATTTAGACTACTGCCGCCGTCCATAAGGACTCGTGTAAGGTGGTATCCATTTACTATTGGGTCCAGCACTAAGGCGGCTGATCCTTCCTGCTGGATACCTATTAGGTGATCCCTGCGATCGAAAATGACGGGGCAGGCCGACCAGTGGCAGGATTCATGAGTGACGGGCTCTATGGCTCGTGTATTTCGGAGTGCGTATTTGCCTCTCCTCTTTGTCACATGGATAACATTTACTGTTTTGACTGCTGGCGGGAATTTTTTCGGTCCCCTAGTGTCTTGCTGGCGAGGCATATCCTCGTCCTCTCTCGGAGTGTCCTCCCCCTTGTGTTCGGCGTTCAGCTTGCCAGCCTGCTTGAAGACCCAGCAATCTCTGTGGGTATGATTTGCAGGCTTGCCGGGGGTGCCGTGGATCTGACATAGTTTGTCTAGAATTTTTTTTAGGCCGGTTGGTTCATCTCTGTTGCCTTTAGAGGGCTTTTTCCGCTGACCCGGTCGAGACCCGCTAAATCCGGCGTTTACTGCCGTGTTGTCTGGGCTGTCTTCTTTATTCCGGCGCTTGTTTTTACTGCGTCGCGGTTTTCCATTGCCGTCCCGGACCTTGGATGTGCTTGGGTCGCTGGTGCTGCTGCGAGCTAACCAGCTGTCCTCGCCTGCGCAAAAGCGGGTCAAGAGGCTTGTTAGGGCTGCCATTGTTCTCGGCTTTTCTTGGCCAAGGTGTCTGGCAAGCCATTCGTCTCGAACCCGGTGCTTGAAAGCTGCTAGGGCTTCAGCGTCCGGACAGTCGACAATTTGGTTCTTCTTAGTGAGAAACCTATTCCAAAGCTTTCGGGCTGACTCTCCGGGCTGTTGAATTATATGACTCAAATCATCAGAGTCCGAGGGCCGGACATAAGTCCCTTGAAAGTTAGTCCGGAAAGCGTCCTCGAGCTCCTCCCAACTTCCAATGGAATTTTCGGGGAGGCTTTTCAGCCAATGTCGAGCTGGTCCTTTGAGCTTGAGGGGTAAGTATTTGATGGCGTCGAGATCGTTTCCACGAGCCATGTGAATATGGAGGATGAAGTCCTCGATCCAGACCCCAGGATCTGTGGTTCCGTCGTATGCCGCTATGTTAACTGGTTTGAACCCTTCTGGAAATTCGTGGTCTAATACCTCGTCTGAGAAACATAGGGGGTGTGCGGCACCCCTGTATTTGGCTGTGCCATGGCGTTCGGATGGTTGTGGTTTTTGGTGTTGGATGAATGCTGGAGCGCGTATCCTTGATCCGTAGATGGATCTGGTTGCGCCGGCCCGTTGATGCGGGTCCTCGCGTCAGTCATGTACTGACTTATGTGCGGCCTCGTTGGCCACCCTATCGCGGCCATGAGGTCGTCAATCTGACCGATCGGCGGTTTTGTTTTCTAGCTGTGAGGGTTCGAAGGCCTCATCGTCGAACTCTGGCAGCAGCTTCCGCTTTGGGTAGCTCTTCGTGGGGCGACTACCACCGTACTTTTCTGCCGTGTCGAGCACTTTATTCCATCTACTATTGAGTGTGTTTTGTGCAGCCTTGAGCCTTTGTTTCTACTTCTTCAAACTTCTTGCAGTGGCCATAAGCCTTTCTTGCTCCAGCTGCCTTTCCAGGATGATGTGATCGTCGTCATCCGGACTGTTCTCCTGACCGGAGACGGGTTGGTTGTCTTGATGCTCGGCGTAGCCATGCTCGGATAGCGGCTCCACACTTTGTTTGTCATCCGCTGGCTTACCCTGCTCTATCGCTGGGTCAAATTGGCTTCTTGTTGCGCTGTTGACGTTGTTTTTGCCAAGGCGGGATTTAGAGCAGCGCCTACGGCGCCGTTTTGATTGCTTGTCGTGGGAGGTATCTTTCGCTACATCCTCGTTATTATTTTCTTTGGGTGTATCCACCATATATACATCATATGATGAGGTGGCGGTCCAGTGCCCTCTGGGCAGTGGTTCCTGATCGTCTCCGGCATCGGTGTCCATACCATCGATCTCTTCGGCGTCGAAGTCGAGCATGTCGGTTAACTCGTCGACAGTGGCTACTAAGTGGGTGGTGGGTGGGGATTGAATTTCTTCGTCGTCCGCGTCCCACTCTAGCCGGACATAGTTCGGCCGAGGTTCTCCAGACAGGGAGAGAGATTTTAATGAGTTCAGTATGTCACCGAAGGGCGAGTGCTGAAAGATATCTGCGGAGGTGAACTCCATGATCGGCGCCCAATCGGATTCGATAGGTATGGGCGTGGGTGGTACGGAGTCCGTGGCCGAGGACGAGTCCACTAATTCGGCGACACGGCTGTCGTGAAGGTGAAGGTCAGTATTCAGCTCTATCGCCACTGAGGGTGCGGCCTCCATGGCGGAGTCTATCCTCCCATCCTCGGATGGCGCGATCTGCTCCGGACTAGAGGCCGGAGTAGTTGCTGGCGTGATCTCCCGAACGCCGTCCGACGTCAGAGCTATATCGTGCTCGTCGTGATCGTGCGGCACACTTGGCATGGGCCTGAATCCGTTGAAGATCGAGTCTTCGCGGATATCGGCAGTGTAATTCGAGTTTCCAAACCTGACCTGATGGCTAGGGGCGTAGCTCTTGATCTGCTCCAGATGGCCAAACGAGTTGGCCCACAGCGCGAAACAGCCGAACACGAAGACATGTCCGGGGTGGAAAACCTCACCCTGGACCGCATCGTTGTCGATGATCGAAGGGGCCATCGAACCTTGGAACAACGACACAGTGGAACTCTCAATGAAAGCACCAATGTCGGTGTCAAAACTGGCGGATCTCGGGTAGGGGGTCCTGAACTGTGCGTCTAAGGTGGATGGTAACACGAGGCAAGGGACGCGATTTTTACCCAGGTTCGGGCCCTCTCTATGGAGGTAATACCCTACTTCCTGCTTGATTGATCTTGATGAATATGAGTATTACAAGAGTTGATCTACCACGAGATCGTAGAGGCTAAACCCTAGAAGCTAGCCTATGGTATGATTGTTGTTGTCCTACTGACTAAACCCTCCGGTTTATATAGACACCGGACGGGGCTAGGGTTACACATAGTCAGTTACAACAGAAGGAGATCTACATATCCGTATCGCCAAGCTTGCCTTCCACGCCAAGAGAGTCCCATCCGGACACGAGACGAAGTCTTCAATCTTGTATCTTCATAGTCCAACAGTCCGGCCAAAGGATATAGGTCGGCTGTCCGGATACCCCCAATCCAGGACTCCCTCACTCCCATTGTTTCCCTTCAACACACATAAGGAAGATCTTGATCAGGTTAACTGAGTGTCGCCATACTATCAGTAGAATATGTATTGAGTACAGCCAAATTCGATTTATTTCTCACATGCATAACAATACAAAATTGTACCTACAGCAAATCGAAATCAAATTGCAGAATTGAACCAAACAGTTAAATGGACAACAGACCAGATGAACCAAAACAGTTAACTGAGCACGACATTGCAGAATAGAAACATGTACTAAAAGATAAGACAGTTAACAAAACAAATAATGCTTGAGAAAAGTATTACGAAATGTAGCAATTGCTGGACCAAACTGTTAACTGAACATTACATTTCAGAGGACCAAAGTGTTAACTGAACATCAGATTGCATATTAACATTACAGAGGACAAATCACTAGAAGGCACTGGCGGTGGCCTCGAGAAAATGGCACGAACTGTATTTTAAAGTAGACAACCACATGGCGGTTTCGACGGTGGCCTCGAAGACAAGGTGCTCCTCCAAGATCTGGCGGTCGGCACGCATGGCAGCCATAGCGACCTCGTGCGTGCATGCGGCCGTGATTTTCTTCTCCGCTGCCAGATGCTACTGAGCTCCACGTTATACTGCATGAAAAATTACTGTGGGCGGCACTTAATTGGAGGATGGGGCCAGTGATTTCGGCGGAAGGTGTCGCGCCGTCGATCGGGGCATGTGGGATAGGGAAGGAGGAGGATGATGTGGGTGGGGTGTGGATTACCTGACCATATCGACGAGGCCGCATAGCAAAAAGAAGGGTTGGCGGCGAGGAGGCCGTGCAACAAGAAGGGTCGCCGGCAAGGAGGCGACACTGCAAGAAGAAGGGTTGCCAGTGAGGAGGCAGCGCTACAAGAAGAAGGGTCGCCGGCGAGGAGGCTAAGCTACCAATAAGCAACAGTGAGGGTTTAAACTTGGAAAGCAAGGAGGATCAGTGGAAATGTGGCTTTTGGTGGGAGGGAGGGGGAGGGGAGATAGATATATTCGCGGTGGCAGAAAAATTTCGCTCGGTGCCGCGAGAAACTGGCGCGCAAGTGTGGTTCAAGCACGGGCGATGGATTGTAGACAGCGAAGCTTCCTGCGTAAGCCAGACAAGACGGTGCGCCAAGATATTTAATATCGCATCCCACACGATTCTTGCTAGTAAACTGTTTGTGGTATACTTGATTTTTTTCATTATGTTTTGAAATACAAAATGGTGTTACGGAGGGAAAGGATGGTGTTTGCATTGCTAGAACACTTATGTACAGTGAACATGAAACTACATGGGAGTCGTGTTTAAATTTGGAATTATTTCGGGTTCGTTTGGTATTTTTATGCATTAATTGAGTTTCTAGGCATTTAATGTGCATATTCAAATTTGAACTACAAGCACATGCTCCAGGGGACCAATGTTTGTTGAAAAATCGTATGTGTGTCTTTGGGTGAATTTATAGGTCCCATGCAAGAAATGGGAATGAAATTCAAACATCTTGGCGTCGTGGCTCGGCCGGGAACATTGAGAAACTTGGTTTTTAAATTCCTGTAAATTCAAAACTCCCCTGAAAATCATGAAACTTAGCATGGTGTCATTTCGTGTCACCAACATGTTGTGGTAAAAAAATTGGCTGCATTTGGACAAGTTTTGGTATAAGCTTCTTGCAAATCGGAGCTTCTCTTGAGAGGACTCGTGGTTCCCGAGGGGGGACGTGTCACTTTGTGTGCGAAACGATATACGTTGCCTCCCCCCCCCCCCCCACCCCTTGATTTTTTACAGAGGCAACATAGAACTATATTAGTGCGGTGTTAAAATTTGGAATTATTACGGGTTCATTTGGACTTTTTTATACATTAATTGAATTTCTGGTCATTTAATGTGCATAATTCAAATTTGAACTACAAACACATGCTCCAGTGCACCAAAGTTGGTTGAAAAATCACATGTATGCCCTTGGTGAATTTGTAGGTCCCATGCAAGAAATGGGAATGGAATTCAAACATATGGGCATCGTGGCTCGGCCGAAAATATTGAGAAACTTGGTTTTTTAATTCCTGTAAATCCAAAACATGTCTGGAAATTATGAAACTTGGCATGGTGTCATGACATGGCGCCAACATGTTGTGGTAATTTTTTTGGCCGAATTGGGACAAGGTTTGGTATAAGCTTCTTGCAAACCGGAGCTTCCCTCAAAAAGGCTCGTGGTTCCGAGAGGGAACATGTCACCTCCGTGTGCGAAACGACATACACTACCTTCTCCCGCCTTGATTTTTTTACACATGCAGCTTAGACCAAATAGGAGTTTCGTCCTAAATTTTGGAATTATTCCGGGTTCGTTTGGCCTTTTTATACATTAGTTGATTTTCTAGGCATTTAATGCACATAATTCAAATTTGAAGTACAAGCGCGTGCTCCAGTGCGCAAAAGTTAGTTGGAAAATCATTTATGTGTACTTGGGAGAATTTCTAGATCCCATGAAAGAAGTGGGAATGGAATTCAAACATCTGGGCTTCTTGACTCGGCCGGAAACATTGAGAAACTTGGTTTTTAAAATTCCATTAAATCCAAAACTCGTCTGAAAATCATGAAAATTGGCATGGTGTCATGACATGCCACCAACATGCTGTGGTAAATTTTTTGTCCGATTTGTGAAGGGCAGACATTAACAATCAAAAAAGTCATTTTGGAACAAGTGTTGTCACGTTACAAATCGGAAACACAAGTATTATTGAAACCGTGGGCGTTCTACTTACCATTTATGTGTCGCCACGCGTCCTCTTTTCTTATTGGCTACGGGGTGTCGTGCGGGGTAGCTATTTGAGTACGGTAGGCATGCGATCAGACCCCTGCGCATGCTCATCGGGAGGAGAGCTCTTTGACCTCTATTCTTCACCCACCTCCCTCCCAACATCTCCATTAATGGCGCCCGAGCCCCTCTTTCATGGCGTGGCTATGTCTCACTCGACTAAGATTTAAGAGAGAAAAAAGAAAATCTGAAAAGAAAGTTTTGCATGGATCTTGATGTAAGATCCGACAGACCTATATAGCATCGACTGCGCCTTATAGCAAGACTGATGAATATAAGGACGATGATGGTGGATAATAATTGTCTTACATATTTAGGAAGATAATTAAAAAAGCCACATGCGGCAATGCCCGAAATACACAAGGGCAAAAGAAGAAGGAAGACAACGATCTGGCTCGCTGATCTCTACTTTCTTGATGCGTTGCTGCAGGCCGCGGGAACTAGTCTCCGCGGTGAGCGGCGATGAGCTCTTTCGTGTCCTTAATACGCTGCTTGGCAGCATCCGTGGATTCCTCCACCAGCCTTTGGCGCTCGATGCGGAGCATGTCATCTCGTCCATAAGTTTCTTGACGATGATGTCGGTCCTCTTCAATAAGGCAGTGGTCTCCTCCTCCTGCTCCGCACTTCCGACGATCTTCGCCCTCAGCAGGTCGCACTCGTCCCGGAGCTTCGCATTGCCCTCACTTAGTTGCCGGATGACACTGGTAATCTGTTCAATCGAGGATTTCATGTCGTCCTGCAACCTCGCCCAGCCGGAGATCTGATCCATCTGGCTATGGACGATCACATTCATGCGCTTGTAAGAGTCCTCGCCTGCCCGCGAGACATTTTCCCAGGCCGCCAGGGTACGGGAGGACATTTCTGCTGCATTTGCGGCGCGGCGGGACATCTCTGCTGCTTTCGCGACGCGGCCAGACCAGTCTGCTGCATCGACGGCGCGGCGGGACCTTTGTGCTGCTATGGCAGCGCTGCGGGACATGTTGGCTGCTTTCGCGGTGAGGCGGGACATCTCTCGTGCTTCCACTTCCATGCTCGCCTCTCCCTGGTGGTAATCTCTCGACCCAGAACTCATGCTGGGCATGGCAGACGCAAGGGAACGATGATGAATGACTTGTTTGTTTTTCTGGATGAGGAGTTGAGGAGGAATGTGCAGTCATCTTGGAGTAGTAGTATTTATAACCGAGTAATAATACACTCCTAAGTGGGAAACCGTTTAGCTTTTGATCGGTGTGAACATGTTTGCAATTAAATATAGTGTGGTAGTAGTAATTTGGAATGTGACGGGACGCAGGCTCAAAATTTATTGACGGTTCTATAATTTCTAAGTGCGACACTATTCCCGGATGGCGTAGGCACGCTTTCTCGGCCGTGCACGTGGCGTTTGCACCATAGGGTGCACCGCAATAGGCAATGTCAGCACACGTCTTGTTCCAACAACCGTGCACGCTCATTATTACCATCACGCATGCTTCTTTTAATTAGAATGTGTGTCCGTCTAGCGCACACATGTTTATCTATCTAATTGTTTATGTTTTTTGTAGCTAATCACAAACAGTTCATCTGTATACAGTGTATGCCGTCAGTCGCAGACGCTTTGATCTGGCTGACCGTTTATGTTGTGTTGCCTAATCGCAAATAGTTAACCCTTCTAAAGTGTATGCCCTCAATCGCACACACCGTCATCTGGCTGCTCGTTTTTATTGTTCCGCCTAATCATAAACAGTTCATCCGAGTGAACCGTATGTTGTATATCGCACACGCCTTCATCTAGTTGACCGTTTCTGTTCTTCTGCCTCATCGCAAACAGTTCATTGAACTGAACCGTATGCCCCTCATCGCACTCACAACTAAATTCTGAACCGTGTTTGATGCATCCTTCATCGCAAACGTTTTGCATCTTTTTGACGGTTTTTTTACATCATCGTTTGCGATTATTGCATCGCACACAGCTTCGTAGAAGGGTCTCTGATCGTAGTGTCGCGTTAGCAGCATCCTGCAGTAGTGGAATTACGTATGTTGTCATAACGGTTCTACCGACAAAGATCTTCGTAGAATATGTAGGAGCCAATATGGGCATCCAGGTTCCGCTATTTGTTATTGACCGGAGAGGTGTCTTGGTCATGTCTACATAGTTCTCGAACCCGTAGGGTCCGCACGCTTAACGTTCGTTGACGATATAGTGTTATATGAGTTATATGTTTTGGTGACCGAATGTTGTTCGGAGTCCCGGATGAGATCATGGACATGACGAGGAGTCTTGAAATGGTCGAGAGGTAAAGATTGATATATAGGATGATGGTATTTGGACACGAAAGTGTTTTGGTACGTATCGGGAAGGAATCGAGTCACCGGAAGGGGTTCCGGTAACACCCCGGCAAGTTATGGGCCTTCTGGGCCAAAGGAGGGGACAGACCAGCTCACAAGGGGGCTGGTACGCCCCTCCCTTGTTTAGTCAGCCCTAGGAAAGGAAAAGGGGGTGCGGCTTGGGAGCGACCCCAAGTAGGATTCCTCCTACTTGGGCGCCTTCTTTGGCTGATCCTCCCTCCCTCCCACCTATATATATGTGGGAGGGGGGCGCCTAGCATACAACAGACAATTTCTTAGCCGTGTGCAGTACCCTCCTCCACCATTTACACCCCAGTCATATTTTCGTAGTGCTTAGGCGAAGCCCTACGGAGATCACTTCACCATCACCGTCACCCCACGCCGTCGTGCTATCGAAACTCATTTACTACCTCGCCGTCTTAGTGGATCAAGAAGGCGGAGGACGTCACCGAACTGAGCATGTGCAGAACGTGGAGGTGCCGTGCGTTCAATACTTGATCGGTTGGAACGCGAAGAAGTTCGACTACATCAACCGTGTTGTTTAACGCTTCCACTTACGGTCTACGAGGGTACGTAGACACACTCTCCCCCTCGTTGCTATGCATCTCCTTGGATAGATCATTGCGTGAGCATAGAATTTTTTTGTTTTCCATGCAACATTTCCCAACAGCAGGGATCCCAGGTATTTAGTCCGGTGGGGGTCTGGTAGAAAATAAAATTAGATTTTGACTTCATTCAACGGTGGTGTGGCGATGGCATTGCCATCAACATGGTATATGTTCTCTCCTCCCTGCCTCGTTTCATTGATGATTATTCATATCTTTGCGAGGCACATGAAAGATGTTGTGTCTCCAGTTCCAGTTCTCTAGGTCTATCTTTTACTTTTGCATGTTTGCCTCGGCGGCGCTATCTTGTAGAGGACAATAGTGGTTGTGAGTCTTAGTTCTCGGGCTCCAGTTCTGGGTGAGGATGGTTGGCCAACCTCAGCCTTGTTGGAGAGCGTGTGAGATTTCTGTTCTCTGACTCTGGTCTGGCTGGACCTAAGGCCTTATGCATGTTCTCTCCTGCGTTATATTCTTCAGGATGGCGATTTGCTATGCACATTAAAGCCATCGGGATCTTCTAATCTACATCAACAACTTCCTAACAACTGCTTCTACACGCTCCTGAGCTTCAACAAGTTTGCTCTGCTAAGATGGAGGCCAAGAGGTGGCAATGAGCTTTGCTCATGGCGCACCGCCAGTGAATGCGGGAGGAAAAAGTGCTCGGCACTCAAAGACTTGTATGTGGTTCTCAATTCCTGTAAGGATGTTTTTGTAAGGGTGTGTGCTACTTAAAACATGGCCTTCAGCCTTTTCGCGAAAAAGGAGAATCCATTGACAATTTTTGAATTATTAGTTTTAGATTAATATCAGGATGAGAACACTAGCACTATTAATTACATACAAGAAACTAAGCATGCATGAAAATCAAGAGAAAATATCAACAACAAGACGATCGGAATAGAAGTGTTGGTCAGGATGAATGCACTGTTCAGTGCTCACATGTTGAGATTTATCGGCTTGATGATTTATATAATTGTAGCAACTATCAACAAAAGGTTGAAGCTGAAAGTTTTTTCCTAAATTAGAAACACAACGTTATGTGTATGACAATCCAACCTGGGCCTATCTTTTGTTGAGTCAATTCCAGATATTTCTATCATTTTTTGTCCCACTTTCAAGATTCTCAGACTTTGTTGTTAATTGGCAGTTTAATGGCACATGTGGCTTAAGTCAGCTGTGGTGGCTGGCCATGAGAAGTATAGACTGTGGAGGCAGCGCTGGTAGAGCGTGGACGTGCAAGGGCGGTGGCAGCTGCTGAAAAAATTAAGATGACGTGGCTTTATGAAAAGACAGAAAAATCATTTAGTAAAGTGCCCCTATTTAGATATAGAAGATAGGTTGCCTTGCATGATTCAAAAGGTATTACAACCAAGATAAATAATAATGGGCCTCAGGGCCTTTTAGAAGAAGTTGGTGAATGTTATTAAAGTAGAAAATTAATTTCTGCTAAAATAAGATACTCCCCATCGTTTCTAAATATAAGTCTTTTAGAGATTACAATATGAACTACATATGGAGCAAAATGAGTGAATCTATACTCTAAAATATGTCTATATAAATTTGCATGTAGTTTATATTGACATCTCTAAAATTCTTATCTAGGGGTACATAATTAATTGCACCTCAATGAATGTAAATATTTTTTTGGAGGGAAGTAAATGTTTTTTTATTGCTACGATTTGAAAAATTAATGAGCATATATATCTTACCTAATTTATATGACAATATTTTCAGTATATTTCCTACTAACTTTGGTGAGTACTGAATACAAATTTATTGCACACCAAATATTTACAGATTTATCTCTATATATAGCCAGCATCTTTCGATGCATACACACAAATATATCTGCAAAGATTTAGTTGTCAGCCTGAGCTAGAGCACCAACAATGGCAAAGCACACTACCCTCCTCCTCGTGGCAATAGTAGCCATCCTTCTCACTGCCACCGCCGCCACCCTGGCCAACGCCCCCGCCCCCACAGCCAACAAGCCGACGGCGTACGAAATGCTAGGGCGATATGGCTTCCCACCAGGCATCCTCCCGCAGGGAGTGCATGACTATGAGCTCCGACCCGACGGCTCCTTTGAGGTACACTTCTCCGATGAATGCAAACTTCGTATTGACGGCAAGTACAACATCCACTACAGCACTCGGGTTGCCGGGAACATAAAAAATGACACGATCAGCGGCCTCGAAGGCATTAAGGTGAAGGTATTTTTTGCGTGGATTAGCATACAGGATGTCGGCCACGATGGCAATGAGCTTAGGCTGCATGCCGGGATCATATCCAAGTCATTCCCGGTCGACGTTTTCTCCTCCAGCCCTAAGTGTAACTGAGGCTCGACTGCAAGATCGACACAAGTGTCGCCACCCAGTCTGCCTCTTCGATCACGTCGCTTCACGTTTCCTTCTTTCTTCATAGGATTGATGATGCACGTTGCTGCTTGTTTTGCAATCCCGTGCCATCTTACCAATTAATGTACTCCCATTGTAGTATGGGCTGAGAATGAATTATATATATAAAGAAGTGCATTTTGTTCATGATTGCAATTTGTGAGATTTCAATTGACGAGGTGCTGGACAGTGAATGTATTATCTGATCAGAGAAGGCATCTCTACACCTAATGAAGCAGTTGGTGAATAGTCTGCGCGGTTTATTTTCGTTGATTTTTTTCGTCATCCTCTCACCTCCGTTAACTGGCAACCCTCCCGTGAAAAAAAAAACGTGCCAAAAAAACCCTACGATTCACGCATCTCACCCTCCCTCCTGCACGAGCATCCGCCGCCGCCAGTGCGTTGGCTGCCTCCCTCCCCCATTGCCGGCCACCTCTCGCCCCCCATAACCGGTCGCCACCACCCTTCCTCGCCGCCGGCGCCGCCGATTCCTCATCTTTTCTTCGTAGCCACAATCTTCCCTGGCGTCCGGGCTCCTCCTCCTCCTGCTCCGCCTGAACCATCGATCCCCACCTAGCCGGGGATGCCGGCGCGCGAGGACGACAGCAGCAGGAACGGCGGCGTGGAGGCCTTCCTAGCGTCGTGCGCGGTGTCTGGCGACGACGCGTACAGCGCAGCCAGGGCCGTGCTCGAGCGCCTCCAGGCCCTTGCCACGCGCGCCGAGGCGAGGCGCCTCCTCGGCGCCGTCCGTCGCCGCCTCGCCGACGACCCCACCGCCGGGCAGGTGGAACGCTTCCGCGCCTTCAACCTCCGCATCCACGACGTCGTCCTGCAAGGTCGGCCCCCCATCCTCCCCACTGCCTGTCAAATCGCCCGGATCACCCGGCGGCGGCTCGAGGGATGCTGCGACGAGAGGACAACCGGAAGGCAGCCATGGAATTTTTGCGGATCCTGGAGGATTGCGTCGTGGTGGCCTACGACGGCTATGAGCATATCAACCATTTTCAATCAAATCTGCTATGTTCCACTGCTCCACCCCCTTTGCCACATCACTGGAAATTGCCTCGGTGAGCAAATCGTGCATGGTTAGCCCCCTCCACCTCCTCTCTATTGCCGGTGGTCATGATCAAAGCCATTATCCAAATGGTACTACAACACTGAAATATACATCTTTCTTGAGCTTTTGTACTGATGCGATCTAGAAATTGGGTCCATATGAAGTGTTCGATCCTTGTCCTGGTAGCATTGCCGTTATGTAGTAGTACTAATCATGGATCTGTTTTAACTAGGAACCATTACCACGGACATATATGTATATATGTATATATGAGATACATGATGCAAGTGATAGCTTTAATTTGGTTCATGTTTCATTCATTGCAGATACATAAGCCTTTGGCTGCAAAATTGAAATAAGGTTTTACAATTCCAAATTGACAAAGAGAGTGCAGAGAGGAGCGAGGTAGCGGCGGTGCCAGCCGTGGAAGAGGCGGGTAGGAGCGCCCGAGCTAGCGAGGGATAGAGCACCCCTCTTCTCATCTTCCTCGTCTCCTTGAGGGCGACCTAGGTGTTGCGGGTGCGAAGGCCTGGTCGCCGCTGCCATCGACGAACCACTCCATGCACGGATTGCCCTTCCCGACACCGACACAGCGACATGCCCTACCGGCGTCTTATCCTCCCTACGAGGGCCTCTAGGAGGACCTCCACCTGGTTTGTTGCTCGTGTATCATCACCTGGTTTGTCCTACCTCCTGCCCCTGCAACGACAATGGCAGCTACAACTGATGGCTTGTCGGACGGGGAGAAGGACGACGAGGACAGACAGATGTTTAAAATTGTACTGGACCAACTCATCAGTTCAATTACTACAAGATGTACTCAATTACATCCTCTATTTCATGAATTATACTGATGTTTTGATCATGTTTATGTATATGTTTTCATGAATTATAATGATTTTTGATTGATGTCAAGGCAGCGTTGCTACAGACGCTGTCAGCAGAGCAGGGGCTCGCGCACATGAAGCCTGCATCGTCAGCCCTGCCGCGGCGAGCAGCGCCAACACAGTGACTAAGGAGTCCATGGCAATGAGCGCCTGGGGCGGGGGCTGAGGGCTGAGCCTAAGACTAGGCACGGGGACATCCTCCTTGGGGATGAGGAGAAAGAGGTAACAGCATGGTCGGGCCATGGAGGTGATAGCGGCCAGGAGGATGCAGCGGTGGGCTTCAGTAGCCGCAAACTTAACCCCGAGCATAAGCAGCGCTTTATTTCCACGGTTCAGGTATGCTTGTATTAATATTCTTGCATAAGAGATTTCAAACCTCTACTGGTTAGTTTGGACTGAATAACTCAAGTTAGTGTTAAGAGCAAGGATGGAAAACTCCTGGTGTTTCTACCTGCAAAACGTGCACTAGATAGTGGAGCACATAATACCACAGATTCAACTAGCCTCCTGAATCAACTGTGCTTTTCTTTTGTTGGCATATTGTAATGTTTCCTCAAGATGGTTGTTTTCCAGGATTATACTGCTCGTCCATGCTTCTGATCCTTGACTTTCTAATCATTGTATAGTAGCATGAACATCTTCTTGGGTAAGTACAGTAGTATAAATGGATGTTTGAAGGTAAATAAGTATGAGTACAACATTCGCCATTTGTACGTAGAGCTTAAAGGATGACTTTCATACGTTCTTTTATCGACCCCAGTACCCTGCTACAGGTTCAGTACAAAAAGACTGACGGGAGGAACTGGGATAAGTGGTTTCAAGCGAAGCGGCATCCCAAAGTTCTCCAAGGCCGCGGCTACCATGTAGGACCAGACCTGTGTTCAGTTTAGGATTTCAGATCAGCTTTGTTGGTCGTTGATGGGTAAATTCCTCTCCTTGGTAGTGAAAACTATGTGAAGATAAATGAATAGTTATCACTTGGATTGGATGGGCATTCTGCATTGCAATTTTTCTCTATAGTTCTATTTTATTTACACAGATTTAGAGGCTTTTCCTCTTTTCCTCTATAGTTCTGTTTTATTTTCTTCTATTCTATTCAGTGATAGATAATTAGCTGCATTGCATGATACCATGACATATGTCCATCTTTAATTCTACAATTGGACATGACTAATGGAAGAGAAAGTATGGTGGTGTAATTTATACTTGTGATGGAATAATAGTTAACTATGGTCTCTCGAAACATTGACCACCTAAGTACAGGTCATGTAAGAATTCAAGCAAATTATTATAACAAAGTTCGCCTCCAGTCTGAATGTTAACCCAGCGAGGTTAATAACTTCCCTACCAAAATGTAAAAGTGTCTATATGCCTAAGTAGATTCTATTAATTGTGGCATCAAACACACTTCACTCCATCTAATACATCAAACAGAAGGTGAATATTGCTTCTCTTTCATTTCTTTGAACATGAATGGAGATGTGCATATCCAGATAACTTTTATTGTCCGCGTAGCTTGAATACAAATTTTATTACTTGTTCATCTTCTTAACTTTAACCAGTGGTATGGTTGTAGACCCAAAGCAAACTATAGTTTCTTTATCTGGAAACCTCGGTGATGGATAGCCTGATTAGAGCTGTGTGGCACTGCAAAATGGCGAGGAAAGTAGTACAATAAAAGGCTTTTGTGCCACTGAAATCTAAGCTTTTGTGTAAGTTATAGTAATCTTCATTCTATGTGTCATTAGTATCAACATGTTGAAAACAAATTTATTTTTTTACTTAGTCCAGGATGCTAGAGTCAACACGAGGTTAGAAGTTTCGCGAGAAGGAAACTATCCAGACGTTGGCAACATTATTTGATAGCTGGCCTGCGATGGACAGCGACATCTCATCGGGCAACATGGTAAGTAAAAGTACTCCCTCCGTTCTTTTTAGTCCGCATATAAGGTTTGGTCAAAGTAAAGCTTTGTAGAGTTTGACTAACTTTATATTAAAAAGTATAAAAATTCACAATATGAAATCAATATTATCAGATGCACAATGAAACATATTATCATACTATATAGTTTTAGCATTGTAGATGTTCATATTTTTTTATATAAATTTGGTCAAACGTTGTGTAGTTTGAATTTTACCAAATCTTATATGCAGAGTAAAAAGAAATGGAGGGAGTATTTTGTCTATTCTTATCATGGTTTATTGTTGTTTCTAATAGCTTCACTTATAAATTTATCTTCCCTATGCATTCATCGTAACATACATCTTGTACGTCATCGACAAAGAGGCACGTCGTCTATATATTATGGACCCTATTTAAACATCATAATCGTCAGAGGATAAAAATTTGAGGCATGCACTGAAAGTAAAAGTTTTACAAAGGATTTTACAGAAGCACTCGAAATAAAGCTGACATGTTGGAATTCCGATATATCTAAATGGCAACGTTTATTTCCGTTTGGTATTCCAACGAGTATAGATGGGTAATGAATTCATAATAAAACATTTAATATTGTTATCACTATATTCTTTATATTATTAATTTAAAAATTGCAGGAATGTATCTGGCTATTTTGTTTTTCATTTATACTCTGATGGAATGGTAAAGAATCGGTAAGCCGGTTTGCGCGGTGAGTATTGTCCGTTACATGTTTTAAGACCTTCGGCGTGAAATTTGCATACTATTGTTTGTGCAGGATGGGTATGAGTTGAGGAAGCAGTTTTTATTATACTTGCTAAAACATCATGGGAATGAAGCTAAAGGCAACTTTCCTGATATTGTGAAAGAATTTCTTAAGCGCATCATCTAGATATTAATAGTTTTGTAATAGATGTTTAGTTGGAACATCGCTCAGTTTGTTACATGGACATGTCGTTAATTTTGTTTTTGTTATCAATGTACATTGCAAAAATGGACTTCAATTATTAAATAATTGTGTCTGTGTTATATTGTTTGTATGTGTGGAATTTAACATGTAACTCTTGCAAACTATTTCAAGAGCCCGTGGCAATGCACGGGCATTTTACTAGTCATGGTATTGTGGCACAAAAGAAACTTTCAATTAATTAGCTCTCAGCGTCAACTTAGATATAATTGGATTTTTTTCGAGTATCTTTTTGTGTGAGGAAACTTTTAATCTGGTAATCATGTCATGTCAGCATTGGAACGAGCCGAAGGTGCGCCACTGTCCGCTCCCTCACCAGTCAGACCAAAATTGTTGTATTACAGTCAGAAAGTCATGGTGCTAAGGCCCCACATGACCAACACACCAGAACAGCAACCGCCACCTATGAAGAGAAGTATAGATCAAAAGGATCCAACGTGAAGACACACGAATGAAGATGAACACAAACTGGATCCATGCAGATCCACCAAACACTACCACCGACTGAATCTCATGAGATCTGCCGGAGACACACCACCACGTGCCCTTCGACGACGCTAGATGCATCACCAAAACGGGGGCCAGGCGGGGAGAATATTATTCCATCTTTAGGTGATATCGTCGCATCGTCTTCCTGAGCAAGACACAAACTCACAAAACCCCTAAAAATAGGGCAAGATCCCTCATGCCGTCAAGGGCCACGGTCCACCGCGCCTTCATATAGATATTGGTAGATACTTGCGTATAGATACTGACAAACACATGTTGGTGTGTTACCTTGAAAAATTAAACATAGCAATGTAGTATTCTACACACTCCCTCTATTTTAAATTAATTTAAAATTTAAATTTGTCCTAATTGAAAAAAAAAACTGACCAAAAATTATATCAACATCTACAACATCAATTTCTAAAATATATGTCTGTACTGTATATATTTGATGGTGTATATATTTAGCACATGTTTCTGTAGACTTTGTCAAAAGTTTAACTTGGAATATATCTAGATCTTTAATTAATTTGAAATTGGGTAAGTAATATTTAATGCTTGCATGCCGTGGCTGAGCTTGGGAATTTTTTTCTTTAGAAAACGGTGTGGTAATGGGACGAGACTTGCCTGCTCCCTCCCCGTGCTCCCATCCGTGCTCCCGCGTACGTGGCTTGATTTGATTGGAAGAAAATAAGGCCCGGCCCCACCCCCTAAAAATCAAGGGGGAAATGATTAGATTAGAAAAGAAAAAGAGAAAAGGACAGCCGTAGGATGAAGTGGGAGCATGGATGGGAGCATGGGAAGGGAGCAGGCAAGCCGGATCCGTGGTAATGGGGTAATTCAATTTCATTCCTAAATATGTTGCCAATTGGCAAGCGGTACATTTGTCGTTGTGGGCTGCTTGGGCAGCCGAGATTGGTCTAGAATGTCCCGCCACAGCTTGCATGCCTCAAAGAAATGAGTTGATGAACCGTGTGAAGAGGGGTAAATCATATTCCGCGCGTAAGGCTGGGTGTGTCAACATAAACATGCATTTACCGTGATTACATGGGCCAGCCCACTCGAGACACGGTGTTATGAATATTCCGCGTGTAAGGCTGGGTGTTTCCTGCTTCTGGTGTTATGAATATCCCGGTTTAGTGGGGCTTTTCTGTTCTTCATTTTTTTCTCTGGCAAATTTATTTTGAATTTGTATTTTTCTATTTATTAAAAAAATCTTATCGATTTTCCATTTTCTATTTTGATTTGTGAACACCTTTTAAATTATTAATTTTTTCAAATTATCAAATATTTTGAAACTCATGACATTTTAAATGCCTCAACTAAAGTTGGAGATTTTTTAGTTCATGAACATTAATTTTTATAAATTGTTTAAGTTGGTGAACATTTTAAATATGCAATTAATTTCATATTGGCGTGCTTTTTCCAAATTTCATTATTTTTAAAAGAAATGTGAATAGCTTTCGAAATTTCATGAACATTTTAAAATTCTTGAATATATTAAAATTTGGCAATATTTTATAATTATTGAAAAAATTTGTGTATTGTTTTAAAACTCAAGAACATTGTATAAAATATCATCACCATTTGTAAAAATTAACGCAGTTGCAAGAAGAAGAAAATAAAATAAAAACCCGTTCAGCCCATCGCTAGCATATAATAATTGACCGAACAAACAACCCAAAGTCCGTAGAATGGTAAATGGTCTGTTTCACAACGCCAACATGATTTTGTGTTTGGTCAACGACCCGATCCCTATGTGCGGAAGTCTCGGGAAATGTTTGATATCTGGCACAACTAAGGACCTATGGCAGTGCAACACTATTTGGCACCTGTACGTGACTACATGTACGATTTTATGACCATTTTCATTGTCTTAGTTTCAAAGTTCTTCTTTCCCTTTGAACTCCTTTACTAGCAGGGACAACTATAATGTATGCAGTTTGGCAACAAAATAAAATATAATGCTTGTAGATATTAGTGTAAACAAAGGAGCCTACTCAGAAAAGGGGACATGAGAAGAAATAATGGCAAAGAGCTGGCAGTCTTAATGAGATCATCTGATAGCTCTAGCAAAGTCAAGTCATATGTACGCCGATCACTATACTAACCGTTGTTTTTTGTTTGAAGCCCAAAATTAGGTCTTGTAGAGTCACCATAATGGCCTTGGCCTCCGTATGTCTTGCAGGCCGCTTCAAATCGAGCCTGCTAGCCTATAAATATGTAGGCTGGAGGGGTTCTGATATGGAGCAAGCACCAAACCCAACCGCTCGCGGAGGAGTGAAATCTGATGTCAGTTTCTTGCTCCTATATCCAGTCTTGCCAATAATTATGTCATCCGTACGTCTGCCACCTTAGACTCCTGGCAATAGCACAACCACTTTTGCACCAATTAAGAAGATCATCCAGTAATGACAAATGTCGTGTGTCGCACCCATTTCCCAACCACGGTCGTCAATTCTAACCCCATTTCCTGTCGGAGCATTCCCTTTTGTGGGTATATAAACCGGCCCGCCCCCTCAGGGCGCCACTACTCACCCATCTTTGTCGTCGGCGCCACAACCACCCACATCTGCCATGTTGGCAGTGGAGCCCTCCTAGCGGATCTTTCCCCTGCCAGACCGAAGAGGACCGCGGCGAGAGAAAGTTCTGGGAGAGGGCCTGGTCGTGGACTAAGTGGGTCGAGGAGGATGTGCTCGACCAGGCTAAATCAACCCTTGGGATGGAGCGCTTCCCCGCCGCCCACCGCTACCTTGCCTTCATGACAACTACCACCTTTGCAGAAATGGAAGCCGCACTCCAAGGGGTACAATGTTGTAGCTTACTCCCGCAACGGAGGCACACATGTGCTCATAGACCGCCTGACTACGGAAGTGGAAGAACCCGAAGAATCTCGTCTCTGAGATCACTTCCAAATATAGGAAGAGGCCGCACTAGATATTTACGGTTCAATAAATTAGTTGTATTTTCATTTCGTTAGTTGAAATCGTGCTAGTAAGCATTGTGGAAATCAAGCTTAAAGCAAGCTTGAATTTTCTTCAATTGTTGTTGATGAGATGGGGAAGAGAAAGTTCTTATTAGCCCATGACAAATGAGTCCCACCAGCAACAATTTTTGGAAGGCTTTCTTTATAGTGGCTTTGAGTTCGCACATGGACTTTAGAGCCATCATAATTTATAGCGGTCGCATCAATAATGATTTTAAAGATCCAAAATATGGCGCATCTACTAGAGTTGCTCTAAGCTAGCCAAGAAGAAACCAAAATTATTCAACCAGGCTCGGCAATAGGCTCCAACTGGTGATTCTTTGAGCCCACATCGTTGAAGGTAGGATGGAGATATCTGGAATACAAAAATTGGGAAATCTATAATATTAATTGATATGGCACATCATGAATGTTAGCTCAAAATGATGGACATGGGTAAGGGATGATGAACCGAAAATGAAAGAAAGTGAAGTCTCTCCAACACTTCAAACCAACTGGATTGTTCTGGATACATGCATGCTTATTCACGTTCTTTCAATTTCGACCTCCTCTTTTCATGGGTAACATAGGTTGCCCATAACACAAAGGGCAATAATTTTTAGTCTATAGTACTCCCTCTGCTCAATAATATAAGATCGTTTTTGACACTACACTAGTGTAAAAAATGCTCTTATATTATAGGGCGGAAGGAATATATACTTGCATGTCTGCTCATCGGATTATGCCACTGGTTTAGAGATCGGTTGGACATAGACGACAAAATAGAAAAGATTTGAAATCATGTCATGGGTCTCTTTTCTTTCTGCTGCACAAAGTGTTGGTTGTTCTCATGTCTGGTTCACAAAAGGCCAGCATTTATAGTCAGAAAGGGGGAAACTGACAGTCCTTCTTAGGCTTTCACTATTTGGCCACACTGCGGGTGCCGAGCAATTTGGTGCGCCTAATGTGTGATGTGTGCCTTCATCGGTGGTTATGGTTAAAGCATGCATGCAGTACGTGGTACAAAATGGCTTTAGCATAAAACGCCAAGATATGTACCTTTTTTCTCCAACAACTGAAAGATGGCTAAAGATTGGTAGATAGTCAACGATTGGATGGTGTGTGCATGCATGTTGGTTGCAACCTGGAAGCAGAATAGCAGAGATCAAGTCTATTATGAACACACACAACATAAATTTGAAGCAATATTGAGTAACAAGCTAGGTTCATACGAACAGTTCACGAGGTACATTGTCCACTTGGCTTGATGTCCTCTCTTGCTTCAAATGATCATTCACTGCCGCAGAATCACTTACTAGTGGCAGGCTGAAAAAACCTACCAGTAAGGCAGTAACGAGCAAGGTGCCCGCCACTATAACTCATCACTAGTACTACCTTTGTTCTGGTTTACTAGTCCCACTCATATTTGGTATCATATTTTGACCATGACTTTAACTAATACAATATAAGTTATACATTGCAAAAAAACAATATCATTGAAAACTACATTCAAATATGAGTCTAACAAGACAACTTTTTGTGGCACGCACTTACGTTTTACTAGTCAATTGTTTGGTCAAACTTTGACCCCAAATAGGATGGCGACTAATAAACGCAGACAGAGGTAGTACTTGAGTACAAGGGATGAGCTTCTTTTTGGTGCTCGTCACCGATAAGGTCGCAACTATGTGGGTTTCTGCAGTAGTGAGTGTTGAAACTAGAGAATTGGTCTACTTTATATTGATCCTATGGCTGCATGGGAGTAAAGTTTTGTCGCATTGTCATGGCTAAAGTCCTAAGTATTTTCCAGCGTTTTCCTCCTGCCCAACTAGTGACTCCTAGGCGACTAGGTTTTCCCCTCTTTCTGGTGCTGGCACCAGTCAACCTTGCCTCCCATGGCCTTTGGGTCGTGGACGTGCTAGAGAACCCGTGGCCCTCGCCGGGGGGAGGGACCCTGCTCTCGTTCTTGTTTGGTTCAACATCTCGGTTGGGACTGTGTGGCGGCGGCAATGTCCCCTGATAGGAATAATATCTCCCACACCCAATCCCCGTCCTGATGGTGACTCTAGCGCCGTTAGAAGGTGTGCGATGGTGTGTCTTCGTCGGATCTCGTGAAATTCGGTGCGGGTCTTTACTGGATCTGTTTGAATCAAATCTTTGTTTGTTTTCGGTCGTGTGTCTATAGGTTTGTTTATTCTGATCTAAGCTTCTTTTCATCGGCGGTAGTTGATATTCTGGTGTGTTGGCCCTGTGAGGTTTAGCATGATGACTTCTCAACTATCTACTACAAGAAGGTTTGCCCAGCTCCGCCAAGAGGGGCGATGACAGTGGCGCACCTTTGGCTCGCTTTAGTGCACATAGTCATCGCTAGGTGGTCCACGGACCTGATTGAAATTTTTGCTACTCCTTGGTGTTCTCAACCATCCCATATGATGAGTAGACTGACAGTTTCTCCATAAACAAAAGGTCCTAAGGGCATCTCCAACGTCGACCCCCAAAACGAACACGGTATCCATGCGCGTCCTGGTCTAGACCAGTTCACGGACAGTGATGCAGGAGCCGACTGTCCAACGCTGTTACCTAAATGTCCACCTCTAATTTTTTTTTGGCAGAACATATGGCGCGCGTGGTGTCCGCCATGGACATCGTTGGTAGGAGGACGAACGATACCTGGCTGCGGAGGGATCTTGGGAGGACGGCTGCGTAGTCCAAGGAGGCAGGCGCGTTGGTGCAGGCAGTGAACGTCCTACAATGCTTGGGGAGCGGCTGGAAAGGTACAACGACGTCGTTGGACGAGGAGGGTCCAGATGCAAAGGAGGGGGGGGGGGGGGTAGGGCGGAGTGGAAGAAAGTTTGACAAAGAGGGGATTTGAATGAGCCGAGGGTGTCGGAGTCCTATGTGGCGGTAGTCCGGACTCCCACACCCCCCCCCCCCACCCCCCAGTTTGCAGGTTTGCGGGAAAACAAATTGTCCGGACCGTTCCGCGGACCGATAGGGTACCACTTTAGATGGCAAAATAGTTCCGGACCGCTCGGTCCGGACGAATGCAGGCGATATGAGGGTCCGCATTAGAAATGCCCAAGTATTTCACCATTGGCGTAACCTGGAGGGAGTGCAACACAAGATGTGGTTGGGCGTAGAAACTCGGTGGAATATACTCACTCGCTTCAGAACAAATGCAAAATGATGGTATTTTTCAAGTTTTTCAACAGATGTTAGGCGGGAACGAACCATGTATGAAAAGTCAATACTTTAAATCTCGTGTTTGCAAGGACGACGTGTACCGGCCGCCCGCGCCCGCGAGTGGAAATGTACCGTCGATCGATCGGCCGGTTGTTGTCGGGGCCGTGCACATAGAGACACGCGCCAGCTGGCCGATCAATCTCTGACCAGTGAAGACCGTATCCATGCTGGTTGGTCCCGGGCCAAACATCCACCGGCTTTCTGTGACCCTCTCTATATATAACCAGCATTCGGAAACAATTTCTTCAGCTACTTCTTGTTACTTCCTATATATATTTCAGATAAGTCCGAAGCCTCGAGTTTGAGAGAGATAGCTCGATCATATCAGCGCTGCAGGAGGAGAAGACGGCAACGGCGCAAGGCATGGCTGGAGTTGCTTCTTCTATGCTGTCGCTCCACATGGCGTTGCTCCTCGGAGTGGTCTTCGCCTGCATCCTTACAAGTCAGTCATCTCTCTCTCTCTCTCTCTCTCTCTCTCTCTCTCTCTCTCTCTCTCTCTCTCTCTCTCTCTCTCTCTAATTTGGCTGCACCGCCTAAGTATTAACTTGTGATCCACTCCCATAGAAAGACCTTGCACAATCCTTATTCATCACAAATTGACAAGTGCATGCGCCCCTCTTTCTTCAAGATACTGGAAGAGTAATTCCCTGGGCCTTTGCATCTCTTGATTCATGCATGCAAGCAAATTTCACAGGAGAAAGCTGGAAAAATTCAACAGAAGCCAAACAAAGTTTGAAAGATATAAGATTTCAAAGAGCACACGCCTCCACCCATGCATGCAAAGCCATGGCGAAGAGAGCTCGTCGACATCCACTTGATATCCAATCACCCTAAAGCTGCGAGAACGGCCCCCCACCACCCGTGCTTCCTCTCTTTGTCCCCTGGACCAACACTGGATTAAGATATTATTCATATTTGGATATTTTTCATACCGAATATGACGTGGTTTCAGTCAACGGCCTCATCTACAATACTATTATCTTGCAAGCTTTTGTAATGCAAGAATATTCTGATTTTAAACAGCATTTCATGTTTTCACAATTTACTTATAACAAACCAACTGTGATTAGTCAACACACTAGCTATGCACCGAGAGAGGGGGAAATTGTTCATTTTATGTGCGGCAGGAACTTCACATCAATGATAATGCGAACATGCTCCACCACACGTGCACCACACATCCACACATGCCACACCTACACGAGCAGGCCTCCCAACCACCCGCTAGAGCTGACGGACCATGGACAAATAACCTGAATGTCGGCTAATTCACAACGAGCACAATCTGCACGCACAAATTTGAGCATCGAACACAATACTGTGAGGGAGTCGCTAGAAGACAGCCGCCTCGAAATTCAAAGGGGCAAGTCGATTTCTAACTTTCTATTTCAACCGTTGGATTAAGATCCAACTTCCAGGGCTTCATCTTCAACCTCGAAACCGTATGACATTGTTTCACTTCTTCCTCACTTTACGTTCGATCTTTCTCTTCCCCGACCGCTCCCATGGACCACCATCTAGACCATCCACCACTGCCAACGGCTGGCGGTGCTCCTACGCCAGCCTCCCCGCCCCGAAGTCCCCTCAACCATTGTCCACTGTCGGCTATCGCCGCCACCGGCCATCCCTCTAGCCCTGGCGATGGCCTATTTTTTTCGGTGAACCGGCACCACCCCCCACACCCCTAAGATAGATATTGGGGTCGCCTGCCACCCTAAGATAGACACAGAGGACTTCTCTGATGTGCTTCTTCCTTCCCTCCGGTGAGCTCCTTCCGTCTCTCCGGCTGTTCCTTCCTTCACGTGAAATTCGACTGACCCAATTTCTAAATTCAGGCGACTTACATATAGCAACTATGAAACTATGATGAGTTGTAGTGACGGGCATAAAACCATTACAACACGCCCACAAGATAGGACACTCCAACCTATCAGGCTACCCACAAGCGCGCGCACACACACAGCTTGTCATACAATGGACACTGTTGGGATTGCCTACAATATCATCGTCATCACCTCTCCCACAGCAACCGACTCCGACTTCACCGTAGACGAGCTACCAAGAGCACACACAACTAGCAACATGCAAGAACCCTTGTGGGCTATGCCAAACAATCAGCCGAACACTTTGAGGACCAAACAGCTCCGACTTCGGTCACAGTCTCCTAGGAGAAAGAAGCACACCTTACAGCAGCATAGCCTGACTTGCCCATCACAAAGCATCGTTGCCACGGCATCGCCTCGTGATACTACTGCTCCAACTTCCTACTCAGAGGCATGCCGAACGGTGGACCACGAGGACATGCCATGACAATGTTTATTTTGCCACCATCATCATTGCCACAAAAATGCACACTTTTTTAAGACACATTGTAGCAATGCCCTTCCAAATCTGTAACTCTCGTCAGAACTGAATTAAGAGTTACAACAGCTTCCAAATCAATTACAGCAGCTCCAACACAAACTTGCGTGATGCGTGATAGTCTAGCTGACACGTACCATCACCCTGTCAGGGCCGGCCCTGAGGGGGGGCAGAGGGGCGGCCGCCCGGGCCCCCAAATTCCAGGGGGCCCCTCTCAGGTACGTACACGTAGCCAAGGCTTCTCCTGGAAAAAAGCTCATGTTTGTAGCAAGGCTTCAGGCCTATTGCGTGCATCCAAAAAATCTGATCTGGCCCAAGTTGGTTGCTGGGCTATCTGAGACGTGATGCACGCACGATCTCTCAGAAAAAAACACGCATGCATCATGGCGGGTCGATCAGATCAGATCGGATCAAGGAGGGTGATGTACACGCACGCCGATGGATGAATTTCGCGGCGCTCCAAGCTCGCATGCCATCGCCTGATGGTCGTCTGGCCTCGCGCGTTCGCCTCGCCTTATCACCTGCACGCGCAGCAGTATCGAAGAACAAGCAACAAGGGCGGACGAGTGCTGCTTACAATCGACCAGAAAACCTATCAATATATTTTGAAATCCATTTTCTACAACTCAAAGGTAACGTTTCTGGTAGTTCATAAATTTATTGTTTGTTTACTGAAATTGATGCGGAGAGTTGTTTTTGATAATCCAATCATTGAGAGGTCGTGTTTTGAAAAGCGCACTATTTGTGCTTAATTTTTGGAATACACAGAAATCAATATGGATTGCCTCCCATCGAACCCAATTTACCCAGTTCGGATTAATGGTTGTTGAGCTATCAACAGGACAGTGTTGATGTACAAATACTTTCAAAGTCTAGTATGTAGATATTTTTTTTTGGAAAATTTTAGCAGATTTCAATTTCGCAAGAACTAGTCTATTTTCAGTCATATTTTCAAAGTCTATGTACAAATACTTTCAAGTCTATTTTTAGGCATAACCAGTTTTCGATTACAACATGAAACAAGTAGATAACTTCCTGTTGAACCTTTCTGATTTGCTAAACTGGACCAATATTATAGCCCAGAAACTTATATATGAGTGCTTTAGAGTTCAAATTAGAAGCAGAATCCAAGCTATGCTTGTAAATTTACCTAAATATACATAGATTTTGGATGTTCAAGAGCCGTTGCTACTTTTTTTATTTATATTAAAGGGCCCCGGGCTTGTCTTTCGCCCCAGGCCCCCAAAAAGTCAGGACCGGCCCTCCACCCTGTCTGTGCCTGGAGAAATGTATATAGCTAGCTGATAAATGGAACCGTGTGCATATGGATATGCCATATTTGTGTGCTTGTGCATATAAGTATATATATGCGGCTATGCCAAGTTCCTTTAATTAGTCGAACCATGTACATACATATATATGTGTTCATATCTCCTTGGAATTTTGCATTCTGTACGATTGAGATGGACGGAGTATGAAGTGGACTATGTAGCTGCCGTGTTGCAGACGTTGGAACAGAAATTTTTATTTGTTTTTTTTTTCGAATTTCCAATACACTTGCATGCAGTCAGTGAAATGTTGTGAGATTTTTTTTTGTGTAGTCAGTGAAAGGTGTTTTTTTGTCTTTTGCAAAAAAAAAAAACAAAGTCAAGGCTCTGCCACTGGCTGCTAATGCAGTGAGTACTCTTTTTTTGGACTAGTCAAGAAGTGCATGCTGAGTGGGCCCTAGAAAAGAAGTGCATTGTGCTCTGGGTGGGCCGTAAAGCACTAGTATATATAGTCAAGTAGTCAACTATTATGTTCTCCACCCCTAAAAAAAGATTATGTTTCCTAACAATGTGTAGAACATTCCTCCGTAAAGAAAAGTTAGATATATGTACCAATCAAAGACACTATCAGATACTACCTTCGTCCTCATTTATTGGTCCCTTAATATTTTGTGTCAAATTTTGGGCGCGGATTTAATTAATAAAATATTAATACATGTCACACAGAAAAGTATCATTGGAAACTACTACCTCCGTTCCAAATTACTCGTCGTGGTTCTAGTTCAAATGTGAACTAAAACCACGACGAGTAATTTGGAACGGAGGGAGTATGTTCAGAATCATACGATATATTTTTGATGACATGCATTAACATCTTTTTTAATTGAATATATGGTCAAATTTTGACATAAAATACGACTAGGACTAGTAAACCAGGACAGATGTAGTAATGAAAAAACCAACACAAATTAGGAACTGGCAGGTGTACATCCAACCAAAATGTCAGTGATGGGTTGATAGCGGCCTGCCTCCAAACTAGGACAAGAAATTTCGAACCGTGTCGACCTTCCCGCCATTTTGTGCTTGCTTCCTCCTATCGCGTGCAACGTTGCATGCATGCGTCGTGAACAATCCACCGTCCATTTTTCAAGTGTCGCCAACAGCATGATAGCTAACAATCAAAGTTAACGGATCCTTCTACGCGATGCCAATGTTACGGTACACAATATTATGATTGTTTCTTCCTTGATCCTCTCTGCACGCTACTACTAAACACGCACGGTTTGGGTATAAATCAACTGAGCAACGATAATCGATCCATTCATCCACGCATACACAAGTGCACACATATTGATCTTCACTCTTGAACAGTGGTTACAATTTGGCACGTTCTAGTGTATCGTACAAATCGGTAACGTACGATGGGGTTTACTTGTGCAGGAGCGGCGTCGGTGGGCGTGTGCTACGGCATGAGCGCCAACAACCTGCCGCCCCCGAGCACCGTCGTCGGCATGCTACGGGACAACGGCTTCAACTCAGTGCGTCTCTACGCGCCGGACAGTGACGCGCTGGCGGCACTTGCCGGCACCGGCATCGGCGTCATCGTCGGTGCTCCCAACTACGTGCTCCCCGAGATGGCCTCCAGCGCGTCCGCGGCTTCTGCATGGGTCCGCGCCAATATCGCGGCACACCCAGATGTGTCCTTCCGGTACATCACCGTGGGCAACGAGGTGGCCGGCAGCGACACGCAGTACCTGGTCCCAGCGATGGAGAACATGCACGGCGCGCTGGCCGCGGCCGGGCTGGGAGACGCCGTCAAGGTCACGACGGCGATATCGCAGGCCACCATCGCCGTCCACGTGCCGCCGTCGGCCGGCGAGTTCGCCGACGAGTCCAAGCCGTTCCTGCTCCCGGTGCTGCAGTTCCTGGAGCGCACCGGCGCGCCGCTGCTGGCCAACCTGTACCCGTACTTCGTCTACACGTACAAGGCCGCCGGCGACATGGACGTAAGCTTCATGCTGTTCACGGCGGCGGGGACGGTGGTGCAGGACGGCGAGTACGGGTACCAGAACATGTTTGACGCGAGCGTGGACGCGGTGCACGCGGCGGTGGAGCGGCTCGGGGTGAGCGGCGTGGACGTGGTGGTGTCGGAGACGGGGTGGCCGTCGGCGGGCGGCGAGGAGGCGTCGGTGGAGAACGCGAGGACGTACAACCAGAACCTGGTGAGCCACGTGGGGAAGGGCACGCCGCGGCGGCCGTGGAAGGTGGAGACGTACGTGTTCTCCATGTTCAACGAGAACCTCAAAGAGGCCGGCGTGGAGCAGAACTGGGGTCTCTTCTACCCCAGCACCGATAAGGTCTACCCCATCACCTTCGGCAAGTGAAGAAGTTAGATTGAGTTCATGGGTGCGTCGTCCATCCATGTACGCGGCCATGGTCATAGACGTGTATATACAGTATATATATTTATTGAGTGTGTATTTGTGTGGCCGATTTTTAACATTTGATTTAATTTACACTTTTTGGTACACCCTCTAAACACAAAAACGGCTCATATTAACCCATACTCTTCATAAGAAAGGGTATGATAGGCATATTTTATAAACTCTTCGCCCACTGTATACGTATACATTTACATGGAGTAGCGTCACACACACCTTCGCCCTGTCCCAGTCCTCTTGGATCACTTCCACCCACAATACCCAACTGGGATAGCTCACTTGTGCGTAATTACTCTTTTTTTTCTTGCTGTTGTGCATCTTCTCAGTCTGGTTTTCTTTTTATTTTTTCTTTTCTTTTTTCCTTTTTCTTCAGTTTTATTTTATTTTTAATTTTTTTATTTCTTCTTATTTAAACTCTTCTTTTTCATTTTCAAATTTGTGAACATTTTCTAAATTTGTGAACATTTTTCAAATCCATGAACTTATTTTTCCAATCCATATTTTTTTTCAAATGAATGAATGTTTTTAATTTTGCAAACTTTTTCGGATTCATGATGTTTACTGTGAAATTCATGATTTTTTAAATTGACAAAAAATTTCAATTTCACAAACTTTTTCCAAATTGTGAACTTTTTTTGGTCAAATTTATTAACTTCTTTGTCAAATTCGTGATTTTTTTTCAAATCTATGAACCTTTTCAAATTCACAGAATTTTTTGTCACATTCGTGTACTCTTTTCAAATCAATGAATTTTTTTTAAACTTGTCAACTTTTCTTTAATCCCAGGATGTGCGGTAGAAACCGAAAACTTGGTTTTTTCCATTCTGTTTATTCTAAATTTCGGATAGCAAAATTATAAATCAAAAGAACAACAAAAGCAGCCAACCGATAATTTGATTAACCGGCTTATTTGATTCGGTGTTCAGTTTACACCGAGAAAACTTCTCAAATGTGTTGCTTTGTATTATGACACTCGGTCCCATTATATAGAAGAGCTCTGCGCCCCCATTTTCGGAGCTCAGTGGGGCGGGACTAAATTTGGCGCTATGGGAGGCTGGGTGCACGCGTGACCGAAAGGCTCTCGCAGGTTTGGGCCTGCTAGCGGAGTCAGCCCCTACTTAGCGTGGGCTTGGCCGCTTGGGTCCTTACCTCCACTCGCTACGGCGAGAATTTCTATTTTTTTGTTCATTCATCTTCTCATTTTTAAAATTTATTACTCTGTCTATTTTTATATACAAGGCCACAAACTCAAATTACAGATACCAATCTAAAAATTAATGTGTGCTTTACAAGCGAATTCGTTTTCTTATTTACCGGGTTAATTAATAAGCTGCATGCACATTAGAGGAAATTGAGTGGCCGTGAGAGAGGAAGTAGGTGAGTGTGTCGTTATCATCCACTACATGCATGCTAGTAATTAAGCCATGAGTTACTAGTACGAGAAAACATCATTAATATTTGCCTCAATTACTGTTGGTGGCCTTGTATAGATTTTCAAAATGTCTTTTTCGTAGTGGCCTTGTATACAAAAATGGAGGGAGTATTATTTGTGAAACCTGTTTAAAAATTTGAAATTATTTGTAATACTAAAAAATGTTTTTGTTTTCAAATATTGTTTAAAATTTTATAAACTGTTTCAGAATTAAATTTTTTCTAGTTTTTGAAAATTTTGTTCAGAAATTTAGGAAATGTTTATGCTCCAAAAACTTATATAAATATTAGAAGTATCTTGTTTTTCTTGTTGTTCAATTTGTGTTCACATCAATTGTTGGCAATTTTGGAAAAAAAAGTGTTCAAGCCTATAATTTTTTATACACAATTTAAAATTCTAAAATTGTTGACAAATGTCAAGAAATTGTTAGGTTATAACAATATGTTCATATTGATTGATAATGATGGAAATTACAAATAACCGAAGCATTCAAATTAAAAAAATTACATGCTCACGGACGCACTTGTCTGGCCTACTCTAGCACACTCCTCTCCACTGGTGCTATTTGTAGCAACCCCACCGTCCCCTTGCAGGAGTATCTGGTCGATCTCGCATTAGACCTCATCGTCCTTGCACTTTCGACGAGCAATGCTTGTAGGTCGTCTCGTAGCACCCCGACACCCTCCCGACACCCTCGCAACATTAGCTTGCAAGACCAACTGTACATTGCAGAACCAGCTCTGCTTATCGCCACACTATGTGAAGCAATGCCCTAGCAACAATAGGGATAGCATCACTAGACGGGCTCGCGGCAACAGATGCATGTTCGCAGCACCGTGGCCCTTGCATTGAATACCATCACAGCGCGGCTCACAGTAACCATGACGCCCTATCACAACAGGGGTGTGATGCCTCTCGCAACAACGGTCTAAGCACTGTCCCGTCTCCCAGTGGAAACCGCCGACTTCTGTCATCATGTTTGCATAAGGAGATGCATGAGCCAATTGGACAACAACCGCTTGGGGGAGGTGCTTCCTTGGCAGTCTGTTGCAACGTAGGGGGAAGTACTTGTCAACGGGATCTAACGGTCGCAAAGGAGTGGAATGTAGCATCGTCCCCACGGCTTTGTAGCAATGCCCCAATGGCCTCACGGCGGGCTAGATTTTTATGCAATGGAGAGGGGAAGAGACGCGATGAAATTCGGAGAGGAAGGGGAATGGATGGGATAAGACGACGATGGAGTTTCCTGAGATGAGGTGCGGAGGCACTTGGTTGGCAACCAAAATGGCGAATGCGTGCGGGGACATTTGGATCAAGCGTGATCCAGCGGCCCATTGAAACTGCACATGATTAGTCGGTGGATTTAGATCATTTTCCTTGTTTTATTCATGTGGGTTCGTCATACTTTCATGAGTTACAATGGAGTTTTATAGTGATTGGAGTTTCAGTCGGATGACCATGAGAAACATGACCAAAGACCAATGTGAAACTTGAATTAGAAACCTATTGCCGGTAAGAAACGTCTAGGAAAACCATGTGAAATCTATGCAAACATTAACCAATTTTGAGCATAGCTGAAGCATTTACAATTCCATGTGAAATATACCTTTTATTTTCAAATAACATAATGAAACCAATGAAAATGTCTTCAAATATTTGTTGAACTTGTTTGAAGCATCATGTATTTCTAACAGGGGAAAACATTTTTTTAACATCATTTTTTTATGAAATTATGTTTTGCAAACTATGCTCATCCATATGGGCAATTTACTCATTCTTGTGAAACTTATATAAAACCACACTTATTTAGCATAATTGCATGGGTTATTACAAAAAGTAAGAGACTTATCCCTGTGGATGCTCAGTTTATATTGTATTCTATATATCCCCATTTTTTTCCCATATGGATGCTCCGTTTTTAGTATACCTGGTGTGTGTGTGTGTGTGTGTGTGTGTGTGTGTGTGTGTGTATTCTATATGTCCCGCATTTCCTTTCTCTAGAAAAACAAAATAGCTTCGTTTGTTTTCTGTACACGTTCCATGAAAATCCTTGCCTCCCAGCAGTGACTAGTACGTTTCTTCAGACGCATATCAACTTCTCACAAGTTTCTTGGGTGTATATGCTTCGTATCATGACCGATACAATGTCCGGTCTGGAGTGCTAACGGGTTGGAAATGGAACGGTAGCTTGTACGGTAGTGAGAGCAACTTTAGCAGACCCCACATCCCGTCCCGACCCGTAAAATAACCATCAAAATGCGGGTCGGGACCGAAAAAGCAGCCAGATCAGACCCCGCATCCCGTCCCAGCCCGCAAAAAAATTTAGGGGGCGCGGCAAAATCCCGACCCCAGTCCGGGAAAACGCAGATTTCTCCCGCGGCTACGGTGCCCTGCATATAAGCGGAAGCGGTTGGTGGGGGGTGAGGGACATTTCATCCCGCGCTTTCCCCCACCAAGATTCCGGTGACAGCAGCCGGCAGGAGCACGCCGAAAGGCCTCCACGCGCACGAGGCCTCCCTTCCCTTCCCCCCTGCGTCGGCAGGCCGCTGGATTTGCATATCTGCGGCACTTCATCGCGGGCCGCCGGATTTGTTTTTTTTCGGCCGCCGGTTGCTGCCCCAGGAGATGGAGTGGTCGGGGAGCCTCTCCCGCAGCCCAGGCAAGGGCGCATCGCCGCATGCAGGCGCGGGTTCGTCCGCCCGCCGCCGCCGAAGGTTTGCGGGCATGGACTCGTCCGGCCGTCCACCGGGCTCGGTGCTCGCGCAGCGTCTTTGTGGCTTGCCGATGCCGCTCATACAGTGCGACGACTGCCCGCGCCAAGTGCTGCGGCTCACTTCAGGCACGCCGAAGCACCCCGGATGGGTGTTCTACAAATGCGAAAACGACAGGGTACGTGCACTTGTGGTAGCTCGTTCCATAGCTCATTCTTTAGTTCAAGTACGGTAGCTCACTTCGAGCTTGCTCAATCTTTTGTGTAGGACGATGGATGCTCATTTTGGTTTTGGAAAGACCAATACATTGATTTGTTGATAGAAAGAAACTTAATAGATGTTAGTGCACTCTTTAGTACAGTCGAAGGCAATGATGCGGCTGCATGTGCAACTAGAGGGGAAGCAACGTCTACTTCTTTGAAACCAAAGATGAAGAATGAAGAAAGCATCAAGAATGAACAAAGCAAGATCAAGAGTCCACAGATCAACAATGAGTACATGGAGAAGATATTGCTTCAACTAGTGGGAGCAGTTATGAAAGTTGGAAATCTTCTGAAATGCATACTTGTGGTTCTTGTTTTCTTTGGTTTTGCTATTCTAGGCAAGATTTGGTGATATATTTTGTATCTAATGTTGTTGCAAAAGCAAAGAAAAGCATTATGCTAGATCAATATAAGTTTTACGGGCCGAGACGAGCTGCGCCAGATCAGAACCCGCAGAAGCCAACCCGTAAAAAAGTATATTCCGCGAATATCCTTTTTTACGGGTCAATTATGCGGGGTCTGCATCTATGCCAGCCTGCGCCGCCCACCAAAGTGGTTTTGCGCGAACTGCAAACGAGTTTTGCGGGTCGGCGGGATGCGGGTTCTGCTAGAGTTGCTCTGACTTTCCACGCATATGTCAAATTTATTCTTTCCACGGTTCTTGAAAGAGTAACCACATTCTGTTCTTCATACGACCCAAAGAGGTCTTATCTCTCTTGCGGCTCAAAGTGAAAATGCATCAAACCATGCAAAAACATATGCTCTCAAACCTCGACAACACATAATTATAAGTTGTTCAAATTATCTTAACAATCCAAAGTCACCCTAGATAACAAAGCGCTGACAGAACTTATCAGAACCACATAACTAGTACTTTAAACTTGACCATCCAAAGTCATTCCAGAGTCTAGATAACAAAGCGCAGAAAGAACTAATAAGCCACTGAGAAAACCTCCGACGACAGGTAAATAAACAAGTTCCTTCCTCTCAGAATCATTTGGCAACAATCAGAGTAGCAAGAGCCCAACCATGCCTCAGTCTAAGCACTTCTCACGGCGAATGATGTACACCATCATCTTCAGCGGCTCCTCGCTCTCCATCAGCTTGAAGAGGCAGAGGTCACCCACCCGCAGGCGGTTGCCACGGACGAAAGCCACCCATCCTTTACAGATCCTCATGCGATCAGTCCCGCGTCGCAGCTCCGTATCCCACGTCCTACTCTTCCCCTCCCGTTGAAGCACCAGACTGATCACATTTTTCTTTCCACGATGCCCGGTGAAGTACGGTTTTTCGAGATACCTTGACGCGTACTGCTTGCCCATGGTCTGTTTATGTGCATGTGCATATGCGGGGAGGATGTTAGTAACACAGATGCAGATAAGAAAATTTATTGTTGAGGAACTGGTAGACATATTTTCTATTTACGGAACTTACTATCATGATGCCGTATTTGCGAGAAACATTGCACTTGTTCAGGATCGCGACGTAAACTGGTACTGTCGACTCAATGGCTTCTACTTTCTCCCGCACTTTTTGCTCCTGTGCTGGCGTTATAGAGGCTCTTTCTGGCAGTATGAAGGGGGTCTCAGAAGCTCCCTCAGAATTGTCTACATCCTCTTCAGGCCCCAATGATGATATATCTAGGTTTTCAATAGAATCAGGCTGAATTGATGAAAACAAAATCTTTTTTTCATGTGAAATGTGACCCAAAAATTTTAGCATCTGTGATGATTTATGTGCAGTGTGTGCCATACCATCGGTGGCTGGTTCCTCCTTAACACGGGCTGTTAAGGACGTATTTGCGCTTGTTCTTCTGTCGGTAGCCGTTTGTGTCATCCCTGCTGTTCCACCAGGGGAACGACGGACACTATCTTTGTGAAGAAGATGGACAATTATGGTAAATCTTCCATCCTTAACCTTTTCTATTGGCTGAAAGAGGCAGATATCTCCCTCTTGAACACAGTTGTCATGGACAAAGTAGCCCAAATAAAGGTTGCACCGACCTGGATTAAATCTGCACTTCCATTCCTTGTTCTTCCTAGGCAGCTGAAGTATGATATTTGTAGCTTCACATGGGAAGTACTTGAGTGCGTAGTCCTTACGTATTATCTAATTGAAAAGGGGATAGAGTAGATGGTGATACTGTTGAGCTGTTTTATCTGACAGACGAAGTACACAATACTCTATGACTGTCATACACATGGCTTCAACTGATAAGGCAACAATAATATTGATTCGGTAATGAAGATATATATTTTATTGCAAACATATCCTTCATAGGCTTGTTGGGGTTAGAACCAGAACCTAGATCTAGAATTTTGAAACTAAGAAAATTTCGCTCAACCTTAAAACCATCGAAATTTGCGAAATTTCGTAAAATGTGAAATAAAATTTAGATAAATTTGAATTTGAGCAATTGGATACATTAGTGTTGTAGCAATAATTCTATTCAAAAAACTGATACATCCTTTCCATATATCCACTTTGTAGACTCAGGTTCGGATCTCAGCGACGCATTTGTTTTGCAAAAAAATTCTACATCAGGCATAAAGCTAAATAAGAAGACAAAACAATGCAAAAATGAGTAGCAAAACCTCAACCTGAGAGGTATTAGAACAATTGGATACCACTGGGCTATGCGAAGGGCCATGTATTAAAAGAGGTTCAAACGTATTTAGAAAAGCAATTTGAAAATACCGAAATATTTCGAACGAAACCGTGTTTCCGAAATAGTATCGATCATAAGTTAATAACCAGAAACTGTGAGTAGCTACAGAAGGTAAGCAGTTCATAAGAAATGCGGATGATAAAACTACCATACCAGATTACCAAAGTTTGCACTGGTCTTCTTCATCTGTACAACAAGCACCGGGATTTCAGATCGAATTTTCTCTACAAGTGCTTGTATTTTTGCCTCCTGTGCTACTGTAAGATCACATTTCCCTGATAAGACATAATCATTCAAATGCACCCGTACATCATATGACTCCACCAAATTGCCTCTAGATAGACTGTCTTCAGCTGTAAATAAGTTTCAACAGTAAGAGGACATGTGGTGGAGGTAACTGAATAATCCCAGTACACAACTTACCTGATAATTCCTCAGAAGAATCTGATATTGCAGCCTTCTTTGCTGATTTTTTATAACCGTACGAGCTTTCCTTATGGCTTCCATCTGAATCTGATCTTTCGCTTGGTGAAGACTGAGTAGTACCACCACAAGAACTACTAGAATTATCAACATCAAATGTGCTTGGGTTCCTAACATCAGAAGCAGCAGTTCCCATCCTAGCACAGCACGGCGCTTTCTGCTTACCACTGGAATCAAATATTGTAACCTTGAAGCGGGCGTTTCCAAGGTAACGAAACATCAATGAATAATTTTCTTCTATTTTATTGGCATCAACAAATGATGCCCATCCAGACTTCAAAATTGTTCGGTTCATATTCTCGGTAACTCCAACATCATAGACGTTACCATTAGGGGACTCTAGTTTGACTGTTCTCCAGATCTTTCCTCCAAATTGGTTCACAAACCACTCCGGTATGACCTGTAACAAGAAGGAATGGTGCAAAAAAGGTTTGAGGCAACAATAAAACTCTAAAACCATCAGACAGCCCACTGACTTAGGAAATTAGGAAAGGCAGAAATAGCTAACCAGGCTGTGCATGAAGTTGCCATTAATCTGCCTTAGAAACTTAAGCTTGATCTGGGAGCATTCACATGGATCACTCATCTTGGATAAGTCCTGTAAAACGAACCATATAACATGTGTTTGCATAACTAATGATACCCTAAAATCATTCAAGATCGGCATGATGCCCTCTCCCAAATACAAAAGTAAAGGTCATGCAGTTCGTGGTCGCTACCATACAAAAGTAAAGATCAGCATGATGCCCATGTTATTTTGGTAATTGAAAATATACCCCACTTCAGTTGACACTGATCTTATGTCGTTCTTTTCTTTGCATAAATGTCTCATGTGAAAAGCGTATTGCCTATATTGGAAATTTGCAATTTTGGGATCCTTCACCCTTCTGCTTCCCCTTCTGTTACTCTAATTTGGGGTATGAGCAGATGCAAGCTTGTGCGCTCAGTGCTGTGACTGGATTTCAAGTGTGAACATGGGTGGTAGGACTGAACGTTTTGTATGAGATCTCACATTAGGTGAGATTCGTGAGATCAACCTCAAAACTTCATATTTAGACGTTTTGAAAAAATCTGAAATTAGTCACAACACCCCTGTAGGGTATGTCTACAACTCCGAAGAAAATCAGCTCAAAACTTGATGTACATTTAGAGATTCGAAAAAGATAAATTTGAATGTGAATAGTGGCAGCTTTGGGTGAATAGTACTTTGACACTATTCAGATCCGGTTTTATCTTTTTTGTTTCTATTAATGTAGCCGAATTAGGAGCTGAACCTTTTTGAGGTTGTACATCAAACACTGATGTGTGTCTACAATTTTTTTGAGAATGTTTAAACATTTTTCCTTTTTCAAAAAAGTCGATCTTATTTATCTCACCAAATGTGAGATCTCACACAAGTCTCCCCCCATTTATGCTGGATCTGCAAATGCAAACTGACCATGGTGTTTGTGTGCACTCTGAATATATGCAAAGTTTATGCTTCAGGCATCTTTATATATGATTCCTGAATCATGATACATGCACTTGGTGCTTGTAGAAAAAGTACTATACGTATATGCAAACTTAATGTTTCAGGCATGAGCTCGATTTTGACAGTATATATATACACTCCATTCTTGATTTGGGCAGCAGTATGAATTGTATAGTCAAAACGTGCTAGACATGGAGAATTTCTACAACTGGGTTACCTGCGTCTCGCGTCGATGGTCGCCTTCCTCTGCCCTTGTACGTGGTGGCGCTCCAACCCTGCGTCTACCGCTCCCTGCTGTACAAGACGAACAAAGATGAGCAGTCTGCTCAATCAGAGCTGGTGCTGTCGAACCATGGTTACCATGTACTACATGCGAGAGTTTGCAAAAATTGCAAATCTATCGTAGGAGAAATAATATTCTGACTGGATCTATTGAACACTAGGCTCCATTTGTGAATTGTGATGCTACTAGGGGGATAAAATGCAGATCTAATATGAATCAATCACTGATATCTATTGAAAAAGAAAAGAAACACTGATGGCAAACAATCATAGAACATTCAGTTTCTGATACTCATATCATTGTAGGACAACATGAATCGTATCATCCTACCAACCAGCTTCTGAAAACCAGCAGAAATAGAAAGAATGCAAAACAACAATGAAACTAAAAAACAAATACTATTGCTCCATGCAGATGTGGAAGAAGAGAGGATATGAATAACTTGCAACCAAAGAGAGTCACTTGCCAGAAGAAGCTCACCGGTGGTGCTGGAGGTAGAGGGGTATGCTGGTCCGGTCTTACTTATGGAGAGAGCATCCAGGGACTGCAAGGGCACACACATGCCAACAGTATAGAGCTGTCATTTGAGCCTGCGCTGAATTTAGGCTTCTCGTATTCCCAAGGCAAGTCAGAGAATCTCAGACAACTCAGAGAGATTCTATTCTCACTCTTCGTCTTCCCGATACTCTTTACCAAAAAAGTGGAGAGAATCTCAGACAAGTCAGTGAAAAAGTAGCTTGCTCACGGGTGAAAAAGTAGCATATTTCTTGTCTGTTTTCCACTATATAGAATGTTACTTTTACATCTGAGCTTGAACCTGAAAACTTCAGGCAATATACTCCAGATTGAAAGGATGTTGCAGGTGTCTTCTTTTTTTGAAAAGAAGATTAAACTTCTGGTCTATGCATCAATCAATGCATGCCGTCGATTCATTTATATTCTAACTCATTTCAGAAGATGTGTCTACCTTTATTAGTAACCAGAGAGCAGCATGGAAAGAACCAATTCTGGAAGTTTACACCCTGTTAAGCTAGCAAATGAAAACCACTGTGGACAAAGTGCTAACAATCACTACTAGGGAAAAGCCTATACACAGAATCTTACCAGCAGCGCGCTCTAAAATAAGGCGCTGCGCGCTCACTAGTAGAAAAAGGGTCAAACGTGAAGCACATTAGTGCCGGTTTGATTTTGGCCCGGTACTAATGGTACCATTAGTGCCGGTTCGAACGGATTTGCATTAACGCCGGTTCGTGTTGAACCTTTAGTACCGGTTCGTGGCACGAACCCGTACTAAAAGGGTGGTGGCAGGCTGGCGTCAGGCCGGGGCCCCGCGATCACCTTTAGTACCGGTTCGTGGCACGAATCGGTACTAAGTGGTTAATTTAGTACCGGTTCGTGCCACGAACCGGTACTAAAGGGGTTTGACCTATAGTACCGGTTCTTGCCACGAACCGGTACTAAAGGGCAATTTTCAATCCCTACCCCTATATCGCCATTTCAGTTTGAAAAATACAAAAGAAAATGATAAAAATTCAAAAATAAAATTCTTGAGATGTAGTTATATTACTACATCTACTAGTTAGGAAAAATTAAAAACTTAAATTTGGACATGTTTTGCAAAAGTGTAGGAAAATGTAAACGGCTATAATTTTTGCATACGATGTCGGAAAAAACGTATAATATATCAAAAAATTCAGCACGAAAATCCGCATCCGATGGAGACCGCCTACGGCCTGTTTGGAATTTTTTAGAATCCCCAAATTCCAAAAGGAAAAAAAGATATGGTCAAATTTCAGTTTTTTTAAAATTTTTTGGTTAAATCTTGTCAAACTACTTATTCAAGAAGTATTAATGTTACTACATAATTATTCAAGAATATTAGTGTTACTAAATAATTATTTCAATTTTTTGAATTTTGGTCAAATCTGGTCAAACTATGGTCAAACTTATTCAAGAAATATTAGCGTTACTAAATAATTACTGTTTTTTAGAATAATAGTTTTAAAAACTCAAACGGTGAAATGTGTGACTTCATGCTCAAGCTAAACTCCTGAGGGTTAATAGGATTGACATCTTACTATTGTCAGGAAAACAACAAGTGCAGACTCGGAAACGAAGGAGAATAGAACCTGAAAGTTAAGCGTGCTCGGGCTAGAGTAGTGAGAGGGATGGGTGACCGGTCGGGAAGTTAGATGATTTGGAATGAGTGATCCACACTTGAGCAGTTAAGAGAGGTGATTAGAGACTAAATCATCAAATAATTCAGAAAAATAAAAAATCGAAAAAAATCAAATTTTTTTCCAAATTTTTTTTAAAAAAAAGGTCCCCCTTACCAGGGCGTGAGCTCACGCCACGTGGTGGCACTTTAGCGCCGGTTCGTGCCGAACCGGTACTAAAGGGGGCGGGCCTTTAGTGCCCACCCTTTAATGCCGGTTATGGAACCGGTGTTAGGGAACGTAGTAATTTCAAAAATTTTCCTACGAACACGCAAGACCATGGTGATGGCATAGCAACGAGAGGGGAGAGTGTCCGTCCACGTACCCTCGTAGACCGAAAGCGGAAGCGTTATAACAACGCTGTTGATGTAGTCGACGTCTTCACGATCCGACCGATCCAAGCACCGAACGACGGCACCTCCGAAGTTCTCGCACACGTTCAGCTCGATGACGATCCCGGACTCCGATCCAGCAAAGTGTCGGGATGAGTTCCACAAGACGACGGCGTGCAGGACGATGTTGATGCTCCACCGACGCGGGGCTTCGCCTAAGCTCATGACGATATGACTTCTCCGCGCAGGCTTCGCCTAAGCTCTACGACGATATGACCGAAGTGGAATATGGTGGAAGGGGCACCGACACGGCTAAGGAACGATCCGTAGATCAACTTGTGTGTTCTAGGGTGCCCCTGCCCCGTGATATAAAGGAGCCAAGGGGAGGGGCTGGCCGGCCAAGAGGGGCGCGCCAGGAGTCCTACTCCTCCGGGAGTAGGATTCCCCTCCAATCCTAGTTGGATTAGGATTCGGAGGGGAAGAGAGAGAGGGGGCGGCCCACCTTTCCTAGTCCTAATAGGACTAGGGAAGGGGGGGGCGCCACCTAGGGCTGGCCCTTTCTCCTTTCCACCAAGGCCCACTATGGCCCATGTAGTTCCGGGGTTCGGTAACCTCTCCGGTACTCCGATAAATCTCGATTTCACTCGGAACACTTCCGATGTCCAAATGTAGGCTTCAATATATCAATCTTTATGTCTAGACCATTTCGAGACTCCTCGTCATGTCCGTGATCACATCCGGACTCGAACAACCTTCGTGCATCAATACTTATAAACTCATAATGAACTGTCATCGAACGTTAGCGTGCGGACCCTACGGGTTCGAGAACTATGTAGACATGACCTAGAACCATTCTCGGTCAATAACCAATAGCGGAACCTGGATGCCCATATTGGTTCCTACATATTCTACGAAGATCTTTATCGGTCAAACCGCATAACGACATACATTGTTCCCTTTGTCATCGGTATGTTACTTACCCGAGATTCGATCGTCGGTATCCAATACCTAGTTCAATCTCGTTACCGGTAAGTCTCTTTACTCGTTCCGTAATACATCATCTCACAACTAACTCATTAGTTGTAATGCTTGCAAGGCTTAAGTGATGTGTATCACCGAGAAGGCCTAGAGATACCTCTTCGACAATCGGAGTGACAAAACCTAATCTCGAAATACGCCAACCCAACAAGTACCTTTGGAGACACCTGTAGTACTCCTTTATAATCACCCAGTTACGTTGTGACGTTTGGTAGTACCCAAAGTGTTCCTCCGGTAAACGGGAGTTGCATAATCTCATAGTTACAGGAACATGTATGGGTCATGAAGAAAGCATTAGCAACATACTAAACGATCAAGTGCTAAGCTAACGGAATGGGTCATGTCAATCACATCATTCTCCTAATGATGTGATCCCATTAATCAAATGACAACACATGTCTATGGTTAGGAAACATAACCATCTTCGATTAATGAGCTAGTCTTGTAGAGGCATACTAGTGACTATCTGTTTGTCTATGTATTCACACATGTATTATGTTTCCGTTAATACAATTCTAGCATGAATAATAAACATTTATCATGGTATAAGGAAATAAATAATAACTTTATTATTGCCTCTAGGGCATATTTCCTTCATCTCCCACTTGCACTAGAGTCAATAATCTAGATTACATAGTAATGATTCTAACACCCATGGAGTCTTGGTGCTGATCATGTTTTGCTCGTGGAAGAGGCTTAGTCAACGGGTCTGCAACATTCAGATCCGTATGTATTTTGCAAATCTCTATGTCTCCCACTTGGACTTGGTCCCGAATGGAATTGAAGCGTCTCTTGATATGCTTGGTCCTCTTGTGAAATCTGGATTCCTTTGCCAAGGCAATTTCACCAAGATTGTCACAGAAGATCTTCATCGGTCCCGATGCACTAGGTATGACACCTAGATCGGAAATGAACTCTTTCATCCAGACTCCTTCATTTGCTGCTTCTGAAGCAGCTATGTACTCCGCTTCACATGTAGATCCCGCCACGACGCTTTGTTTAGAACTGCACCAACCGACAGCTCCACCGCTTAATAAAAACACGATCCGGTTTGCGATTTAGAATCGTCCGGATCAGTGTCAAAGCTTGCATCGACGTAACCATTTACGACTAGCTCTTTGTCACCTCCATATCGAGAAACATATCCTTAGTCCTTTTCGTATTTCAGGATGTTCTTGACCGCTGTCCGATGATCCACTCTGGATTACTTTGGTACCTTCCTGCCAAGCTTACAGCTAAGCATACGTCCAGTCTGGTACACAGCATTGCATACATGATAGAGCCTATGGCTGAAGCATAGGAACATCTTTCATTTTCTCTATCTTCTGCTGTGGTCGGACATTGAGTCGACTCAATCTTACACCTTGTAATACTGGTAAAAAACCTTTCTTTGCTGATCCATTTTGAACTTTTTCAAAACTTTATCAAGGTATGTGCTTTGTGAAAGTCCAATTAAGCGCCTTGATCTATCTCTATAGATCTTGATGCCCAATATGTAAGCAGCTTCACCGAGGTCTTTCATTGAAAAACTTTTATTCAAGTATCCTTTTATGCTATCCAGAAATTCTATATCATTTCCAATCAATAATATGTCGTCCACATATAATATTAGAAATGCTACAAAGCTCCCACTCACTTTCTTGTAAATACAGGCTTCTCCAAAAGTCTCAGATAAACCCATATGCTTTGATCACACTATCAAAGCGTTTATTCCAACTCCGAGAGGCTTGCACCAGACCAAAAATTGATCGCTGGAGCTTGCACACTTTGTTAGTACCCTTTGGATCGACAAAACCTTCTGGTTGCATCATATACAACTCTTCTTCTAGAAATCCATTCAAGAATGCAGTTTTTACATCCATTTGCCAAATTTCATAATCATAAAATGCGGCAATTGCTAACATGATTCGGACAGACTTAAGCATCGCTACGGGTGAGAAAGTCTCATCGTAGTCAACCCCTTGAACTTGTCGAAAACCTTTCGCAACAAGTCGAGCTTTGTAGACAGTTATATTACCATCGGCGTCAGTCTTCTTCTTAAAGATCCATTTATTTTCAATGGCTTGCTGATCATCGGGCAAGTCAACCAAAGTCCATACTTTGTTCTCATACATGGATCCCATCTCAGATTTCATGGCTTCCAGCCATTTTGCGGAATCTGGGCTCACCATCGCTTCTTCATAGTTTGTAGGTTCGCCATGGTCAAGTAACATGACTTCCGAATAATATTACCGTACCACTCAGTGCGTATTTTACTCTGGTTGACCTCTGAAGTTCAGTAGTAACTTGATCTGAAGCTTCATGATCATCATCATTAGTTTCCTCACTAATTGGTGTAGTTGTCACAGAACCATTTCTTGTGATGAACTACTTTCCAATAAGGGAGCAGATCTGATTATCTCATCAAGTTCTACTTTCCTCCCACTCACTTCTTTCGAGAGAAACTCCTTCTCTAGAAAGGATCCGAATTTAGCAACGAAAATCTTGCCTTCAGATCTGTGATAGAAGGTGTACCCAACAGTCTCCTTTGGGTATCCTATGAAGACACATTTTTCCGATTTGGGTTCGAGCTTATCTGGTTGAAGTTTCTTTACATAAGCATCGCAGCCCCAAACTTTAAGAAACGACAACTTTGGTTTCTTGCCAAACCACAGTTCATAAGGCGTCGTCTCAACGGATTTTGACGGTGTCCTATTTAACGTGAATGCGGCCGTCTCTAAAGCATAACCCCAAAACGATAGCGGTAAATCGGAAATAGACATCATAGGTCGCACCATATCTAGTAAAGTACGATTCGACGCTCGACACACCATTTCTCTGTGGTGTTCGGGTGGCGTGAGTTGTGAAACTATTCCACATTGTTTCAAATGTAAACCAAACTCGTAACTCAAATATTCTCCTCCACGATCAGATCGTAGAAACTTTATCTTCTTGTTACGATGATTTTCCACTTCACTCTGAAATTCTTTGAACTTTTCAAATGTTTCAGATTTGTGTTTCATTAAGTAGATATACCCATATCTACTCAAATCATCTGTGAAGGTGAGAAAATAACGATATCCGCCACGAGCTTCAACATTCATCGGACCACATACATCTGTATGTATGATTTCCAACAAGTCTGTTGCTCTCTCCATATAACCGGAGAACGGTGTTTTAGTCATCTTGCCCATGAGGCACGGTTCGCAAGTACCAAGTGATTCATAATCAACTGATTCCAAAAGTCCATCTGTATGGAGTTTCTTCATGCGTTTTACACCGATATGACCTAAACGGCAGTGCCACAAATAAGTTGCACTATCATTATCAACTCTGCATCTTTTGGCTTCGACATTATGAATATGTGTATCACTACTGTCGAGATTCAACAAGAATAGACCATTCTTCAAGGGTGCATGACCATAAAAGATATTACTCATATAAATAGAACAACCATTATTCTCTCGATTTAAATGAATAACCGTCTCGCATCAAACAAGATCCAGATATAATGTTCATGCTCAACGCTGGCACCAAATAACAATTATTTAGGTCTAAAACTAATCCGAAGGTAGATGTAGAGGTAGCGTGTCGACCGCGATCACATTGACTTTGGAACCATTTCCCACGCAAGATCGTCACCTCGCCCTTTGCGGTGCTCGTCTATTCCGTAGTCCCTGCTTCGAGTTGCAAATATTAGCAATGAACCAGTATCAAATACCAGTGCTACTACGAGCTCTAGTAAGGTACACATCAATAACATGTATATCACATATACCTTTGTTCACCTTGCCATCCTTCTTATCCGCCAAATACTTGGGGCAGTTCCGCTTCCAGTGTCCAGTCTGCTTGCAGTAAAAACACTCAGTTTCAGGTTTAGGTCCAGACTTGGGTTTCTTCTCTTGATCAGCAACTTTCTTGCTGTTCTTTTTGAAGTTTCCCTTCTTCTTTCCTTTGCCCTTTTTCTTGAAACTAGTGGTCTTGTTGACCATCAACACTTGATGCTCTTTCTTGATTTCTACCTCCATGCTTTTAGCATTGCGAAGAGCTCAGAATTGTTTTGGTCATCCCTTGCATATTATAGTTCATCACGAAGCTCTTGTAGCTTGGTGGCAGTGATTGGAGAATTCATCAATGACACTATCATCCGGAAGATTAACTCCCAGCTGAATTAAGTGATTATTATACCAAGATATTTTGAGTATGTGCTCACCGACGAACTATTCTCCTCCATCTTGCAGCTATAGAACTTATTGGAGACTTCATATCTCTCAATCCGGGCATTTGCTTGAAATATTAACTTCAACTCTGGAACATCTCATATGCTCCATGACGCTCAAAACGTCGTTGAAGACCCGGTTCTAAGCCGTAAAGCATGGCACACTGAACTATTGAGTAGTCATCAGATTTGCTTTGCCGACGTTCACAACTTCTCGCTCAGCTCCTGCAGCAGTTCTGTCACCCAGCGGTGCTTCCGGGGCGTAATTTTTCTGTGCAGCAATGAGGATAATCCTCGTTACGGACCCAGTCCGTAATTGCTACCATCATCTTTCAACTTTGCTTTCTCAAGGAACGCATTAAAATTCAACGGAACAACAGCACGAGCCATCTATCTACAAAGAAACATAGACAAGCAAAATACTATCGGTACTAAGCTCATGATAAATTTAAGTTTAATTAATCATATTAAAACTCCCACTTAGACAGACATCTCTCTAGTTATCTAAGTGATTACGTGATCCAAATCAACTAAACCATGTCCGATCATCACGTGAGATGGAGTAGTTTCAATGGTGAACATCACTATGTTGATCATATCTACTATATGATTCACGTTCGACCTTTCGGTCTCCGTGTTCCGAGGCCATATCTGTTATATGCAAGGCTCGTCAAGTTTAACCTGAGTATTCGCTGCGTGCAACTGTTTTGCACCGTTGTAGATGGACGAGAACTTATCACACCCGATCATCACGTGGTGTCCGGGTACTACGAACTTTGGCAACGGTGCATACTCAGGAGAACACTTCTTGATAATTTTAGTGAGAGATCATCTTATAATGCTACCGTCAATCAAAGAAAGATAAGATGCATAAAGGATAAACATCACATGCAATCAATATAAGTGATATGATATGGTCATCATCATCTTGTGCTTGTGATCTCCATCGCCAAGCACCGCCATGATCACCATCGCCACCGGGCGCGACACCTTGATCTCCATCGTAGCATCGTTGTCGCCTCGCCAACTATTGCTTCTACGACTATCGCTACTGCTTAGTGATAAAGTAAAGCAATTACATGGCGTTGCATTTCATACAATAAAGCGACAACCATATGGCTCCTGCCAGTTGTCGATAACTCGTTACAAAACATGATCATCTCATACAATATAGCATCACGCCTTGACCACATCACATCACATCATGCCCTGCAAAAACAAGTTAGACGTCCTCTACTTTGTTGTTGCAAGTTTTACGTGGCTGCTACGGGCTGAGCAAGAACCGTTCTTACCTACGCATCAAAACCACAACGATAGTTTGTCAAGTTGGTGCTGTTTTAACCTTCGCAAGGACCGGGCGAGCCACACTCGGTTCAACTAAAGTGAGAGAGACAGACACCGCCGTCACCTTTAAGCAACGAAAGTGCTCGAGCGGTGAAACCAGTCTCGCGAAGCGTCACGCGTAATGTCGGTCCGGCCGCTTCATCTCACAATACCGCTGAACCAAAGTATGACATGCTGGTAAGCAGTATGACTTATATCGCCCACAACTCACTTGTGTTCTACTCGTGCATATGACATCAACGCATAAAACCAGGCTCGGATGCCACTTTGTTAGGGAACGAGTAATTTCAAAAATTTTCCTATGAACGCGCAAGACCATGGTGATGGCATAGCAACGAGAGGGAGAGGTCCGCCCACGCACCCTCGTGAGACCGAAAGCGAAGCGTTATAACAACGCTGTTGATGTAGTCGACGCCTTCACGATCCGACCGATCCAAGCACCGAACGACGGCACCTCCGAGTTCTGCACACGCTCAGCTCGATGACGATCCCGGACTCCGATCCAGCAAAGTGTCGGGATGAGTTCCACAAGACGACGGCGCAGGACGATGTTGATGCTCCATCGACGCAGGGCTTCGCCTAAGCTGCGACGATATGACTTCTCCGGCGCAGGCTTCGCCTAAGCTCTACGACGATATGACCGAAGTGGAATATGGTGGAAGGGGCACCGACACGGCTAAGGAACGATCCGAGATCAACTTGTGTGTTCTAGGGTGCCCCTGCCCCGTATATAAAGGAGCCAAGGGGAGGGGCTGGCGGCCAAGAGGGGCGCGCCAGGAGTCCTACTCCTCCGGGAGTAGGATTCCTCCAATCCTAGTTGGATTAGGATTCCCGAGAGGGAAAGAGAGAGAGGGGGCGGCCCACCTTTCCTAGTCCTAATAGGACTAGGGGGGGCGGCCACCTAGGGCTGGCCCTTTCTCCTTTCCACCAAGGCCCACTATGGCCCATGTAGTTCCGGGGTTCCGTAACCCCGGCACTCTGTAAATTTCGATTTCACTCGAACACTTCCGATGTCCAAATGTAGGCTTCCAATATATCAATCTTTATGTCTCGACCATTTCGAGACTCCTCGTCATGTCCGTGATCACATCCGGGACTCAACAACCTTCGTGCATCAATACTTATAAACTCATAATGAACTGTCATCGAAGCGTTAGCGTGCGGACCCTACGGGTTCGAGAACTATGTAGACATGACCTAGAACCATTCTCGGTCAATAACCAATAGCGGAACCTGGATGCCCATATTGGTTCCTACATATTCTACGAAGATCTTTATCGGTCAAACCGCATAACGACATACGTTGTTCCCTTTGTCATCGGTATGTTACTTACCCGAGATTCGATCGTCGGTATCCAATACCTAGTTCAATCTCGTTACCGTAAGTCTCTTTACTCGTTCCGTAATACATCATCTCACAACTAACTCATTAGTTGTAATGCTTGCAAGGCTTAAGTGATGTGTATCACCGAGAAGGCCTAGAGATACCTCTTCGACAATCGGAGTGACAAAACCTAATCTCAAATACGCCAACCCAACAAGTACCTTTGGAGACACCTGTAGTACTCCTTTATAATCACCCATTCGTTGTGACGTTTGGTAGTACCAAAGTGTTCCTCCGTAAACGGAGTTGCATAATCTCATAGTTACAGGAACATGTATGGGTCATGAAGAAAGCATTAGCAACATACTAAACGATCAAGTGCTAAGCTAACGGAATGGGTCATGTCAATCACATCATTCTCCTAATGATGTGATCCCATTAATCAAATGACAACACATGTCTATGGTTAGGAAACATAACCATCTTCGATTAATGAGCTAGTCTTGTAGAGGCATACTAGTGACTATCTGTTTGTCTATGTATTCACACATGTATTATGTTTCCGGTTAATACAATTCTAGCATGAATAATAAACATTTATCATGGTATAAGGAAATAAATAATAACTTTATTATTGCCTCTAGGGCATATTTCCTTCAACCGGCACTAAAGGCCCTTACGAACCGGCGCTAAAGCTCCGTTTTCTACTAGTGGCTGCTGAAAGGAAAGTAGCAGTAGCGCTCCCACGCGAAACCGCGCTACTGCTCTAATTGCCATGACCTCGCAACCCAGCTATTTATAGCAGTAGCGCCCTATAGTGAACCGCGCTACTGCTATAGAAGTTAGCAGCAGCGCGCTTCTAAGAAAATCGCTACTGCTACGATCAGCCCATAAGTTTAGTCCCACCTCGCTCCGCGAACAGGGTGTTTACCACCTTAAATATGTTACTTCTGAAACTATCACAACTAGTTGGTCTTCACTGAACTCTATGTGTAGAATTTGTGGCGCAATATGAGTCCTCTCCAGTTCCTACCGGAGTGGACTCATATTGACAATTCAGATTGTACACAAAAAGATCATTGATGGCCAATGTATTTTTTTAAGCGTGCTTAGACTTAGCAACATCGTTTTTCAGTAAAATGCGCTATAGCTACATTAGCTATAGCGCGGTTCCTAAAGTGCGCTACTGCTAGTTCGACTTAACCCCGCTCAAAATTTCACTAAGTCCTCCTCCCCTTGTTCCCCTACTCCTCTATCGCCGCCCCGAGCCCGAGCCTGCCTCACCGCCGCCGCCCGAGGCCGCCTCAACCTCACCACTGCCGCCGCCGCCGCCTCGACCTCACCGTCGCCGCCGCCTCCCCACCCTCCGCCTCGACCTCACCACGCCGCCTCGACCTCACCATCGTCCGCTGACGCCACCGAGGTAACTCCCTCCTTCCGTGCCTCCTCCTCCCACTGCGCCCTCCTCCCTCCTCCTCCCACCGTGCCCTCCTCCCTCCGCCTGCGGCCGCACCCTCCCTCCTCCTCCGTCCGCCCGCTCCCCTCCTCTCTCCTCTCCCTTGTATCTGTTCTTGCAAATCGTAGGTGTTTTGAATAAAATAGAAGTAAGAAAATTTAGGGCTGTATGATTAATAGTAGTTGTAGTTGAACTATTTTAGTTGTAGTTGAACTAGTTTAGTAAGTAAATTAATAAACTAGTTGAACTAGTTGAACTAGTTGAATTAATAGAACTAATGTATTTTTAGTAAGATAATTAATATAACTAGTTGAACTACTTTATTTTTAGAAAGAACTAGTTTTTTTAGTAAGATAATTAATATAACTAGTTGAATCACATATTCTATTTATAGTAAGTTTATATTTAGTAAGAACTAGTTGAATTAATAAACTAGTTGAACATGGCATATTTGTTGTTATTTTTTAGTTTAAGCAATTATTCGGGATGTATTAGTGATAACTTATACGGTTTTTGCTTTTGCAGAAATCAAGGAGCCCCTCCATCATCCCCGCCGTCGTCCCCGTCACTGACCCCCTCCGACATCGAGGTGAGACCAGCCAAATATCCATGTATATCTTTTGTTGCTCAAATAGGATAGTGGTTGCCAAGTGGCCGTTCATGTTCAGTTTACACCTCCGAGTGGCCTATGTTTTGCCGGAGTGTTGATTAATTTCCGTTCCGGCAAATTTTAGGCGCTCGATATGTCCTTTTTAGCAAAGGTAATGCCGAATTTTTCAGGCCTATGTTTTTTAGTACATATATTTAATTGTACAAGTTTAATCTTTGAATTATGAACGAGGAAATGTCGACTCGAATCGATTTACAGTCTCCCGGGAGTGCAGCTGGTGCCACGACGATCGAGGTATGTGCGACAGGTTCGTTGAGCTGGACGAAGATCGGCGCTTCAGCATTAAGCTCGAGGATACCTTTGATGTTGAAATGGTACGCAACAACGACAAGAGTTTTTTTCGTAATTAAGCATGAGTTCAACTATTTCAACGTCTAATTTTCATCTTTTACAATTTGACTAGCTTATCCCATGCCATGCAAGACGCTATGTCTTGGAGAGGATGGGTTTTGAAGACCATGCAAATTTTGAAACAAAGAAAATACACCTAAGGACCCATCATGATATGGATTTTGAAGTAAATCTGTACAATGCTCAGAGCGTAACCCATTTTGGTTGCCAAAATTGGGAAGCACTTTGCAAAATGTATGGTTTTTATGAGGGTATGATTGTCACCATGGATCTTGGTGATCCTGACATCGAGCAAGACAATGTGGACATTTGGGTCCTTGTTGATACGCTTCCGATTCTACCGCAATGTGAGTTTCTCAAACATAGTTATTAACTAATTTATATTGTTTATTTCAAAATAGTTGACAACTTATTTCCATTGACAGCTTATTTTGAATCTTCAAAGAATGTGCAGAAGATGGTAGACAAAACCCACTACAGTGGTGGCTCTGAATTAACTTATAAGGAGAAAAATCATCTGATCGCATTTTGTACTTTCTTTGAGAATTACAATACCTATTATTGAACTCCTCCAAATTATGGTGAATACGTGCCACTAGTGCACGTGTTGAACCACGATAACTTCTATGGAGATACCCTGGTAAGATTTTTTACTATTACGACATCCGTGCATCTTTTGCATACTTCCAAAACTAGTACATCATTGCTAACTACGGTTATTACTATGTTTTCAACAGAAAATCCCGATGGATTGTGTGCCTCATCGATGTATTACAATGGTCGCCTTGAAGTTCGAACATACAGCCAGGTCATCTACGGATCTCACTGTGCATATCGGATTTCTAAAACCGTGAACACATGCTAATCAAAGAATGGAAAAATGTTTGGACATTCGTAAGGAGGTTCTTGGAAGTAACATTGCTTAAAGGCGAGAATTGGAGACAGGATAATCTCCATTCTCCATAATGGAGAGTCGGGGCTATCTTGTTTTTGCTATTTTACCTTAGAGAATATAGTAGGTCCTAAGAGAATGTAGTAGGTCCTATGAGGTACAATATGTTTATTATGTGATACAATGTGTTAGAGTTGATGATGAGGAGTACTTGTGATTACGACTAGTGACCAATTTGCTATGTGATGTCTCATTGATGAAAACGATGATCTTGAGGAGGTGTTATATGACAATGATGTATTCTGATGATAAGTTGTTAATGATATGATATGATATTTATTATATCATTGGGTGAAAGAACCGCAGATTAGTTTCAAGTGGATGTCCATCCACTTGAAACTAGTCGATGGTTGTTTCACCTACTCATTATGATGTAAAAACAGTCTCTAAATTCCTGTTGTATGAAAAAGTGTGTAAAGGTGTATGAAATAGAACATGAAATAAAAAAGAAATAAAATACTAAATAATAGTAGTAGCGTGGACAAGGAGGAGCGCTACTACTAATTACCAGCAGCGTTGCTCTGGAGAAGCGCTACTACTAGATCATTTTAGCAGCAGCTGGTCCAGTCGCTGCTGCTAAGCTTTAGCTATGGCGCTTATCAGAGCGCCCAGCCCGCTCTCGATAGGCCTAAAACCCGCGCTGCTGCTAGGCTTTTCCCTAGTAGTGAATAGATGGGATAACGACGACATTCTCATGATCCTAATAGGGTTAACACAACCAAGACATTACCAGCAGTAGGGATGAAAACAGAGTGGAAACGGACGGAACTGAGTGCTACCACATTTGTTTTCATATTTTTTTTTGCAGAAACGGAAACGAATACAGAAACCCGGGAAATGAATACGGAAACAGATACTACCGAAAACAGACACGGAGGGAATACAAAGCGGACACGGAAACATAAGTGGGCGTTGAACGGAAGTTAAAACCCCCTTTAATCATAGAGAAATACACACAAAAACAAACAAAATAATGAGTTGTTAACATTGCTACAAAATAATATCATTATGTTAGCAACTTAGTGTAGTATTGTAGTAGTACTGAACAATTATGTATAGAGTCAAGCTGAGTACATGTGTGGTAGTGGAAGTTGTGCCTGAGATTCATTCTACTAATTACCATGCAAAAAAAAAGATTCATTCTACTAATTGTGTAATTGTGTGTTGTTTGGTGGTTAGGCTACAAAGGAGACATAAGTCTATAGTAAAACGGAAATTCCATATTCACGGAAATGAGAAGTTCCGTTTCCATGTCTGTTCCACTAGAAAACATTGTTCCATTTTTGTTTCCATTTCCGCATAAAAAATTCAATTTCCACTTCCGTTTTGCAAATTTTTGTTTCCGTTTTCATATTTCCTCTCCATTTCCCTTTTTTCTCCGAAAAAACGGAAAGTTTCCACTCCATTTTCATCCTTAACCAGCAGCCATACATAATCCAGAGTCGAACTGATTAGTTGAGCATGATATGCTGAAAGAATACATATAGATCATATAAAAAATGGATGTGTTAGAATCTACCGAGGACCAAGCAATCACACAAAGACAACATCGAGATTTGTTAACGAGGTTCACCATCATGCATGGCTACATCCCGGGGCCTGACTACGGGCGCTCCTCCCCATGACACCGCTCTGAAGCCGCACCCGGCCGCCAAGGCGTCGGACACGCCCGGCTCCCAGCTGCATGTGCTATTTTGTTGGCATAGGTTACATTGTGTGTCTACCCTCTCGTTATATAAAAGGTCTAGGATACAAGTGCCATACTTGGACATGATTTCATATCCTGTCTGCATACCGTACGACTCCAAGTCCAACTATAACCTACCTTGTACAATAATATTCGACACAACTTTAACAAACTCTACCTTGATCGAATATTCTCCACCACCTTGGATTCATCCATGCGTCGAACCTCCACGTACATTGGACTTTAGATATGCCATGAGCACCGCTGCTACTCCCAGACTCCATGTGACTCCACGTGCAACTATAGTCCCTTCTCGGCTTCTTCACAATGAACACTCGAGCAAAATTAAGTTCCTCGTTACTCTACTTTGTGCTCCGAAGTTCCAGAGTATCCGCTCAATGCCATTCACACACCAACCATCACAGAACGATGCATACAGCCACATTTATAAATAAATAAAGTAGTTCAACAAGGTCTTGTAGTCAGAAAACAAATGAAAGGCTAGCTCACAAAGAGCCACAAAGCCAAAAACAAAAGGCCCAAATAAAGCCACAACCGGCTGGCAAAAGAAAGATAGGTAAACTAATCGCCTATCCTATTAGATGACCGCCATCCAAACAGATTGAAGATATCCCGCGCTACCATCTCCCACCGGACATATCCTGTAACCAAACGCTCCCTGGCCTCCGTCGGAGTGAGTAAGGACCACATACAGATCAGCGCAGTAGCTCGGAATAAAACCTGCAAAAAATGAATAGTTGTTGTTCTGTTAAAAGCCAAATCATTTCTGCAGTTCCAAATTGCCCATAACAACGCACATGCTCCTACGCGAATCTGTCTAGCTGTTTCGGACTCTATCCCAACAAGCCACGTTCCAAATAACGAACTGACCGAATTCGGAGAAGTAATGTTAAAGGCAATTTGCACCGTGCGCCACAACACTCTCGCCAACGGGCAATCAAAGAAAAGGTGCTTGATAGTTTCGTCCCGATCACAGAAACTACACCTAGTAGATCCTGTCCAGTTGCGCTTAACCAAATTATCTTTTGTTAAGATGACTTGTTTATGTACAAACCGCATAAACACTTTCAAAGGAACCTTGACTTTCCAAACATGTTTGGAGCTAGGAATAACACTAGAGTTGATGACATCAATATACAACTCACATATTGGACGCCACATATAAGAGCTACCCGAACTCAGCATCACTGCTCCTTCTTAATGTCTGTCTGAAACTTGAAGGAATTTCATTGTCGCCCTGTGTCACCCTGAGTCAAATTCGCAGTTGTCTCATCCTTATTCCAGATAGTCTCTGACATGTCGCACATAGCTATAACACTCCACCTCCTTCTGCACTTATCATTCGCACTTTGCCATGTGCACTGAACACCACAGAATATACGGCCATGTACTCTCTCTGCTTTTAACAAGACTTTCCGCCACTTTCACAGGTTCTCCATGATCAACTCTGTATACACATTGTATTGTATATACGTAGCCTCTATATACGTAGCCTATATAATGAGATAGCCACACCCTGTTTAGGGTATCGAGCAGTTTCCCAAAACCCTATGTTTTACATGGTATCATTTTAGGTTACGATGTCTTCCGCCGCCGCCGTTGCGCCGGCCCTTGCTCCTACGTCGCTGTTCCTCGCCTCTCGGCCCCATGCGGCGGCCTATGGTGCCCTGCCACCGCCAGGGTCCCCGATTGGATCGGCCTTCCACGGCGATCCCGCTGCCTCGACTGAGATCGCGGCGCTGCCGTCCTATGGCGCTCCTCCTGCGTCGAACTATGGCGCCCCTGTATCGGCCCATGGTGGACTGCCGCCACCGTCATCTTCCTGGCCGGTACCGCCCTACGGCGTGCTGCCCCCTCAACAACCCTACACGACGCCTCCACGGCAACCCTACGGTGCGCCGCTGCCACCGCACTCCTACACGACGCCGCCGCAACCCTATGCGGCGCCGCCGTCGCAAACCTACCCGGCGCCGTCACAGCATCCCTATGGGGCCGTGGCCAGCTCGCCGTACGGGGCCCCTGTCGCAGTGAACTACAGCGCCCTAACTGCTGGTTCTCCTGGGTCCTACCCACCATACTCGGCGGCTGCTGCTCATTCCGAGACGGCCCCGTCGATGGGTCTCTACGCACCAACGCACGCTCATGCTGATCAGGCGGTGGTGTCGTCGCCATTTTACCTCTCACGTCTACTGCCAGTGAAGCTCGCGTCGGACAACTACTTGTCGTTGGCCTCTGTTGGTCAGCCGCTTCAGGATGGGAACTTCACCAGCTATGTGCTTAACGGGCTTGATGATGACTATGACAATCTCATTGAGAACATCCATGGTCGTGATGATCCGCTCCCGCCATGCAAGCTCTATGCACGCCTCCTCGGCCGTGAACTGAGCATCAAGGCGCGCCGTGTCTCCCCGAGCTTCGTCTCCGCCAACGTCGCGACTCACGGCAAACCTCTGAAGCCGTCACCACCAGGTGGCAAACTGGTGCCTTCATCGCAGTAGGCCTTGCGGGGCAATGCGCGGACCATCACAGGCGGGAGCCGCCCGCTCGCTTGCTGTCCCTGCTGCGGCGCTCAACAGGCCTGTCAGCTTATGTGGCGTTGAGCGTCACATTGCATCCCGCAGCCATAGACACTTCAAGCAAGATTTCCTTGGTCTTGGCAACAATGGCAAAGGGAATGATAAGCAGGCTGCCGCTGTGGTGACGAGTCATGAGCACGGGCGCACTCCGTCCTACTCCATTGATCCTACATGGTATATGGACACGGGAGCTACAAACACCTCACCAGTGAGATGGGCAAGATCTCAACTCAGGAACCATACCATGGTCATGATCGGGTGCACACCGCCAATGGAGCAGGTATGCGCATCTCCCATGTTGGTCAGGCATCACTTCTTGCACACAACTTTCGAAAACTGCATCTTTCCAATGTTCTTCGAGTTCCCACTGCTACACGTAGTTTGTTGTCTATTCCTCAACTTACTCGTGATAATAATGTCCTTGCTGAGTTTCACCCTTTTTGTTTCTTTATCAAGGATCGGGACACAAGGGCCGTTCTGCTTAGTGGTCGTCTTCGCCATGGCATGTATGCACTTGACACGTCGCCCACATCTCCTATGCAGTTTTCTCATCAGGCGTTCACTACAAGAAATATGTCAACTAGTTACCTCCACTATTGGTCACTGAAAGGTCATAGTTTTCAATTTGTGACCTTTTTTTGACCAAAAACATAAGGTCAAAAGCTGGGGGTCGTTAATTGACTATAGCGACCTTTCTTCTGGAATGGTCGAAGACGTTTATGACCAAAACATGTCCACTGTGGCGTTTTGGTCACTAGCAACCTCCCCAGGCCACATAGGCATCCAGCGTGGCAAGCTGATGTGGCACAAGATTCAGCCCGGTCCAATTCGGTTTTCTACATGGGCCGAGCCCATTAATTTGGCCTTTTTAATATTTATTTTTCCTATTAATTTTTGCTAGCTACATGGGCTGGCCCAGCTATAATTCAGCCTATAATTCGGCCTTTTATTTTTGGGTTGTGGCCCGTTTTTTCTTTTTTTCAAATGGGTCCCAATTGTCAGGTTCTGATATGTGGGTCCCAAATTTCTGATTCTGGTTTGTGGGTCCTTGCTGTCATGGTCATGTTCCTCAGATTTCAATATGCCAATAATTAAACACCAATATTTAAATCAAAATAGACAGAAAACAAGTGTAATACTTCAAATAACAAGAAGCAACAATCTGTTACATCAACACACATACAACATTTCATTCAAAAACAGAGAGAAGATACATGAAATTCTGGAGTTCACAACGCCCAAATAACCTAGCTATTATTACATAACTTGCTATACAAAAATGTCTTGGCGCTTTCTTTGAACATCTTCTTTCGTCTTGAATTTAGGAAAAATATCTGCCAACAAGAAAACAGAACAGTGAGGATATAATGAATGACAACAGCAGCAAGTGATGGGGTGCTATTTAGTAAGATTAAGTCCGGAAAGAAACAAGCATGAAAATTAAGAAGAGCTAGTGCAATTCTGCATGAAAATTAAGAAGTGCTATTCAGTGTGAATGCCATGAAGTTTTCGTGCACGTCATGCCAAGTCAGCCAACACGTAGCATGCATGTGGGCCATAAAACATGATCACAGTTCAGCACCTACAACAGCCTGACACAATAGAAGATGGCATTGTTGCGGTTGATCACAGTATATGGCTGTTTGACTGCCAGGTCATTGCTTCTGTTCCCTGAACTGTTTGACTGCCTGTAATGTGAGCAAACAACTGTATGCATTACAGACAGTCAAACACTTCAAGGAACAGCAAACATGCATGGATAGAAACAGTCAAACAGTTCAGGGAACAACAAACATGCATGCATCCAATGGAAGTACATACACAATGCCAGGTTGGAGCAAATCATGCTTAAGCAAACAATGCGGCATGGCATAATCAAATAATAATGTGAGCAAACAACTGAATATCAGTCACACTTGATCAAAGCAAAGAATGTGCTAGTAGTGTGCACTCACAAAAGAATGAATGAATCGACATTGATTTGCTACACTGCACCATCCAAGGGGAGCAGACTTCTTCAAGGCATCAATCGTATCTAGTATATGTGAAAAAGGGTGTTACAGGATCAAAATCGTCATACCAAATACAAATACTGCAAGCATTGCTAGAAGGAGCTTTGCAACTAACCCTGAAAATGCCCCCAGCAAGCTTTGCTAGGAGGCCCATGCCTCTCCGGTGGCCTTGTTGACGAGTGCCATGGCAGGGTAACCTTCCTCATCCTTGACCCTTGCGTCGTACTTCATGTCTAGTGCTGCATCATATGTGTATATTCAAATCAATCAACCACTTGATCAGAGAAGAAATAGTACGTACATAAAAAGTTTCTTGAGCAAAAGCCAAACATGATTATCGCTTTTCCCCAATTAGAAAAGGACAAGGCAGAAACCCAAGTTTCCAGATCCCAATGGCAAGTTCACTATAATATTTTGGATCGGGATCATGGAAGCATGTGACTGATCTTCAATCGATCTTGGGTGTATGTGTGTGTACCTACGTGTCATCTTCGCGACCGGTGCAGACCTTCCCATCCCTGGCGGCGAGGCTGAAGCTTTCCTCGCCAGCCTTGCAGAGGATCCTGTACCTCGGTTGCCTGGCGTACATAGACAGACAGGATTAGTAGGATGAATAGGCAACTGGCATTTACACTCGAATGGTTTACAGGGTATAGATACAATAAGGATGCTAACCACGAATAAGAACTAATGCAATTACTTAGTTGAGGACAATGGATACAGATCTCCCAGATTCACCAAAAAAAAGATAGAACAAAGAATAACAAAAGTAGCAGGTATTTAGCGAATAGCAGTCTCAAGGTGTTCTTGTGACATGTGGTTGCCGAATATGGAGTCGTAATATACTTATGGATATTAAGATTAATAATCTGCAGCAAGAAGTGTTTTTTCAGCATGACAGTTGCTTAGTTATTCATGAACTCGTAAGTGTTTATCATCAATTCTCCTCAGACTAAATTTACATTGAACAAGAAAGGAATCAATATCATATCACCAACTCTGCTATAGTTACAGTGCCCTCCACATGTTTATGTAATAAATTTACATTGAACAAGAAATGAATTAGTATCATATCTCTTAATTCGTTGCTGCACATCTGGCAAGAATAGATCATGCACAGACTTATAAGAAAACATCACAACATGGCATGATATCTGACCCTAAGAAAACAACACACACTGACGCTACCAAATCTAATCGATCGCACAATACCACGGAGGAACGAAGGGGGACCGAGCGTACAACAAAATGGTTTCCTTCAGTAAAATCGGTGTTATGTGGAAGCAAAACAGCACAGTTTGAGCTTGTGAGCTCTGCTCTAATTTCACCAAGGTCTTAGATGAACATGTGCTGATAATTTGTTCCATCGAAGAACACTCTGTTAGTAAAAATAAAATCCATTCATCCTCTATCATGGATACAATGACAATCTGCTAAAGATTATCTATATTCAGTGCAAAAAAAGAAAAAGAAAAATGTAGTTGCTTAACCGAGATAGAACTGAAAAATTCTTCTCCAGCCAAAACTATTTGTCTTGGGAAAAAAGAATCATTCCTCAGAAAAGCATAAAAAAGTGTTCCAAGCGATTGTTCATATTGTACAAATAGCAGTATTTCCTATTTTTTTTCTTTTAAAAAACACGCGGTACTATCTTCACCCATGATTAGATCGGTCCTGTTATTTCAGTTAACATGATTCTGCCATGTGCTATGGCATGGAGCATCAATGAGATGAAGGGAAACCGGCCCAGAAAATAAAATACACATCTTAACATGCAAAAGTGAGATAAATTTTGACTTGTACATTCGATAGAGGAAGAGAAAGTCTCACAAAAAACACCATCACGGCCTCAAGAAACCGGTGTGCTGTGCCCGCGCGCCGGCGCCGGCGCCGCCAAGGCTGCGCAGCACTACGCTGCCACCGAGTTCACCGGTGTGGTGGGCAACATGCAACATTGGGATGCCGTAAAAGCTACCTTCCACAGGGAAACAAAAAGCAGAATCATTGTAACCACGACTCTTAACTCAGTAGCTAATGCTTGCAGCTGAGGTGATGGTTATGTTTACAAGATGAGAATTCTTGGTGCAGAACTCTCCAGGGTTTTGCTTAGGAAGAAAATAAATAAATAATGTAGCAATATGTGAGATAAGCATTCATCTCAGCATACAAATTAAGGCGTGATTTGTGACATTCGCCAAGGAGTATACAAACACAAAGAGTTTGCTCCTTATCAGGCACAAGGAGTCGGATGTCCCCCCGTCAAACAACAAGATGAGAAACACAATGTCTGACGCCAGGAAACTAATCTACCAGAACAAAATGCACAACTACAGAAGCATTCAGAAGTAAACAACATCACACGGCTGGACCTGAGCAACATCTGCAAACAAGCAATTCCTATGCAAATTAAAGATGTGTATGTATGTATTGTAGACCAGTAAATTGGAATTGGGGAACCTGAAGCTGAATTCAAGGGACTGAAGAGAGGAGAAGAGAGCTTACCCCCTGCGTCTGCGTTGGAGTTGGAGGAGCTTGGCCGAGGAGCTGCACGCTTGGCGACAGGTGATGGAGATGCGGAAGGCCGTCTTTATCCCCGCCGTGAAGCAGACGTAGTCATGGTTGTAGGAGATGTGGAGCAGGTCCGTGGCCGCCGGGAACGGCCTCTCCGTCCTGCCCCCCACGGCGGTGGTGGCGGGCGCAGACGCGTCGGTGGCGGTGGTTGAGACGGAGGGGACCGAGGAGGTGTCGTCGCCGTCCTCCTCCCCGCCGGAGAGGGTGGGATCGATCGCGTCGGTCGGGAGGGGCAGCGGCTACGGGCCCTCATCCTGCTTGGGCTCGGGCTCCTCGGGCTGCGGTCGCCGGCGGGACAGGGAGGCAAAGGCGCTCGGGAACGGAACTGGTCGCGAGGAGGATATCGAAGCTTGGGACTCCGGGCGCTGGACGCGGGCGCGTGCAGTTGGAGAAGAAGGGGGTGGGATAGGAGGGCACCGCCGCGGACGGAGAGCCGGAGGTTGGGATCTGGATTGGACGGTGGGAGACGATGAGCGATGCGGTGGGAGCCGCCGTCTTCGATCTGGATCGGGGAGAGGAAGAGAGAGAGGTTGCTGTGGCGGTGGTGGATCTGGCCGCGGACTGGCCTCGTTGGCTCGATCTGGTGCCATGGGAGAGAGGGAGAGGTGCGGTACAGAGTGGTGGCCGGGGATTCCCGCTTGAGGTGGACGACGATGGTGGGGGTGAGAAGAGGACGGCAGGATTCCCACTTGACGTGGCGGCAGCAAGGGAGGAGTGCAGCGCTAGGGTTCGCGCGAGAGAGAGGAGGTCATGAGGGGTGGGGTTGGGTGGGGTTCGATAGAGAGAGGGGGGTTTTGCTACCGTGGGTTGGATGGGTCGACGGATGGACGGTCAGATGGATGCCATGTCATCGATCCAAGCCACAAGTAATTCCACCAATCAGAATTAAGTTTATGTAGGGTTTTTTTTCTCTTATGTGGCAAATGTCCAATGTTATGTCAAAATTCATGGCAAAGTTTGTCCAAATGATCTCATATTTTTCATAAGTATGCATATTGCATTGACAAACAATGTTGCTAAATGGACTTTTCATTTTCTTTGCACAAAAAACTTATTTTCCATTTTTCGAGTGCCCAAAACAAGTTTTTTGTGAAGGATCTACCATTTATTTGTTGCAAAATTGTACCAAATCAATTTTCTAAAATATTAGGCCATATATAATGCACAATTGACCAAATGATTGGGTATAAAAAGTTCTGATTCACCTCTCGTGAAAAAAACAAATTTCCGCCGATTCAGCAGGAAACGGGTCAAATTTGAACTGTAGCTACCTCGTAGTTTGCTCTTTATTTTTTCCAAAAATCATTTCTAGGTACATAAGTATCTATTTAATCAGAGAAACACCAAACAAGTTCCAAGATTCAACCACTAGCTAGGAACGGTCATTCCGCCTGCTTTGACCAAGATTTTGAAACGGGCATAAAAATTCAAAAAATCAAAATTGGAAAACCTTCGCATTGTTTCATTATATGTGAACAAGTTTCCAAGAAAAATAATAAACTTGTAATACGGTAATTATTTTAAATAAGTGTTCTCAGAAATGAGCTATCATGCTTGAAGATTCATGGCTTTCAAGCCAAATGATCAATCTTATGGCCACATTCATGGCATAGTTTGTTCAAATGATCTCATATTGTGCACAAGGGTACATCTTGGAATTCCAAACAATGTTTCCTAAGGAAGTTTTCATTTTCTTTGCACGGAAAATTCATTTTTCATTTTCCGAGTGCCCAAAAGGAGGTTTTTTTGTGAAGGAACTACCAAATAATTGTTGCAAAAATGGACCAAATCAATTTTATAAAATACTAGGCCATATATAATGCACAATTGACAAAATGGTTGGGTGAAAAAAGTTTTGATCCACCTCTGGTGAAAAGACAAATTGCCGTCGATTCAGCTGGAAACGGGTCAAATTTGAACTGCAGCTGCCTCATAGTTTGCTCTTTATTTTTTCCAAAAATAATTTCTAGGTAAATAAGTATCTATTTAATCAGAAATACATGGTTTGATGGCGAGACATCGAGGTTTGGACGATGGCCGAGGGCCCCAACTCTAGAGCGCAGAAGCTCAAGATGCTCGCCAAGCGTGGTCACCGCGTGACCGTGGCATTGCCATGTGTTCTGGGCGGCCTAGGCATGTCTAGTGGGTTGGGCACTCCCCTGATAGGTGCTAATAAGAAAATCACAACATAAGATTCTCACGAGGAGACCGATCGATGCTCAAACATGAATAAGCAGCCAAGTGTTTGATTTGCGGTACGGGAAATGCACATGGCTAATGGGCGTGAGTTTTGGCTGAGGATGATCAGTTACTAAGAAGACCGTCTTCATAAATTTTCACCTCAAAAGGAGGAGCCTAGGTGGTACTTGCTTTACAAACTACCACTTTGGACATAAATATGAATGTTGAAGCTGGGCTCAAAATAATGAATGGATTGAGATGGCATTTGGTGGAGGATGGTTATTTGGGCATAGGAAAGCATCAGAAAATGGATACCATTTGGATATGCCAAAGTGGTACTTCCTTCACAAAGTGCTACTCGAATGTAATAGGAAAATGAATATTTTGAATTATTTTGAACTAGGCAAGGAATGTTTTTACATATTTGACGTAAGATATGACCCAAAGAATTTATGAGATTTTTTTGGGAATTTTGGGAATGACAGAAATATAGGTTGCTTCACAACCTAGGGTAAAAACTGCCACATGGACATGACACATAGGCAAAACTGATGAGGTGGCGCCTAGTCATAGCAACCCACCACAATTTACAAGGATATGAACATCTATATTGGTCGTTAACAACTAGAAATAAGGCAGCGGACTAGCGCTGTTTGCTTTATGACCTTTTCGTGTAAGGAAATTATGACCTTTTTGACCAAAATGGTCGCAATGGTTTAGGGTTTGGAGCCCCTCGAACAGCTTTTGACCAATTGGTCTGAAATGGTCATAGATCTATGACCAATTCTTCCAGGGTCACTGACAAAAGGTCACTAGTTGACATATTTCTTGCAGTGGTTCAGTGGTGTTTGTGTGTCGCCTACGCACTGGCATGCGCGCCTTGGTCACCCTGCTGCTCCTATAGTTTGTCATGTGTTGCATCGCCATGAACTACCAGTTGTGTCCAATAAAACAGCTGAAACTATCTATGATGCCTGTTAGCAGGGCAAAAGTCACCAACTTCCGTTTTCAGAGTCTAGTCGTGTTGTGAAACATCCTCTTGAGCTTGTGTTTTCTGATGTATGGCGTCATGCCCAAACGTCTGTTAGTGGCCACAATTATTATGTCAGCTTTATTGATGCTTATCGTTGGTTTACTTGGCTATATATTATTAAGCAAAAGCCTGATGTGTTCGATGTTTTTATTCAGTTTCAAGCACACGTTGAGCGTCTCCTTAAGCAAAAAATTATTCATGTTCAAACCGACTGGGGGGTGAATATCACAACCTCAATTCGGTTTTTTTAACAAACTTGGGATTTCGCACCGTGTGTCTTGTCCTCATACACATCAGCAGAATTGAACCACTGAACGTAAGCATCATCATCTTGTAGAAACTGGCCTTACCTTGCTAGCTCATGCCTCCGTTCCGTTTCGGTTCTAGAGTGATGCCTTTTCCAGAACCTGTTTTTTGATACATAGGCTTCCCTCATGACTTCTGAAAATGAAAACCCCGCTTGAAATCTTGCTCAATGAAATTCCAGACTACACATTCCTCAAAGTATTTGGGTGTGCATGTTGGTCTCACCTACGTCCGTAAAACAAGTGTAAGCTAGAGTTTCGGTCTAAGAAGTGTGTTTTTCTTGGGTATAGTTCCCTTCACAAAGGATACAAGTGCCTACATGTTCTCATAAATCGTGTCTACATATCTCGTGACGTTGTGTTTGATGAAAATGTGTTCCCCTTTCATGCACTTTCGACCAACTCTACCACTCCTACGCCACCTGTTCACTCAGCCATGCCTTTGCCTGATCAATTTGTGGATGTTGCACATGCTCCTGCGTTGCTTCCTAATCATGCTACAGATATTGGACGTGGTGCTCGCCTCGAGCTCCTCGATGAACAGGCGGACGAAGCTCATGATCGGGACGTCGAACCCGTGCATGGGCCATGCATGACGGTTGGCACCCGTCAACCCGCTGTTGATACGCCCGTGGAGGCTGCACCCGTAAACTACTAGGGAAAACCTTATACACAGTAGCTTAGCAGTAGCGCTGGACAAAATAGGGCGCTACTGCTAGTTAGTAGTAGCGGTTTTAACTAGACCGCGCTACTTCTACTACTTTAGCAGTAGCGTGTTCTGCTAAAGCGCGCTACTACTAAACTTGTACTGGGCGCAGATGGCTAGCCCCACTTAGCAGTAGCGCGTATGCATGACCGGCGCTACTGCTATGTCCCTTAGGAGTAGCGCGTATCTCTGAAACGCGCTACTACTTACTTACCTTATCTCGAGCAGTTCACTGCACCCTCTCTCACTCACTCTCCCTCTCACTCGCTCTCTCGCCGCTCACCCGAACCTCGTCGTCGCCGCCCGCCCGTGCTGCTCGCCGAGGTACTCCTCCTCCCCTCATCCTCCGGCCGCCTCCTCCCACCGCCTCCCTCCTCCTCCTCCCGCCCCCTCCTCTCCACCCCGCCCCTCCTCCTCCTCCTCCGCCGCCCCTCCTCCTCCTCCTCCAGCCGCCCTCTCCCCTCCCCTCGCGCCTCCCTCCTCCAATCCCACCGCCTCCCCTCCTCCTCTCTCCTTCTTCCTCCCTCCATCTCTTTTTTTCACTGTAGTTTTTACTATTGTATAATGTAGTTTTTTTACTGTTTTTAGTAAGTGTTTAAAATAATTAGTAAGTAAATTAATAAACTAGTTGAACTAGTTTAGTTTTAGTAATAACTAGTTGAATTAATAGAACTAATGTATTTTTAGTAAGAAAATTGATATAACTAGTTGAACTAGTTTATTTTTAGAAAGAACTAGTTTATTTCTGTTTATAGTAAGTTTATTTTTAGTAAGAACTAGTTGAATTAATAGAACTAGTTGAACATGTCACATTTGTTGTTATTTTTTTAGTTTAACCAATTATTCCCGCATCGACGTCGACGATGCCTATCCCGCATCCTCGTCATCGATACCCGTCGTTCGCTAGGGTTTTAGTTGTATTAGTGATGTTATATGTATGATACTATTCGGGATGTATAAGTGATAACTTATAGGGTTTTTGTTTTTGCAAAAATCAAGGAGCCCCTCCATCATCCCCGCCGTCGTCCCCGTCATTGACCCCCTCCGACCTCGAGGTGAGACCAGCCAAATCTCCATGTCAATATGAGTCCTATAAGATACGATGTAGATAAAAACATGTATATCTTGTGTTGCTCAAATAGGACATGTGGTTGCCCAAGTGGCCGGTCATGTTTGTAGATTACACCTTCGAGTGGCCTATGTGTGTCACTCCCAATATGCGACCCTATCCAAAAGGAACTCGACGGTCCCACCAAGGATAGACTCGCATATTGAAACGCTTTTGCAAGGTGGATATCATTACATCAACATTACATAATAGATGGGGATACATACATAAGGCACAAATGCCACAAGAATACAACATCACATCATATACAAGATCAACATCCGCCTACGGATGAAACATAAACAGAAACTCAAACAATATCCACCCTGCTAACCCAGGCTGCCGACCTGGAACCTATCCCCTGATCGATGAAGAAGCAGAAGAAGAACTCCAATACAAACAAACATCGCTCTCGCGTCATGATCATCGCAAACATGTACCTGCAACTGGTGGTGTAGTAATCTGTGAGCCATGAGGACTCAGCAAACCCATTACCATGGGTATAAAGACTAGCAAAGCTTAAATGGGCAAGGAAGGGGTAAAGTGGTGAGGTTGCAGCAGCGACTAAGCAAGTATGGTGGCTAACATACGCAAATGAGAGCGAGAAGAGAAACAAAGGAACGTCGTCAACTAGTAATGATCAAGAAGTGATCCTGAACTCCTACTTACGTCAGACATAACACAGAAACCGTGTTCTCCTCTCGATCAACCACGAAAAGAGACACTCACGGTTACGCACACGGTTGGTGTATTTTAGAAGAGTTTGCTTCAAGTTTACTACAACCGGATATTAACAAAATTCCCATCTGCCACATAACCGCGGGCACGGCTCTCGAAAGTTTATACCCTGCAGGGGTGTCCCAACTTAGCCCATGATAAGCTCTCGCGATCAACGAAGGATATTCCTTCTCCCCGGGAAGACCCGATCAGTCTCGGAATCCCGACTACAAGACATTTCGACAGTAATAAAACAAGACCAGCAAAGCCGCCCGAATGTGCCGACAAATCCTGATAGGAGCTGCACATATCTCGTTCTCAGGGCACACCGGATTTTCCAAACTTCCGGTAGGCGAACCTAGAGTTGCGCCTGGTGGCCACCGGCGGCTGACGGTTTGGACCAGCACTCATGACGAGCACTGGCCCGGGGGGGTAAAATAAAGATGACCCTTGAGAGCGCGACTCCCAAGGGAAAAAGGGCTAGGTGAGGCAAATGTAAAACCAAGGTTGGGCCTTGCTGGAGGAGTCTTATTCAAAGCGAACTGTCAAGGGGGTCCCATAAATCACCCGACCGCATTAGGGACGCAAAATCCGGGAACATAATACCGATATGACGGAAACTAGGGCGGCAAGAGTGGAACAAAACACCAGGCATAAGGCCGAGCCTTCCACCCTTTACCAAATATATAGATGCATTAATAATATAAGATATATTGTGATATCCCAACAAGTAAACATGTTCCAGCAAGGAACAACATCTCCATGTTCCAACAAGGAACAAACTTCATCTTCACCTGCAACTAACAACGCTATAAGAGGGGCTGAGCAAAGCGGTAACATAGCCAAACAACGGTTTGCTAGGAAGGGTGCAAAAGGTTAGAGGCTGACATGGCAATTTGGGATGGCTTGATAAACAGGTAATAGGTAGCGCAGCATAGCGATAGAACGAAGCAACTAGCATAGCAATGATAGTAGTGAGATCCAGGGTAGCGGTCATCTTGCCGCAAGGAAGAAGAACGAGTCCATGAAGAAGATGAACGGAAGAAGCCGAACCAAGCGTAGACGAACGAATCCTCACGATCGCAACGAAACAGGAACTAACAAGAAGAAGCACACAACATAGTAAACACGCTACACATAAACGAGACATGATGCACAACCAAGCATGATGCATGACAAAACTACATGAAGCTACTCATGGCAAGAGATGATGCAAACAAGAGCAACAAATCAAAGCAAGTTTAAATGAGGCCGGAAACAACATATAACAATTCCGGTAAGTCCTCATATGCAAATTTCGAAATTGGTCCAGATCTGAATAAACCTTATGTTCAATTTGTTAAACAGCAAGTTAAGATGCACCACGATGATCTACACGAAATTCTAGTCAAGTTACATATAAAGTTCATTTAATTCGGAGCTACGGCCTAGAAGATATGAGCAAAACAAGTTAAACATGGCATTGATGCAAAATGCATACAAACATCAAGCAAACACCTCAAAACAAGGATGCAACATGATAATATGAAACTACATGCCAAATCAAGCAAGTTTCATATAGAGCACACTCAAAACGGAGCAACGGTTCAACACATACACCCTATACAAGTTTAAAGGACAAGCTTTTCAAAACAGCAACTAGGCATATTGCAAGCATCAAAACAACATGCTACAGGACCTCAACAAGAAAACAAAAGGCATGGTCATGATGTACAGGTAAAGAATTACAAAACGTGAACACTGAGCTATCTCCAGAAATCAGTAGAACATGCTCCAAAACATATGGCAAGATTACAAATAATAACAGTTTCAGACTCATCAGGAAATAACATCAGGTTGCAATGTTTAGAGCTATCAAACAACAAGCTACAGGAACTTATCATGGCAAGCAAAGGCATGGAATGAATCTACTAATCTCATAGAACAAATGTCCCTTACTGACCATGAGCCAAAAAGGATCAGAAAATATGATGGCACCCATGTAAACATGGCAAGTTATATTACAAATTCATACATGGCAGGAACAACAATAAGTAGGCATGTTGGTGAGCTTGAACCACTCACCACAGAGCAATACATGGCATGGCAAGGCACCCAACAGTAAGAAGACATGGCATAGAGGATATACATGGCAAGAACAACATCATAGCATACACGGATCAACTACAACAACCTTGGCAAAATTGAATAACATGTATACAACCTGTCAGGAAACATTTTATAGCAAAAGTAGAGCTCGATTGACTCAAGCTATGGCACTCCATAATTGCAAACAAGGGCATGGATGGATAGAGCATAACCATACGTTCAAAACATCCTTACTGAAGTATCTAAAAATCAGCATGGATCTCTCGGTAGCATCAAGTTAACATGGCATAAAAATATCAGCAGAACAGGGGCTGAAATCAGCAACATCATGAAGCCTAGTTTGCGTGCTTGTGCTAGTCACCACAGAGATCAAAAAAATACATGGCATACACCCCTGTAAAGATGGCATGGCATGTTACAAAACACCTGTAGGACTCAAGTTCATAGGGTGCACACATCAGTCATGGCAAAAATGACAAAAGTGCATGTTCTGATAAGAATCTGAAACTAACATCACATAGCCCTATTCTAACAGCATTTCGGGCATCAAGATGAGCCAAAATGAAAATGATGCAATGAGATGAAATGATGTACTCATCGAGGCGAACATTTTGACATATTACACGCGCAAAACAGAGCTACGGGTGCAGAGATATGATGCGATGAAGATGCATGAAAATATCAGAAAAACTTGGGACTTAGGCAAATTATACCCCCGCGAAGAAAGTCAACGGCGTCGCCGAAGGGACGAGGCCGCCCCAGCGGGACGACGGCGGCGCTGGCGGGGCTCCAGCGAGGCGTGGGGGCGGGACCAGCCGGAACGAGGAGGTTCGAGGCGGGGCTGCCGGATCCGGAGGCGCTGGCGCTGGCGCCGGCAAGGCGGCCGCCTGGCGGGGCCGGGCGCCATGGCGGGTCAGGCGAGACGGCGTCGGCCGGCCTTCGCCGGCGGTGGGCACGGCGTCCGGCGGTGGGGATGCGGGCGGGCGCTGGACGGCGAAGCGGCGGCGCTTCGGCCGGGCGGCGGCGACGCGAAGGGTTCGGCGAGGTTCGGACCGAGCCGGGCGGGCCGGATCTGGGCCCCGGGCGGCGGCGGCGAGGTGGGCGCTGGCGGCGGTGACGTGGCGCAACGTGAGTGGAGGGGAGCGGCAGCGGGGCTGACGTGGCGCGACCTGATTGGTCCGAGTGAGGTGGAAGTTGGACGTGTCCGGCGGGGCTGGACATGTCCGGCGCGCGAGGGGAGCGGGGCTAGGGTTTCTGGGCGAAATGATCCGGAATTTCGGAGGGGGAGGACATATTTATAGGTAGAGGGAGCTAGGAGAGTCCAAATGAGGTGCGGTTTTCGGCCACGCGATCGTGATCGAACGACCGAGAGCATGGAGGGGAGTTAGGTGGGTTTTGGTCCACTTTGGAAGGGTGTTGGGCTGCAAAGAGAAGGGGGCTTTTACGGTTACCCGGTTAACCGTTGGAGTATCAAACGACCTCCAAATGGCACGAAACTTGACAGGCGGTCTACCGGTGCTATACCAAGGCGGCTTGGCAAACCTCGGGCCATTCCGAGAAAGTTTAACACCCGCACACGAAAAGAAGTAAGAGGGGGCGCCGGGAGACATAGGAGTGCCGGATTGCAAAACGGACAACGGGGAAAATGCTCGGATGCATGAGACGAACACGTATGCAAAATGAAATACACATGATGACATGATATGAAATGCAGATGATGACATGGCAAAGTGCAACACGCAAGCACCTGACATGGCAACGACGGCGAATAACTGACGGACACCTGGCGCATCGAATCCGGGGCGTTACAACACTCCTCCACTAACAAGAGATCTCGTCCCGAGATCTTAGGACCGAGATGGAAGGGGAAAAAGGGATGAGGTGAAACTAGCACTCAAGAGAAGAAGCAAAGAATCGAGAACAGTCGAGAAGAAAAGATGAGCGACGAGAATGACGAGAATCGAAAGCTCACGGAATCAGATAGACTATGAAACCACTCGTTCTAACCGGGAGTGGTTAGAATGAGAAAAGAAATGGATAAGACTGAAAGGATTTAGGCAGCACTCCGGCTGAACATGGAAGGAGTTGGAACTGAGTTTGACAAAATGGAACGATAGTTGACGAGAGGAACAACACAATGCCTTCGGAAGAATTGAAAGAATTGAATGAAAAGAACTTAGAAGGAAGGATTGAACGGAGTTGTTGAAAAAATCACCAACGAAAAGAATAAGATTGTTGTGGACTTATGGATAACCTCTCAAAATTATGAGGTGATAACCAACCACAATCAGAAAAGATTAAATAGCTGAGAAGAACGAAGAAAAGCAAAACTCCACTTCAAAAGAATATGGAGAATTAATTGCACTTCGAGACGCGAGAAGAAAAGATACTTGAACTCCACCAACAAAATCTTGATGAACTCTTGAAGAATGGATTGACTACTGACGATCCACCGTGAAGAACTCCGGTAACAAAAGGATGACGAGATAAAATTGAAGGATGAAAAGAATAAGATGAGCCTTGCGGTGATTTAGATAGAGGTTCCGACGAAATGGCTGAGGAAATAATTGAACTCCGGAAAAGAAAAGATGAAAAACCATTGGAACTAGAATTTATTCATCAAGAACAAACTCCGAAGGAAAGGATTACTCACTATGAGGAAATAAGAATAAGATTTATTGTATGCTTATCCTTCACCAAATTAAATTGATGACAAACAATGGATTTTTCATACTACTTATTCTTCTTGAAAAGGATTGAGAAGGGATAGCACGAAACTTGAGAAGGTCTTCATGAACCACCGGTAGGATTGGAAAGAACGAATGAATTAATGTGATAAACAAGGAAAAGAATCTTGAACGAACCACCGTAAGAATTCGAAATGACTGATGAAAGAGAATGAATCACCGGGAAGAATTAGAGAAGCACGGAGATACTTGAGGGAATTAAAATGCAAGAGAACAAAGAGATCGCGAACTGATAGAAGAATACTTGAACGAAGCACCGGGATAATTGGATAACGGTAGCTGAAATGTGAGGACGAAGAATTCTTCTGAAACGATGGCCTCCGGTGAAAAGAAACAGGAAAAGAACTTCTGACATACTCCGGATATGTAAGAAAAGGATATCTGACAAATGAAACAATTCGAGAGGATAATATGAAGCTAGAACCACGAATCTTCAAAAGAACGGACAAGATTTAAGAGAAACTCTTCTTCGGTCTTCAAATGACGATGAGAAACACCACCAAAATTACTGAGATACTCCGGGAGAATGAAAAGCAAAGTGGTTGAGCCAACAATGAAATGATTTGAAATCGATCTTGGAAAAGGCAAGTGACTGATGATATCCATTCTTACATCACACTTGAAAAGAATTGAGAATAACTCCGGGTGAATTAGAAGAGTTAGGCAAGATCCTGGGAAAAAAACCTGTGGGTTAGGGCCCACTGAAGAGATAACACCGTTGGAAAGGGATGTTGAACAGATAGATGATGCACCGGAACAATTAAATATTTGAATGAGGTGGCAACCTCGAATTAATTAGAACACAGACGAATCTCCTGATATGTCTTCCGAACTCCGGAAGGATAAACTGGCGAGAGGCGAACGAGCAAAGAGAACACTTCGAAGGAAAAGAATATGTTAACCCGAAAAACTTGAATTGAGAGCACCAGAAAAAGAAAGGGATGAAGAATGACGAACAAGACGAGAATTCACCGGTTGAAATAATTGAGGGAAGACTGAAGAGGCTCCACACGAATGGAATTAATGGTCGGAAGAAACTCGAACTGCGGGAATAATAGGGTGGGAGGGCGGGAAAACAAAGACAACTTGGAAGGGGAAACCGACGAATGAGTTCAAGAGGAAACACCGATTGAAAACATTGAGGAAAGAAAGCAAAGACTTCGCACGAGTAGGATGGATACTCAATTACGGACTCCGGTTTCGAGAAGAAGAAGGGTGGGCGGGTGGGAAAAACAAGGACAACTTCAGACCGGGAAACAACGACGTCGGAGGAAGAACTGAGGATTGAACTTGGCAAAGATGAAGATGGTCGAGTCACTTTGACGAGATATGCACCGGATAAAAAGAGCTGAGGTACAACTACCGGAAAACCAACTGCGTGATCCTAAAGAAAAATTTTGAAGGGAAGAGGAGTAATTCAAAACACCTACGTCAAGATTCCTCACCAGAGCGATGAAGGGGCTGAGGAGTAAAAATAATTCCTACTCTCCGATATAACTAGACTCCGAAAACAGTTTTCTTCTAAACTCAACAACGGCCAAACTACACGATCAATCAAGGGGGCTCCTAAGGTCGGTCGAGGCTCTGATACCAACTTGTCACGCCCAATATGCGACCCTATCCAAAAGGAACTCGACGGTCCCACCAAGGATAGACTCGCATATTGAAACGCTTTTGCAAGGTGGATATCATTACATCAACATTACATAATAGATGGGGATACATACATAAGGCACAAATGCCACAAGAATACAACATCACATCATATACAAGATCAACATCCGCCTACGAATGAAACATAAACAGAAACTCAAACAATATCCACCCTGCTAGCCCAGGCTGCCGACCTGGAACCTATCCCCTGATCGAAGAAGAAGCAGAAGAAGAACTCCAATACAAGCAAACATCGCTCTCGCGTCATGATCATCGCAAACATGTACCATGGGTATCAAGACTAGCAAAGCTTAAATGGGCAAGGAAGGGGTAAAGTGGTGAGGTTGCAGCAGCGACTAAGCAAGTATGGTGGCTAACATACGCAAATCAGAGCGAGAAGAGAAACAAAGGAACGGTCGTCAACTAGTAATGATCAAGAAGTGATCCTGAACTCCTACTTACGCCGACATAACACGAAACCGTGTTCTCCTCTCGATCAACCCCAAAAGAGACACTCACGGTTACGCATTACGGTTGGTGTATTTTAGAAGAGTTTGCTTCAAGTTTACTACAACCGGATATTAACAAATTCCATCTGCCACATAACCGCGGCACGGCTCTCGAAAGTTTATACCCTGCAGGGGTGTCCCAACTTAGCCCATGATAAGCTCTCGCGATCAACGAAGGATATTCCTTCTCCCCGGGAAGACCCGATCAGTCTCGGAATCCCGACTACAAGACATTTCGACAGTAATAAAACAAGACCAGCAAAGCCGCCCGAATGTGCCGACAAATCCTGATAGGAGCTGCACATATCTCGTTCTCAGGGCACACCGGATTGTCCAAACTTCCGGTAGGCGAACCCAGAGTTGCCCCTGGTGGCCACCGGCGGCTGACGGTTTGGACCAGCACTCATGACGAGCACTGGCCCGGGGGGGTAAAATAAAGATGACCCTTGAGAGCGCGACTCCCAAGGGAAGAAGGGCTAGGTGAGGCAAATGTAAAACCAAGGTTGGGCCTTGCTGGAGGAGTCTTATTCAAAGCGAACTGTCAAGGGGGTCCCATAAATCACCCGACCGCGTTAGGGACGCAAAATCCGGGAACATAATACCGATATGACGGAAACTAGGGCGGCAAGAGTGGAACAAAACACCAGGCATAAGGCCGAGCCTTCCACCCTTTACCAAATATATAGATGCATTAATAATATAAGATATATTGTGATATCCCAACAAGTAAACATGTTCCAACAAGGAACAACATCTCCATGTTCCAACAAGGAACAAACTTCATCTTCACCTGCAACTAACAACGCTATAAGAGGGGCTGAGCAAAGCGGTAACATAGCCAAACAACGATTTGCTAGGAAGGGTGCAAAAGGTTAGAGGCTGACATGGCAATTTGGGATGGCTTGATAAACAGGTAATAGGTAGCGCAGCATAGCGATAGAACGAAGCAACTAGCATAGCAATGATAGTAGTGAGATCCAGGGTAGCGGTCATCTTGCCGCAAGGAAGAAGAACGAGTCCATGAAGAAGATGAATGGAAGAAGCCGAACCAAGCGTAGACGAACGAATCCTCACGATCGCAACGAAACAGGAACTAACAAGAAGAAGAACACAACATAGTAAACACGCTACACATAAATGAGACATGATGCACAACCAAGCATGATGCATGACAAAACTACATGAAGCTACTCATGGCAAGAGATGATGCAAACAAGAGCAACAAATCAAAGCAAGTTTAAATGAGGCCGGAAACAACATATAACAATTCCGGTAAGTCCTCATATGTAAATTTCGAAATTGGTCCAGATCTGAATAAACCTTATGTTCAAGTTGTTAAACAGCAAGTTAAGATGCACCATGATGATCTACACGAAATTCTAGTCAAGTTACATATAAAGTTCATTTAATTCGGAGCTACGGCCTAGAAGATATGAGCAAAACAAGTTAAACATGGCATTGATGCAAAATGCATACAAACATCAAGAAAACACCTCAAAACAAGGATGCAACATGATAATATGAAACTACATGCCAAATCAAGCAAGTTTCATATAGAGCACACTCAAAACGGAGCAACGGTTCAACACATACACCCTATACAAGTTTAAAGGACAAGCTGTTCAAAACAGCAACTAGGCATATTGCAAGCATCAAAACAACATGCTACAGGACCTCAACAAGAAAACAAAAGGCATGGTCATGATGTACAGGTAAAGCATTACAAAACATGAACACTGAGCTATCTCCAGAAATCACTAGAACATGCTCCAAAACATATGGCAAGATTACAAATAATAACAGTTTCAGACTCATCAGGAAATAACATCAGGTTGCAATGTTTAGAGCTATCAAACAACAAGCTACAGGAACTTATCATGGCAAGCAAAGGCATGGAATGAATCTACTAATCTCATAGAACAAATGTCCCTTACTGACCATGAGCCAAAAAGGATCAGAAAATATGATGGCACCCATGTAAACATGGCAAGTTATATTACAGATTCATACATGGCAGGAACAACAATAAGTAGGCATGTTGGTGAGCTTGAACCACTCACCACAGAGCAATACATGGCATGGAAAGGCACCCAAAAGTAAGAAGACATGGCATAGAGGCTATACATGGCAAGAACAACATCATAGCATACACGGATCAACTACAACAACCTTGGCAAAATTGAATAACATGTATACAACCTGTCAGGAAACAGTTTATAGCAAAAGTAGAGCTCGATTGACTCAAGCTATGGTACTCCATAATTGCAAACAAGGGCATGGATGGATAGAGCATAACCATATGTTCAAAACATCCTTACCGAAGTATCTCAAAATAAGCATGGATCTCTCGGTAGCATCAAGTTAACATGGCATAAAAATATCAGCAGAACAGGGGCTGAAATCAGCAACATCATGAAGCCTAGTTTGCATGCTTGTGCTAGTCACCACAGAGATAACAAAAATACATGGTATACACCCGTGTAAAGATGGCATGGCATATTACAAAACACCTGTACGACTCAAGTTCATAGGGTGCACACATCAATCATGGCAAAAATGACAAAAGTGCATGTTCTGATAAGAATCTGAAACTAACATCACATAGCCCTCTTCTAACAGCATTTAGGGCATCAAGATGAGCTCAAATGAAAATTATGCAATGAGATGAAATGATGTACTCATTGAGACGAACATTTTGACATATTACACGCGCAAAACAGAGCTACGGGTGCAGAGATATGATGCGATGAAGATGCATGAAAATATCAGAAAAACTCGGGACTTAGGCAAATTATACCCCCGCCAAGAAAGTCAACGGTGGCGCTGAAGGGACGAGGGCGCCCGAGCGGGACGACGGCGGCGCTGGCGGGGCTCGGCGAGGCGTGGGGGCCGGACCGCCGGAACGAGGAGGTCCGAGGAGGAGGCGGCGGATCCGGAGGCGGCGCTGCCCGGGCGACGGGCGGCGCGGCCAGCCGCGGCGGTGGCCGGCGGGGCCGGGCGCCATGGCGGCGGGTGAGGTGAGGCGTCGGCGGCGCGCCGCCGGCGGCGGGCACGGGCGGCCGGCGGCGGGATGCGCGCTGGGCGCTGGACGGCGAAGCGCTGGCGGCCGGACCGACCCGGGCGGGCCGGATCTGGCCCGGCGGCGGCGGCGAGGTGGGCGCTGGGCGGCGTGACGTGGGCGCAACGCTGGAGGGCGGCAGCGGGCTGACGTGGCGCGACCTGATTGGTCCGAGTGAGGTGGAAGTTGGGACGTGTCCGCGGGCTGGACATGTCCGCGCGCGAGGAGCGGGCTAGGGTTTCGGGGCGAAATGATCCGGAATTTCGGAGGGGGAGGACATATTTATAGGTAGAGGGAGCTAGGAGAGTCCAAATGAGGTGCGGTTTTCGGCCACGCGATCGTGATCGAACGACCGAGAGCATGGAGGGGAGTTAGGTGGGTTTTGGGCCACTTTGGAAGGGTGTTGGGCTGCAAAGAGAAGGGGGCTTTTGCGGTTACCCAGTTAACCGTTGGAGTATCAAACGACCTCCAAATGGCACAAAACTTGACAGGCGGTCTACCGGTGCTATACCAAGGCCGCTTGGCAAACCTCGGGCCATTCCGAGAAAGTTTAACACCCGCACACGAAAAGTAGTAAGAGGGGGCGCCGGGAGACATTGGAGTGCCGGATTGCAAAACGGACAACGGGGAAAATGCTCGGATGCATGAGACGAACACGTATGCAAAATGAAATACACATGATGACATGATATGAAATGCAGATGATGACATGGCAAAGTGCAACACGCAAGCACCTGACGTGGCAACGACGGCGAATAACTGACGGACACCTGGCGCATCGAATCCGGGGCGTTACAATGTGTTTGCCGGAGTGTTGGTTAATTTCCATTCCGGCAAATTTTAGGCGCTCGATATGTCCTGTTTTAGCAAAGGTCATGCCAGTATTTTCCGTGAATTTTTGCATGACTAGTGCTAGAATATGTAGGAAATATTGAGTGGCCTGGATTTTCTAGAAAGATAATTAAACGATATTTCGGGTTGACTTTAAGACTGTCGAGGCCAAAGAATCCCGACTGTTGTCGTGGGGGTCATTTCTCCTTCTTCTCCGGGTGCTAGACCTTTGTTATGCACTAGGGGTAGGAGGAGTAACGACCATCACCGACGGTCGCAAATGTCAGAGAGGAATCAGTGAGGGAGAGTATCCACCATATATGAGAGGACGAAGAATCCCGACTGTTGTCATGGGGGTAGCTTCTCCTTCGTTCCCATGTGCTAGACAATTTGGTGTAATGCACTCGGGAACGAAAGGAGGAGCTACTGAAAGTGCGTTATATCGACTAGAGGGGGGGTGAATAGGCGATTTTTGAGAATTTTACAAATTCTTCACTGAGGAATTTGCTGGTGAGGAAATTCCTTAGCGAAGAAATACATGCAGCGGAATAAGTACTCAGAAGTAAGCATAACAGATTACAAGCATAGTCATCATGATGAAATGAAGACAATCACGGAGTACAGAAAGCGTAATCACAGGATAACACAAGATGAAGACAAACAGACTGAAGAAATTGAACTGAGGAAATTGAGAAAGTCTTCAGTCAAAGTCTTCAAACACAGATATGATAAACACTCAGCACAGTTATGAGGAAATGAAAGGGTTGAGGAAATGGAACCAGTTAGGTTGGTGAAGACAATGATTTGGTAGACCAGTTCCAACTGCTGTCTCAGTTGTACGTCTGGTTGGAGCGGCTGAGTATTTAAACTCGAGGACACGCAGTCCCGGACACCCGATCATCGAGCACGCAGCTCGGGACACCAAGTCCTCACCGTATTCTCCTTGAACTAGGTCACGCAGACCTCGTCCAATCACTCGTGGTAAGTCTTCAGGCGACTTCCAAACCTTCACATACTTGGTCACTCGGCGATCCACAATTCCTCTTAGATGCTCTAGACCGTGACGCCTAACCGTCTGGAAGAAGCACAGTCTTCAAAGGTAAAAGCGTCGGATCCACGCGGGATCAATTTCTTGATGATGCTCAATCACTTTGGGTTTGTTGGGGTTTGGTTTTGGGTTTTCCTCACTTTGGGTTTTTCCTCACTTGATGATTTTCGCTCAAAGTCCTCAGAGGATGGGTTGCTCTCAAATGACAAGTGTCAAGTTCTCTCGGAGCAGCCAACCAACTAGTGGTTGAAGGGGGCGGCTATTTATAGCCTAGGGAGCAGCCCGACATGATAAGACATAAATGCCCTTCAATGATATGACCGTTAGGTGGATAAGATATTTGGGACAGCCGCAAAGACAAAGAACGGTCGGAATTTTGAATATCAAATTCTTCAGGGCTATCATGTTCCTCATGTGTAGGCAATTCAAGACTGGCGAATTCCTAACTCCTCGATCGAACAAATTCCTCGGTGACTGGAAGAGCTTCGTCTCTCACATCAAGAAATTGACTGAACTGTATGAGATTTCAAAAGCTTCACTCGAAGGGATTGGTAGGTGTAGGATTTTGAGTTGAGCATCAAATGGAAATTTTTCCTTAGTATTTCCTCGACCCCTTTAAACGAGACGGTGTTTCCTATGACTCAAGAAAGAGAAAATGAAACTACGAAAACAAAAGTCTTCACGCTTCATGTTCCTCAAGCGACTACCAAGTCTTCAGGATCACACCAATTTCTTCACTTTCAAAGTCTTCAGAAAGTCTTCAGAATATCAAAGTCTTCAGTTGAAGAACTTCATTTTAGGGTCGAATTTCTTTGTAAATATCAAACTCCTCATAGACTTATAGACCTGTGTACACTCACAAGCGATTAGTTACTTAACCTATAAGTCTTCAATACACCAAAATCACTAAGGGGCACTAGATGCACTTACAATCTCCCCCTTTTTGGTGATTGATGACAACATAGGTTAAGTTTTCAACGGGAATAAATATATGAAGTGTAAACACTGATAATGAGGATTTTGATTGCAAGATATAGAAGAACTCCCCCTGAAGATGTGCATAGTGAGGAATTTGCTTTTGAGGCAATGCACATTTGAAGAATTGAATCATGGAGATCTCCCCCTATATCTTGTAATTCATACACGATTTGACATATAATATGAGGAATTTGAAATGCATGATGAAATATGGTGCTTGATGATATGCAGAGCATGCAAAATAATGCATAAAGAGTATCAGAGCCCAATGCGTATGAGGAATTTGAAACTATCATGAGTATCAGATCCCAAATCGATTTGAAGATTTTCAACGAGCTCATGAGGATCAGAGCATAACAAATATCAGAGCATATCAATACTACTGTAATCAGAGCATAGAGCAAAAGCATAATGCATCAAAAGTATCAAAGCACCATCGGGTTTAAGATTACAACTCGATCCAATAAAAGGTTTCGGAAGAACGAGAGTTGTAACTTAATAAAATACTGTATATAGACAAAACGAGACCCGCTTGAAGACTAACTCAAATTTCTCCCCCTTTGTCATCGAATGACCAAAAGGATCGAAACTGAGGACTAACGCTCTTGAAGAATTTCAAGTTGAAGACGGAGCGCCAGCATTGTCGGGGTTGTTCGTTGAAGTAGGACCAGCAGCAGTGTCTTCCAAATCTTCATTTTCATCAGTGTCGCGAGATGAAGAATAGGAGCTGGCCACCAAGGAAGGAACTTTGACTTTCTTGAATTTCTTCGGAGGAGGAGCAGACCAGTCAAATTCTTCCTTGAGTCCCATTGATTTCAGTTCTTCTTCATTGTAGACATGTGAAAGAACAGCCCAGGAGCGTTTGAAGGTTTCATGAAGATAGTAGTGGTTTTTCTTCACTGCATTGTGAGTTGAGGTCAGGTTGTAAAGAAGAGTACCAAACTGACGTTTGACCCACTTATGATTGCGATCAACCTTCTGATGAAGATTGAGGAGTAATTCACGATCAGTCATCACCCTGGGTGCAGTTCCTTGAGGATTTTGCTTGACAGTGGTATTTGCTGCAGAGTCATGTGTGGCAGAGTCATCATTGGTGGAGTAGGATGCTGCTTTGCGAAACTGTCCATCCAATGGACGAATGCCTTCATCTATCACAGCAGCAGCTTTCCCTTTTCATCGGTGAGGCAATTGGCCGCTTGAGGACTTCAATCGGGGCAGGTAGCTGCAGTGGTTCAAAGTATCAGCCTTGTAATTCAGTGAAGATCTTGACCGATGAATCTCATAATCCAAGGTGCATAAGGCTTCAGCTCAAAAGGTGACATGGCAATGTTAGCGAGTCCTCATGAAGAAATCATGGAAATTGACGGAACTCCATGGATGATGTTGAAAAGCATATTCTTCATGATGCCAACGACTTCTTCATCATTGGTCGTGGCCCTTGATAGGACTCATAGTCTTCGTCAAAATTCGATAGACGGTCCGAGGCACATATAATAATTCCTTGACGAGGAATTTGGTTCTTGGTGCCTGCCTTGGCTTCAATGGCTTCATCAGCACTTGCATATAGTGATTTGAAAGTTCCTTTTCTTCATAGATGCGACGTGCACCATCAATCGGAGGACTGAGTGGGAGGGCACGAAGCAATTCACTTGCTGGTGCCTTGTAGTGAGTGTTTTCGGTCATCCAATCTAAGACCCATGAAGTCACATCTTCAGCGTCTCCGGTGATGTGCAGGGTTGCATAGAACTGAAGAATTAGCTCTTCGTTCCAATCACATATATCGGCAGAAGTTTAGAAGACCTGCATCGTGAAGAACACTTAGGACGGGCTCAAAGCTCGGCAGCGACTCCATATCCACATGAGGAATATGAGCATGATCAAGATTTTGTCCTTGTTGAAAAGCACCGAGGAATAGAAGTTGGCTTGGTGGCAGTCGTAAGCGCCTCTTCCTAATTCGAGCAGAATCATAGGGATTATATTGATGAAGAACACATGCTCGGCAAAGAAATCTTCAGCCTTGAACTTTTGCTTGGTTGAGAACGGATTCTTTTGTTTGGGTAGAGGGGTGTCAGTCAGTTGCATCACCACCTCAGGAATCGTAAGTTCAGGTTCTTCAGCTTGAGGAATTTCTTGGTCCTCAACATGCAGTACCGAGGATTTTCAGCAGCAGCAGCAGTTTCATCAGACTAGTGGCTGGAATTTCTTCATGCACAGTAACTCGTGGGTTGATTTTCTTCAGTGTCTATTTGAACAGTCTATGCAGGGGAGTGAGGAACTTGTTGAAGCGGGGTGAAGAGAGGAGTATTGGGATGCTGACTTTCCCAAAAGTCATCATTGATCACTGGAGTGGTACATCCAATATCCACGTCTTCATTTTCAATTTCCTCGATACCAGCTTGAGGAATTTCATGGTCGATGAGGAATGACTGGGGTTGAAGGGATTGCTTCCACTTCAATTTCTTCATCAATTTTCCCTGACGAAGCAGGAGATTGATGTTCTTCATCAGATCCGGTTGGCACCTCATATTCTTCTCCAAAAGGAACTACTTCCTTTGATGGTATGGAGGAAATTGGAACATCATCAATTGGGTTCTCAACAGAGCTGGTCATTGGCTTCATTTTCTTCGCAGCCGAAGAATCTGACGCAGCTGATGCTTTCCTTTTCTTCACAGCAGCTCTTTCCGCGGCCTTGGTTTTCTTCACATCAGAAGCAGATGGAAGAATTGGAGCTGGAGTTGGCGCAGGAGGAGCTGAGGAATTTGGTGCAGTTTCTTCAGGAGCAACTGATGCAGTTCCCCTGTCTTGAGCAGTTTCTTCAGGCGCACCACTAGTGGGTGCCCTGGCAGTTTCTTCAGCGGCTGGAATTTCTTCATCAGCCCTGGAATCAGCATTTTCTTCAGTAGGCTGAACTGATGCTTCAGCCTGAGGATTTTCACGTTGCACAGGTGCAGCAACACTTGTGATTTTCTTCGTCAGATCGACGAATCTGGTCTTGACTACTTGCCAATCAGCATAGTATGTGTCGAAGTTCTTGCTGAGGTTTTGAATTTCAGTTTGGATTTGGAGGAGTTCCTCGGTGTCATCTTGACAACATTTTCTTCGAGAACCTCTCCTTCTGTATTGAGCCTTCTTGATTTCCCTCGCCTTCTCAAACTTCCATTTTCTTCAACGATGAAGTGAGTCAACGCATGACTTTGACCAGGTGTCAAAGGAAGATCAGCAGAGAGGGTATTGGGATCATTGTGCGAGGTCGATGAAGTCGAGGACTTTCTTGGGTCCAAAAGCAAATGGCACAGATGTACCTTTGGCTCTAGCGGCCCTAACTTGGCGGTCTCGATGATTTCTTCAAGTTCTTCATCAGATGCCTCATCATCAGATGGCACGTGGACTACAAGCTATTTCTTCCTTGGGCTAGGCCGAGGACCACGTCCAGCTGTTGCTTTTGTCTTCAGCAGAGTCAGGCCAGATGAAGAATTAGGGGCAGCTGAGGAACTTGCAGAGATGCCTGAGGCAATTGAGAAACCAGCAGTCCTTTGACAAGTAGCTAGATGCACAGGAACTGAAGGTTTGGACGGAGCAGTTGAGGACTTTGATGGAACAGTAGCAGTGTGAGGAATTTGCTGCTGAGGAATTTGCCTGGAGGGAGCTGCTGATGAACTTGGCCGTGAGGGCGCAGATGATGAAGCACTGGGCTTATTAGCAGACTTCTTTTGCATTGATTTCCTCGGTTTGACCGAGACCTCAGTGGCAGCAGCAGCGGCAGAATCCTCATTGAATTTCTTCACCGCTTCCTTTGCTTGCTTAGCCAACTTTGCTTGGCGTTTAGCCCACTCATCAGGAAAGTCCTCACCGCGTTTGACGCTAGTGGGATCAGCTATTTGGCCTGGTGCCAAAGGAGCTCTTGGGCATGGAGGATTTAACGCGAATTTCTTCATGTACTTAGGTGTTACATATCGGTATTCCTTCCATTCCCGTGCCCATCTCCGTTCAATCTTCTGAATGCGCACCTTGCGTTGATTTTTGCTTTCCTCATCTGGTGTGCAATAGTCAGCATATATTTCCTCAGGGATTTCGAATGCTGTCATGACCTCAAGTTTCTTTCCTCCCTTCTGCGGCTTCTTACCATCTGCCATTTTCTTCAGTTGAGGAAATTGAACAATTGAGTTCTCTGAAGAAGTGTGCAGTTTTTCTTCGAGGAACACTGCAAATGAGTTAAGTTGATGAGAACCTAGGGATTCAGCAGCAGACATTTGTACCTGTGAACAGAGTATAGGTGCGAGGAATTTGAAGAGGTCATATGCGTTCTCGAGGGTTTTTAAAAGAACAAGTTTGAGGATTTTGACCAGATGAGCCTTGAAGAATTTCAATAAGCGTTCTTTGTCTTAGGTTCGAGTTGTATAGATCAAGATCCACACAATTGAGGAATCTTGAAGAAAATCATTGCTTAGAGAAATGAGTCAAGAGATTTGAGGTGTTCATATGTATGAAGATTTGGAGAATAAACACCTTTGAAGAATTTGAAGAAAATTTGAGAATCAAATCGAGTAGTAAAAGTAACTTTTAATTTACCCGAAGTGAAGAACACGACGAACTGAGATGATCAGTTTTAGAAGTCCGTCCGTTCAGATCTTCTCCGCCCTAACTTGGCAGAGGAAATCAGCTACGGCGACGGCGGAGTGAAGATATTCCACGGTCGGCGCGAGTACGTCGGCGAAGAGGTCAAGGCAGTGAAGCTTTTCCTCACCGGCGACGATGGAGTAGCGGCGGCGCTAAGGTTTTGAGGAGCTCGAGCGGGAGAGAGGTCGAGCGGAGTAAAAGAGTGAGGAAGGGAGAGAGGGGTATTTATAGACACGGTGAAAAACGGATCGTCCGAAGATTTAGGACAAACGTGCCCCTGACCGCTTCCCTTCTCACGACATGTGTCACACACGTACCGTGTAGTGGAGATCGTGTGCGATCGTGGGTGACTATAATAATGCATCGTGGGATGCGGAACGGTTTGAGCGGTAAAAGCGACGGTTTGAATAAGATTCGTTTTAAAAGCTCCATTCGCAATTTCTTCAGCTGTCAAGGACACAGTGAAGAATTTGAACGAGTTTCAAAGTAGAACGCACATGAAGAATTTGTGAATGGATTGGGTTGAGTATAGCATAGAGGGGAAAGGGTCCGATCACATTCACTTAGCAGAAAAAGCGACTTGAAGAAATAACCATAAGTGAATGCTGTAGAGGACATAAATCCATATATATATATAGCCAATGAAGAAAGACGACGGAAACAGTGAAGATTTTGCAAAGTTGAAGAATTTGAAAAACTGAAGAATTTGAAAAACTGAAGAATTTCAAAACTGAAGAATTTCAAAACGAGGAAAAACTCAAATTGAAGATTTTCAACTTTGGTGGTGGCGTGACCCATCAGATAAGAATGATGATTTCAGACACCGCGTACAATTGTCGAGGGTTCGAGAATCAAATTCTTCATTAATTTCTTCACACTTAGAGTGTTATTCTTCATTGATTGAAGAAAACTTTTCTTCATGTGTTGCACATCTAAGTCATCAATTTTGCATAAGTGTTAGGATGTGTGTCCTTTTCAAAGAACATTGAAGATTCTAAGATATTTAGCTCACACCGCAACTTGCTAAATCTCTTCTCATCCAAGGGCTTAGTGAAGATATCAGCTAGCTGTTCTTGAGTCTTCACGTGCTCGATGGAGATGTCGCCCTTCAACACATGATCACGAAGAAAATGATGACGAATTTGAATGTGCTTTGTCTTGAGTGCTGAACTGGGTTGTGAGCAATCTTGATGGCACTCTCATTGTCACAGAGAGAGGCACATTCTTCACGTTGATGCCGTAGTCCTTGAGGGTTTGTTTCATCCATAGTAATTGAGCACAACACGAGCCAGCAGCAATGTATTCAGCTTCCGCAGTGGACAGTGATACGCAGTTCTGTTTCTTCGAGGACCAACAGACCAAAGATCGTCCGAGGAAATGACAAGTACCAGATGTTGACTTGCGATCCACACGATCACCAGCATAGTCAGAGTCAGAATATCCAATGAGATCAAAAGTAGAGCCCTTGGGGTACCATAATCCTAGTGTTGGTGTGTGAGCTAGATATCGAAGAATATGCTTCACAGCCTTATGGTGTGATTCCTTCGATGTAGCTTGAAATCGGGCACACATGCAAACACTAAGCATTATATCTGGCCTAGATGCACATAAGTACAATAAAGAACCAATCATGGAGCGGTATACCTTGTGATCGAAGTCAATACCATTTTCATCAGTGCATAGATGGCCATTTGTGGGCATAGGAATTTTGACACCTTTGCAATCTTGCATGCCGAATTTCTTCAGGACATCTTTGAGGTATTTCTCCTGAGATATGAATATGCCATTGTGTTGTTGATGAATTTGAAGACCTAAGAAGAATTTCAACTCTCCCATCATAGACATTTGATATTCTTCACTCATCATATAGGCAAATTCATCACTATAACGTTGGTCAGTACAGCCAAAGATAATATCATCAACATATATTTGGCACACAAACAGTTCACCATCATAAGATTTAGTAAAGAGAGTAGGGTCGAGTGAACTGGTGTGAAGCCATTCTTCACGAAGAATTCCTTCAATGTATCATACCACGCCCGAGGGGCTTGCTTGAGGCCATAGAGGGCCTTATTTAGTCTGAAGACTTTGTCAGGATTCTTTGGATCTTCAAAACCTGGGGGTTGAGCAACATATACTTCTTCCTCAAGCTTACCATTGAGGAATGCACTTTTCACATCCATTTGATATAAAGTGATATTGTGATGGTTAGCATAGGCGAGTAATATGCGAATAGACTCAAGTCTAGCGACAGGTGCAAAAGTTTCATCGAAATCAATTCCTTCAACCTGCGTGTAGCCTTGAGCTACTAGTCGTGCCTTATTCCTCACCACAAGACCATTTTCATCTTGCTTGTTGCGGTAGATCCACTTTGTGCCAATGATATTATGCTTGCGAGGATCTGGACGTTTGACCAGTTCCCAGACGTTGTTGAGCTCAAAGTGATGTAATTCTTCTTGCATGGCCTGAATCCACTCCGGCTCCAGAAATGCTTCATCTACCTTAGTGGGCTCTGTGATAGAGACAAAAGCATAGTGCCCACAAAAGTTAGATAAGTGTGAAGCTTTTGAGCGAGTGAGAGGACCTGGCGCTTCAATGTCATCGATGATCTTGTCAACTTGCACTTCTTTTGCAACGCGAGGATGAGCTGGTTGTCTTCGAGGAATTTGACCATTTTCCTCAGCACCATTTTCTTCAACATTATCTTCAGGTGCATCAGCTCGGCGTTCTTCGCGTACAGGAATGAATTCTTCAGCAGTTTCTTCAGTAGGAATGACATCCTCAGTTGCCTTGAACCTGATAGAATCCTCAGGTGCTGGTTCGTCTAACACAGAAGGTAGGTGCTCTCTTTGCGAGCCATTAGTTTCATCGAACCGCACATCTACAGTGTCAACAATCTTGTGAAGTGCGATGTTGAAGACTCTGTAGGTGTGCGAGTCCTTTCCGTAACCAAGCATAAAACCTTCATGTGCTTTCGGTGCAAATTTAGAGGTGTGGTGAGGATCTCTAATCCAGCATTTAGCACCGAAGACTTTGAAATAACTTACATTGGGTTTCTTGTCTGTGAGGAGTTCATAGGCAGTCTTTTTGAAGAATTTGTGAAGATATACTCTGTTGATGATGTGGCACGCAGTGTCAATTGCTTCAATCCGAAGCGACTAGGCGTTTTGTATTCATCAAGCATAGTGCGAGCCATCTCAACAAGAGTTCTGTTCTTGCGCTCCATGACGCCATTTTTTGAGGAGTATAGGGAGCAGATAACTCATGAGTAATACCAAGTTCATCAAGATAGTCATCAAGACCGGAATTCTTGAACTCAGTTCCATTGTCACTCCTGACGTGCTTGATCTTCACACCAAAGTTGGTTGAAGCCCTCGAGGAAAATCGTTTGAAGATTTCCTGCACTTGATTTTTGTAAGTAACAATGTGTACCCAAGTGTAACGAGAGTAATCATCAACAATAACAAAGCCATATAGTGATGCTTCATTAACGACACTGAGTAATGATTGGGACCAAAGAGGTCCATGTGAAGCAATTCAAGGGACGAGTAGTGGTCATGATAGTCTTATTTGGATGCTTGGCCTTGGTCATTTTTCCGCTTCACGGGCACCGCATAAGTGATCCTTGAGGAATTTGACATTTTCAATGCCAATGACATGCTTCTTCTTCGCAAGCGTGTGCAAATTCCTCATGCCTGCGTGACCAAGTCGTCGATGCCATAGCCAGCCTTCTGAAGCTTTTGCAAGTAGACACACGGCTGGTTGTGGTCTGTGGAAAATCAACAATATACAAGTCTCCTCTCCTAAAGCCTTCGAAGACTTTGGAATTGTCAGCTTCCATAATCACAACACAACGATACTTGCCAAAGATAACAACCATATCAAGATCACAAAGCATTGAGACTGACATGAGGTTATATCCTAAAGACTCAACAAGCATGACTTTGTCCATGTGCATGTCCTTAGAGATAGCAACCTTACCAAGTCCCAATACCTGACTTTTGCCTTTGTCAGCAAAGATGATATGCTTCAGATGTGACGGTGATAAGGGAGCATCCATCAATAGATTCTTGTCACCAGTCATGTGATTTGTACATCCACTATCGAGAACCCACTCAGTGGCTTTGGGTTGATCATCCTGCAGATGAATTAGTACAACTTACGATCTCATATACTTCATCAGTGAAGAATATGATATCAAGTTCATCAGATGAATTTCATCAGTCAGTATCAATTAGATAAGTAGTATGAGGACGTGTGAAATGAAAGTTCATTTCATCATGATTAGCCTGCGTCCTTTCAGGCAATTTTGTCAGGCCCCCAGCAAATTCTTCAGACGTTTAAGACACGTCTGGAGACCTGACCTCGCAGAAGAGATTAGTTCTTTTCTTCACCACCCACATCGAAGGGGTGGCAAAGAGTTCATCATTCTGCAAGCACCATATGAGAATGGTGGCATAGAGGCCAAACCATTTCGTTTCACATAAGAGGGGTTAGGGTAAGCATATGAATAAGCAGAGAAATTCTTTGAGGACTTATGAACATATTGGTTTGAAGAATAATGCACATATTCATAGCCCTTGGCTCTACCCTGCGAAACAGAGTTGTTAGCACGATGATAATCATATGAGGACTTTGATCCTTTTGAGGAATTTGATCCACGTGAGGAATTTGGTCCGTATGAGGACTTGGATCCATATGAAGAATTTTGTCCATATGAAGAATTTGATCTGGGGTTCCTTTTCTTCACTGGTGGTGTCATGAGGACATTCACCTGAAGACTTTCAAGGCACTTCTTGGGAACCCAGATTTTCTTCATAGGGGGCCGTTCCTGCAGTTAGTGCCAACATATCTAGCAAATACTTCACCATTCTGATTTTTGAACAGTTTATAGTTTGAGTCAAATGACTCATCATCGAATGAGGAAATTCACATGTAAAGCCAGATAAGGTGGATGGATCAAGCTGGAGGTCCCTTTGCAGCAACCCATGAGGTTTTGGGATCTGCTCGGGCTTCCAAAGACGTTCCATCAGCATTGAGTTTCCTCTCAAAGGCAATACCCTCTTTCCTAGGGTTTCCTTGAGGATCTGCTTTTAAGCACATCACAAAGAGTCGATGCCCTTTGAGGCTTTTGTACATGCTGTCATGTACAATTCCTTCGATCTGCATCGTCGGTGATACTAGCAATGTCCTCGGATGAGGAATTAGTGATAGCAGAGGCAGGTGAAGAATTTATAACAGTTGAAGCATTTGAACATTGGTGAAGAATTAGCGATTCACGTTCAATGCACTTTAAGCATGGAGGAACAAATTCTTCTTGAGAAGTGCTGATTTGTTGAGCAAGTAATGAATCGCGCTCCTTCTGAAGACCTTCATAACTCGCTCTTAGCTTCTCAAGATCTTGCTTTCTTTGAAGAAATTCATAAGAAAGTTTCTCATGATCAGATAAGAGAGTGTTATGATGACCTTGAAGGCTGTCAAGCCTAGATGAACTTTCGAAGATTTTCGATTAGGGCTTGAGTGCGATCCATTTCTTCACCTAACATATCATCACTCTTATCTAGCATGTTTTGAACCTTTTCAAAAGCCCTTTGTTGTTTTATAGCAATCTTAGCAAGTTTAGAGTAGCTGGGCTTAAGATCCTCATCAGATTCATTTTCACTGGATTCAGAGGAGGTGAAATTGAGTACCTTGGCACCTTTTGCCATGAAGCAATAGGTGGGAGCGTAGTCATCATTTTCCTCATCAGGTTTGTCGGCAGAGTCAGTTTCTTCAGCGTTGAAGATGGACTTGCTAACATAGGCAGTAGCAAGAGCCAGACTAGCCACACCAGATTCGGATTCTTCAGACTCCTCCTCTTCCTCATTTTCCTCAGATTCAGCTTCAGAGTCCATTTCCTTGCCAATGAATGCCCGAGCCTTTTTGGAGCTGCTCTTCTTGTGAGAAGAAGGCTTTGAGGATTTTGATGATGAAGATTTGGATGATTTCTTCTTCTTCTTCACGTCATCAGAACTGTAATCCTTGTGTTTCTTCTTTCTTAATTCCTTTTCCCACTGAGGACAATCTTGGATATAGTGACCAGGTTTCTTGCATTTGTGGCAAAGTCTTCGCTTATAGTCACTAGATGAGGAATCACTGCTTCTTGAGGATTTTCCAAAACGACCACGCCTTGTGAATTTCTGGAATTTCTTCACGAGCAGTGCTAGCTCTGGCCAAATTCTTCAGATCTCCAAGGCTACTACCAGATTCTTCACTCTCGATTCAGATTCAGCTTTGGCCTTGAGGCACGTGTTTTCCATAGCCGAACCATAGAGATCTCTCTTTTCAGCAAGCTGGAACTCGTGAGTATTTAGCCTTCGAGGATATCAGCAGGATCAAGAGACTTGTAGTCAGCTCGTTCTTGTATCATCGGTGCGAGTGTCAAATGAGGAATCAAGCGATCTTAGCAATTTCTTCACCACCTCATGGTCGGTGATGTCGGTGGCACCAGTGCTTGAAGCTCATTTGAGATGTCGGTGAGGCGATCGAAGGTTTGTTGAACATTTTCGTTGTCGAGTCTTTTGAAGCGGTTGAAGAGATTCGAAGAACATCAACTCGAGAGTCACGCTGAGTTGAAACACCTTCATTTACTTTGGACAGCCTGTCCCGGATGAGTTTGGCAGATTCCAAAGCACTCACTCTTCCATATTGGCCTTTGCTCAGATGGCCACATATGATATTCTTCGCTTGAGAATCGAGTTGCTTGAATCTCTTCACATCAGCATCATTCAGAGAGGGTGTGAGTGAGGAAACACCTTTTGTCACAACATACCAGAGATCGTTGTCAATTGCTTCAAGATGCATTCGCATTTTGTTCTTCGAAGAGGGGTAGTCCGTCCCATCGAAGGTAGGACACCCTGCTGAGACCTTGATCATACCTGCGGTCGACATAACTAAAACTCCAGGTGGTTAAACCAAAATCACACAGAACAAGGGAGTACCTTGCTCTGATACCAATTGAAAGTGCGTTATATCGACTAGAGGGGGTGAATAGGCGATTTTGAGAATTTTACAAATTCTTCTTTCGAGGAATTTGCTGGTGAGGAAATTCCTTAGCGAAGAAATACATGCAGCGGAATAAGTACTCGAAGTAAGCATAACAGATTACAAGCATAGTCATCATGATGAAATGAAGACAATCACAGAGTCTGTAAAGCGTAATCACAGGATAACACAAGATGAAGACAAGCAGTGAAGAAATTGAAGCTGAGGAAATTGAGAAAGTCTTGATCAAAGTCTTCAAACACAGATATGATAAACACTCAACACAGTTATGAGGAAATGAAAGGGTTGAGGAAATGGAACCAGTTAGGTTGGTGAAGACAATGATTTGGTAGACCAGTTCCAACTGCTGTCTCGGTTATGCGTCTGGTTGAGCGGTGAGTATTTAAACTCGAGGACACGCAGTCCGGACACCCGATCCTTGAGCACGCAGCTCGGGACACCAAGTCCTCACCGTATTCTCCTTGAACTAAGGTCACGCAGACCTCGTCCAATCACTCGTGGTAAGTCTTGAGCGACTTCCAAACCTTCACATACTTGGTCACTCGGCGATCCACAATTCCTCTTGGATGCTCTAGACCGTGACGCCTAACCGTCTGGAAGAAGCACAGTCTTCAAAGGTAAAAGCGTCGGATCCACGCGGGATCAATTTCTTGATGATGCTCAATCACTTTGGGTTTGTTGGGGTTTGGTTTTGGGTTTTCCTCACTTTGGGTTTTTCCTCACTTGATGATTTTCGCTCAAAGTCCTCGGAGGATGGGTTGCTCTCAAATGACAAGTGTCAAGTTCTCTCGGAGCAGCCAACCAACTAGTGGTTGTAGGGGCGGCTATTTATAGCCTAGGAGCAGCCCGACATGATAAGACATAAATGCCCTTCAATGATATGACCGTTAGGTGGATAAGATATTTGGGACAGCGGTAGCGCAAGACAAGAACGGTCGGAATTTTGAATATCAAATTCTTCGGGCTATCATGTTCCTCCTTTGTGTAGGCAATTCAGATGGCGAATTCCTAACTCCTCGATCGAACAAATTCCTCGGTGACCGGAAGAGCTTCGTCTCATCCTTTGAAGAAATTGATTGAACTGTATGAGATTTCAAAAGCTTCACTCGAAGGGATTGGTAGGTGTAGGATTTTGAGTTGAGCATCAAATGGAAATTTTTCCTTAGTATTTCCTCGACCCCCTTTAACGAAGACGGTGTTTCCTATGACTCAAGAAAGAGAAAATGAAACTACGAAAACAAAAGTCTTCACGCTTCATGTTCCTCAAGCGACTACCAAGTCTTCAGGATCACACCAATTTCTTCACTTTCAAAGTCTTCAGAAAGTCTTCAGAATATCAAAGTCTTCAGTTGAAGAACTTCGTTTTTAGGGGTCGACTTTCACTGTAAATATCAAACTCCTCATAGACTTATAGACCTGTGTACACTCACAAACGCATTAGTTACTTAACCTATAAGTCTTCAATACACCAAAATCACTAAGGGGCACTAGATGCACTTACAGCTACCATCACCGACGGTCGAATATATACACCACGTGAGCTTAGAGTTTTCAAGAAAAAACTCGACAGACCCATAGTTAACCCATGATGAATAATAATGATCTAATTTAGTTTTTATAGTACATATATTTAATTGTACAAGTTTAGTCTTTGAATTATGAACATAGGAAATGTCGTCGGACGAAGTGTTGGGGAACGTAGCAGAAATTCAAAATTTTCTACGCCTCACCAAGATCAATCAATGGAGATTCTAGCAACAAGAGAGGGAGAGGATGAGCATCTTCATACCCTTGAAGATCGCTAAGCGGAAGCGTTACAAGAACGCGGATGAAGGAGTCGTACTCGCAGCGATTCAGATCGCGGTTGATTCCGATCTAAGCACCAAACAACGGTGCCTCCGCGTTCAACACACGTACAGCCCGGGGATGTCTCCTCCTTGATCCAGCACGGGAAAAGGAGAAGTTGAGGGAGAACTCCGACAGCACGACGGCATGGAGGTGATGGAGCTCGTGGTTCTCCGGCAGGGCTTCGCCAAGCACTACGAAGGAGGAGGCGGTGTTGGAGGAGGGAGAGGGCTGCGCCAGGGGAAGGGTGCGGCTGCCCTCTCTCTCTCTCTCACTATATATAGGGGGAAGGGAGGAGGGGGAGGCGCCCTAGGGTTCCCTAGGGGAGGGGCGGCGGCCATAGGGGAAACCCTAGATGGGTTTTGGCGCCCCCACCCCCTAGGAAACTTGCCCCCCAAGCCGGGAGGGGCGGCTGCCCTAGGGGTGGCGCCCCCACCTCTCCAGGTTACGTGAGATGGGGTGGGAGGGGCGCGCAGCCCCTTAGTGGGCTGATGTGCCCTCTCCCCTTGGCCCATAAGGCCCCCAAAGCTTGCGGGACCTCAAAGCCCTTCGGACACGCTGGTCATCACCTGGTACGCCTGGAACAATTCCGGACTCCAATACCCTTCGTCCAATATACCGAGCTCCTGGTCATGTCCGGGATCTCATCTGGGACTCCGAACAACCTTCGGTAACCACATACTATTTCCCATAACAACTCTAGCGTCACCGAACCTTAAGTGTGTAGACCCTACGGGTTCGGGAACCATGCAGACATGACCGAGACGTTCTCCGGTCAATAACCAACAGCGGGATCTGGATACCCATGTTGGCTCCCACATGTTCCACGATGATCTCATCGGATGAACCACGATGTCAAGGATTCAAGCAATCCCGTATGCAATTCCCTTTGTCTACCGGTATTGTACTTGCCCGAGATTCGATCGTCGGTATCCCGATACCTTGTTCAATCTCGTTACCGGCAAGTCTCTTTACTCGTTCCGTAACACATCATTCCGTGATCAACTCCTTGGTCACATTGTGCACATTATGATGATGTCCTACCGAGTGGGCCCAGAGATACCTCTCCGTCACACGGAGTGATAAATCCCAGTCTTGATTCGTGCCAATCCAACAGACACTTTCGGAGATACCCGTAGTGCACCTTTATAGCCACTCAGTTACGTTGTGACGTTTGGTACACCCAAAGCATTCCTACGGTATCCGGGAGTTGCACAATCTCATGGTCTAAGGAAATGATACTTGACATTAGAAAAGCGTTAGCATACGAACTACACGATCTTTGTGCTAGGCTTAGGATTGGGTCTTGTCCATCACATCATTGTCCTAATGATATGATCCCGTTATCAACGACATCCAATGTCCATGGTCAGGAAACCCTAACCATCTATTGATCAACGAGCTAGTCAACTAGAGGCTTACTAGGGACATGGTGTTGTTTATGTACCCACACATGTATCTGAGTTTCCTATCAAAACAATTATAGCATGGATAATAAACGATTATCATGAACAAGGAAATATAATAATAATAATAATAACTAATTTATTATTGCCTCTAGATCATATTTCCAACAGTCTCCCACTTGCACTTGAGTCAATAATCTAGTTCACATCGCCATGTGATTAACACTCACAGGTCACATCGCCATGTGACCAACATCCAAAGAGTTTACTAGTTCACATCATCATGTGATTAAGACTCAATGAGTTCTGGGGTTTGATCATGTTTTTGCTTGTGAGAGAGGTTTTAGTCAACGGGTCTGCAACATTTAGATCCGTATGTACTTCGCAAATCTCTAGGTCATATTGTAAATGTTGCTTCCACGCTCCACTTGGAGCTATTCCAAATGGTTGCTCCACTATACGTATCCGGTTTGCTACTCAGAGTCATTCGGATAGGTGTTAAAGCTTGCATCGACGTAACCCTTTACGACGAACTCTTTATCACCTACATAATCGAGAAACATGTCCTTATTACTTCAAGGACAATTTTGACCGCTGTCCAATGATCCATTCCTGGATCACTCTTGTACCCCCTTGCCAGACACGTGGCAAGGCACATATCAGGTGCGGTACAAAGCATGACATACTGTATAGAGCCTATGGCTAAGGCATAGGGGACGACATTCGTCCTTTATCTTTCTTCTGCCGTGGTCGAGCTTTAAGTCTTAACTTCATACCTTACAACTCAGGCACGAACTCTTTCTTTGACAGGTCCATCTTGAACACCTTCAAGATCATGTCAAGGTATGTGCTCATTTGAAAGTACCATTAAGCGTTTTTTATCTATCGTTATAGATCTTGATGCTCAATGTTCAAGCAGCTTAATCCAGGTTTTCTATTGAAAAACACTTTTCAAATAACCCTATATGCTTTCCAGAAACTCTAAAACATTTCTGATCAACAATATGTTAACAACATATACTTATCAGAAATTCTATAGTGCTCCCACTCACTTCTTTGGAAATACAAGTTTCTCATAAACTTTGTATAAACCCAAAATCTTTGATCATCTCATCAAAGCGTATATTCCAACTCCGAGACGCTTACTCCAGTCCTTAGAAGGATTGCTGGAGCTTCGCATACTTGTTAGCATCTTTCAGGATTGTCAAAACCTTCTGGTTGTATCACATACAAACTTTCCTCAAGAAAACTGTCGAGGAAATAATGTTTTGACATCCTATCTGCAAGATTTTATAAATAATGCAGTAACTGCTAATATAATTCCAACCGACTCTTAGCATCGTTACGATTGAGAAAGTCTCATTGTAGTCAACTCCTTGAACTTGTCGGATACATCTTAGCGACAAGCCGAGCTTTCTTAATGGTGACACATACCATCATTGTCTGTCTTCCCTCTTAGAATCCATCTATACCAAACAGCCTTATGACCATCAAGTAGTTCTTCCAAAGTCTATACTTTGTTTTTACACATGGATCCTCTCGGATTTTATGGCCTCGAGCCATTTGTCGGAATCCGGGCCCACCATCGCTTCTCCATAGCCCGTAGGTTCATTGTTGTCTAGCAACATGACCTCTAAGACAAGATTAAGTACCACTCTGAAGTAGTACGCATCCTTGTCGACCTACGAGGTTTGGTAGTGACTTGATCTGAAGTTTCATGATCACTATCATTAGCTTCCACTTCAATTGGTGTAGGCGCCATAGGAACAACTTCCTGTGCCCTGCTACACACTAGTTGAAGTGATGGTTCAATAACCTCATCAAGCCTTGTGACGCCCCCGATTCAATCGTACACTAATCATAAACGCAAACGTGTATGATCAAGATCAGGGACTCGCGGGAAGATATCACGACACAACTCTAAAACATAAAATATGTCATACAAGCATCATAATACAAGCCAGGGGCCTCGAGGGCTCAAATACAAGTGCTCGATCATAGACGAGTCAGCGGAAGCAACAATATCTGAGTACAGACATAAGTTAAACAAATTTGCCTTAAGAAGGCTAGCACAAATGGGGATATAGATCGAAAGAGGCGCAGGCCTCCTGCCTGGGATCCTCCTAAACTACTCCTGGTCGTCGTCAGCGGGCTGCACGTAGTAGTAGGCACCTCCGGCATAGTAGGAATAAATAAATCGACGGTGGCGTCGCTCTGGCTCCGACATCTAGTTGCGGCAACCAGTTAGAAGGGAAAGGGGGAAAAGAGGGAGAAAAGCAACCGTGAGTACTCATCCAAAGTACTCGAAGGCAAGGAGCTACACTACATATGCATGGATATATGTGTAAAGGGCCATATCAGTGGACTGAACTGCAGAATACCATAATAAGAGGGGGATAGCTAAATCACGTCAAGACTAAACTTGGCAGCCTCCGTCTTGCAAACATGTAGAAGAGAGTAGACTGAAGTCCTCTAAGTAGCATCGCATAGCATAATCCTACCCGCGATCCCTCCTCATTTCCTGTTAGAGAGCGATCACGGGTTATATCCGCACTTGGAAGGGTGTGTTTTATTAAGTATCCAGTTCTAGTTGTCATAAGGTCAAGGTACAACTCCAAGTCGTCCTGTTATCAAGATCACGGCTATTGAATAGATTAACTTCCTGCAGGGTGCACCATATAACCCAACACGCTTGATCCCATTTGGCGGACACACTTTTCGGGTCATGCCCGCCGCGGAAGATCAACACATCGCATCCCCACCTAGGCACAACAGAGAGGTCAAGACGCCGGTCTAAACCTAAGCGCGCGACAGGGTCCGGGCTCATCGCCTTAGCACACCAACGTCGCGTCTGTGACGCGCCGTAAGCAGAACTAGCCCCCTTAATACAAGAGCAGGCTTACGTTCCAATCCGGCGCGCGCCGCTCAGTCGCTGACGTCACGAAGGCTTTGGCTGATACCACGACGTCGAGTGCCCATAACTGTTCCCGCGTAGCTGGTTAGTGCGTATAGACCAAATGGACAGACTCAGATCAAATACCAAGATCTCGTTAAGCGTGTTAAGTATCCGCGAACGCCGACCAGGGCCAGGCCCACCTCTCTCCTAGGTGGTCTCAACCTGCCCTGTCGCTCCGCCACAAAGTGAAAGTCGGGGGCTGTCGGGAACCCAGGCCCACCTCTACCGGGATGGAGCCACCTGCCCCTTCAGCCCCCATCTCTGAACTGTTGGGGAACGTATTAATTTCAAAAAATTCCTACGCACACGCAAGATCATGGTGATGGCATAGCAACGAGAGGGGAGAGTATTGTCCACGTACCCTCGAGACCGAAGCGAAGCGTTATGACAACGCTGTTGATGTAGTCGTGCGTCTTCACGATCCGACCGATCCAAGTACCGAGCGTCACGGCACCTCCGAGTTCAGCACACGTTCAGCTCGATGGCGATCCCGGACTCGATCCAGCAAAGTGTCGGGGATGAGTTCCGTCAAGACGACGACGGCGTGGTGGCGATGATTATGCTCTACGGCGCAGGCTTCGCCTAAACTCGCGACGATATGACCGAGGTGGAATATGGTGGAGGGGGGCACCGCACACGGCTAAGGAACGATCACGTAGATCAACTTGTGTGTCCTGGGGTGCCCCCCTGGCCCCGTATATAAAGGAGCAAGGGGGAGGGGGCGGCCGGCCAAGGGAGGGCGCGCCAGGGAGGAGTCCTACTCCCACCGGGAGTAGGATTCCCTCCTTTGCTAGTCCAACTAGGAGACCTTCCATGTAGTAGGAGTAGGAGAGAAGGAAAGGGAAGAGAGAAGGGAAGGAAGGAGGGGGTGCGGCCCCTCCCCCTAGTCCAATTCGGACTAGGCCTTGGGGGGCGCGCATCCTGCCCTAGGCAGCCCCTCTCTCTTTCCCGTATGGCCCAATAAGGCCCAATACTTCTCCCGGCGAATTCCCGTAACTCTCCGGTACTCCGAAAAATACACGAATCACTCGGAACCTTTCCGAACTCCGAATATAGTCGTCCAATATATCGATCTTTACGTCTCAACCATTTCGAGACTCCTCGTCATGTCCCGATCTCATCCGGGACTCCGAACTCCTTCGGTACATCAAAACTCATAAACTCATAATATAACTGTCATCGAAACCTTAAGCGTGCGGACCCTACGGGTTCGAGAACTATGTAGACATGACCTAGAACTATTCTTGGTCAATAACCAATAGCGGAACCTGGATGCTCATATTGGCTCCTACATATTCTACGAAGATCTTTATCGGTCAAACGATTGAAGTACCCAGACAATCTGAGCACATGCTCACTAGTTGAGCGATTCTCCTCCATCTTTTAGCTATAGAACTTGTTGGAGACTTCATATCTCTCAACTCGGGTATTTGCTTGAAATATTAACTTCAATTCCTGGAACATCTCATATGGTCCATGGCGTTCAAAACGTCTTTGAAGTCCCGATTCTAAGCCGTTAAGCATGGTGCACTAAACTATCAAGTAGTCATCATATTGAGCTAGCCAAACGTTCATAACGTCTGCATCTGCTCCTGCAATAGGTCTGTCACCTAGCGGTGCATCAAGGACATAATTCTTCTGTGCAGCAACGAGGATAAACCTCAGATCACGGATCCAATCCGCATCATTGCTACTAACATTTTTCAACATAATTTTTCTCTAGGAACATATCAAAACAAACATATAAATGCATAGGGAAGCAACAACGTGAGCTATTGATCTACAACATAATTTGCAAAATACTACCAGGACTAAGTTCATGATAAATTTAAGTTCAATTAATCATATTACTTAAGAACTCCCACTTAGACAGACATCTCTCTAGTCATCTAAGTGATCACGTGATCCAAATCAACTAAACCATAACCGATCATCACGTGAGATGGAGTAGTTTTCAATGGTGAACATCACTATGTTGATCATATCTACTATATGATTCACGCTCGACCTTTCGGTCTCCGTGTTCGAGGCCATATCTGCATATGCTAGGCTCGTCAAGTTTAACCTGAGTATTCTTCGTGTGCAAAACTGGCTTGCACCCGTTGTAGATGGACGTGAGCTTATCACACCGATCATCACGTGGTGTGCGGGCACGACGAACTTTGGCAGCGGTGCATACTCAGGGAGAACACGTCTTGATAATTTTAGTGAGAGATCATCTTAAAATGCTACCGTCAATCAAAGCAAGATAAGATGCATAAAGGATAAACATCACATGCAATCAATATAAGTGATATGATATGGCCATCATCATCTTGTGCTTCGATCTCCATCTCCGAAGCACCGTCGTGATCACCATCGCCACCGGTAGCGACACCTTGATCTCCATCGTAGCATCGTTGTCGTCTCGCCAATTATTGCTTCTCGACTATTGCTACCGCTTAGTGATAAAGTAAAGCAATTACATGGCTTTTGCATTTCATACAATAAGCGACAACCATATGGCTCCTGCCAGTTGCAGATAACTCGGTTACAAGACATGATCATCTCATACAATTAAATATAGCATCACGTCTTGACCATATCACATCACAACATGCCCTGCAAAAACAACTTAGACGTCCTCTACTTTGTTGTTGCAAGTTTTACGTGGCTGCTACGGGCTGAGCAAGAACCGTTCTTACCTACGCATCAAAACCACAACGATAGTTTGTCAAGTTGGTGCTGTTTTAACCTTCGCAAGGACCGTGCGTAGCCACACTCGGTTCAACTAAAGTGAGAGAGACAGACACCCGCCAGTCACCTTTAAGCAACGAGTGCTCGCATCGGTGAAACCAGTCTCGCGTAAGCGTCCGCGTAATGTCGGTCCGGGCCGCTTCATCTCACAATACCGCTGAACCAAAGTATGACATGCTGGTAAGCAGTATGACTTATATCGCCCACAACTCACTTGTGTTCTACTCGTGCATATAACATCAACGCATAAAACCTGGCTCGGATGCCTTTGTTGGGGAAGCGTGGTAATTTCAAAAAATTCCACGCACACGCAAGATCATGGTGATGGCATAGCAGCGAGAGGGAGGTATTGTCCACGTACCCTCGTGAGACCGTAAGCGGAAGCGTTATCAACGCTGTTGATGTAGTCGACGTCTTCACGATCCGATCGATCCAAGTACCGAGCGTCACGGCACCTCCGAGTTCAGCACACGTTCAGCTCGATGGCGATCCCGGACTCGATCCAGCAAAGTGTCGGGGATGAGTTCCGTCGGACGACGGCGTGGTGGCGATGATGATGCTCTACGGCGCGAGGGGCTTCGCCTAAACTCCGCGACGATATGACCGAGGTGGAATATGGTGGAGGGGGCACCGACACGGCTAAGGAACGATCCGTAGATCAACTTGTGTGCTGGGTGCCCCTGCCCCGTATATAAAGGAGCAAGGGGAGAGGCGGCCGGCCAAGGAGGCGCGCCAGGAGGGAGTCCTACTCCCCCAGGAGTAGGATTCCCTCCTTTCCTAGTCCAACTAGGAGACCTTCCATGTAGTAGGAGTAGGAGAGAAGGAAAGGAAGAGAGAAGGACGGAAGGAGGGGTGCGGCCTCCCTAGTCAATTCGGACTAGGCCTTGGGCGCGTGGCCTGCCCTAGGCAGCCCTCTCTCTTTCCCGTATGGCCCAATAAGGCCCAATACTTCTCCGGCGAATTCCGTAACTCTCGGTACTCGAAAAATACCAATTACTCGGAACATTTCGAACTCTGAATATAGTCGTCCAATATATCGATCTTTACGTCTCAACCATTTGAGACTCCTCGTCATGTCCCCGATCTCATCCGGGACTCGAACTCTTCGGTACATCAAAACTCATAAACTCATAATATAAGCATCATCGAAACCTTAAGCGTGCGGACCCTACGGGTTCGAGAACTATGTAGACATGACCTAGAACTATTCTTGGTCAATAACCAATAGCGGAACCTGGATGCTCATATTGGCTCCTACATATTCTCGAAGATCTTTATCGGTCAAACCGCATAACAACATCGTTGTTCCCTTTGTCATCGGTATGTTACTTGCCCGAGATTGATCGTCGGTATCCAATACCTAGTTCAATCTCGTTACGGCAGGTCTCTTTACTCATTCGTAATGCATCATTCCGTAACTAACTCATTAGCTACATTGCTTGCAAGGCTTATAGTGATGTGCATTACCGAGAGGGCCCAGAGATACCTCTCCGACAATCGGAGTGACAAAACCTAATCTCGAAATCGCCAACCCAACATGTACCTTTGGAGACACCTGTAGTACTGCTTTATAATCACCCGATTACGTTGTGACGTTTGGTAGCACCAAAGTGTTCCTCCGTAAGCAGGAGTTGCATAATCTCATAGTTACAGGAACATGTATAAGTCATGAAGAAAGCAATAGCAACATACTAAACGATCAAGCGCTAGGCTAACGGAATGGGTCATGTCAATCACATCATTCTCCTAATGATGTGATCCCATTAATCAAATAACAACACATGTCTATGGTTAGGAAACATAACCATCTTTGATTAATGAGCTAGTCAAGTAGAGGCATACTAGTGACATTAAGTTTGTCTATGTATTCACACATGTATCATGTTTCCGGTTAATACAATTCTAGCATGAATAAGAAACATTTATCATGAAATAAGGAAATAAATAATAACTTTATTATTGCCTCTAGGGCATATTTCCTTCATGAACAGTATCATAAGTAATGTAACAATATAAAGTATATAGCATATGCCCGAGATCACCTCCCGAAGTGATCACGGCCCAGTAGTATAGCATGGCAGACGGACAAGAGTGTAGGGCCACCGATGGAATACTAGCATCCTAAACTAAGCATGTAGGATTGCAGGTAAAGGTAACAACAGTAGTAGCAAGGACAGGCTATGCATCAGGATAGGGTTAACGGAAAGCAGTAACATGCTACACTACTCTAATGCAAGCAGTATAGAGAAGAATAGGCGATATCACGGTGATCAAAGGGGGGGCTTGCTCGAAGCTCAGCCGAGAAGGAGGGTAAATCAACACCGTAGTCGTACTAGGTAGCAGTGGCGTCGGTCTCGGTGTCTAGCGAGAGAAGAGGGGGAAGAAACAATAAATACAATGCAAACAAATGCATGACGATGCATGACATGACAAAGCGTGATGCTAGGGGGGGTGCCCAATCGCGGTAGTAGGTGATACTGCGTGAAGGAAACATCCGGAAAGTATTCGGTGTTTTGCTTTTTCGGACAGATGAACCGGAGGGGGAAAGTTGCGACTTCGATAGGTTAGGGATGTGTGGCGAACGAATGGGTTGCGTATCCGGATTCGTCTCGTCGTTCTGAGCAACTTTCATGTAGAAAGTATTTTCATCTGAGCTACGGTTTATTTTATAAGATTTTTAAAAGATTTAATCAATTTTTGGATTTAATAATTTAATTTAATTCGAAAATTAAATAATGCATCAGCATGATGTCAGCATGTCATCAGCAGTCAATGTTGACCGTTGACCTGGTCAACCTGACAGGTGGGTCCCACCTGTAAGGGATTGTCATGCTAATTAAAAGTAGTTAATTAGGTTTAATTGGCTATTAGGTTAATTAAACACAACTAATTAATTTAATTAATTAATTAATATTTGTATTTATTATTTATTTTAATTTTTTAATAAACGTTCTGGGGCTGGGGGAGGCCCACTGGGCAGTGGCTCATATGGCCAACCGGGTTTGCGGTTTAACTTAGTCTTGGGGTGCAGGCGCCCGAGCAGGTGAGGCAGCGGACTAGGCTAAGCCGCGCCAGGCCAAGGCGGCCGGCCGGTGTGGCGCGCCAAGGCAGGGCGAGGCGACAGCAGGGCTGCGGCAACCGCAGCAGCAACGGACAGCCTCAGCTGCAGGGTAGGAGGAGGGGAGCAAGGGCGGGGCTCGCACGGACGGGCGGACGGCTGCAGGCCAACGCGAGGCGCAGCAGCGTGGGGCGGCGGAGAGGAGGCGGTGGTGGCTTGGTAGGACGGCACGGTCGCCCGGCAGGCGAAGCGCGATGCGCTGGGACGTCTGAGGGAGGGCGCGGAGCGGGCTGGCGAGCAGGGCTAGAAGCACGCTGTGGGCAGGCGTCTGGCGTGGGGGTCCGGGCGCAGGACGCTGGTGCTGCAGAGGGCACCGGCAAGCGTCGTCTGTGGGCTTGATCTGGCCGATGAGCAGGGGCGGAGGAGGGCGAGGCCTCACCGCGGGCGAGGGTTCGTGGTAGCGGGGCTTGTGGTGGGGATGGGGACGACGGCGTCGTCGTAGATGAGAGCGACCGGCGAAGGCGGCGGCGGACGGGCGGCGGGCAGCGCCCGCGCTGGGTCGATGGCGGGAGGCGATCGTGGCGGCGCGGCCGGCGCGTGGCGTGGCCGCGGCTTCCGACGACGTCGCGCGAGGGAGAAGAGGGGCGAGGAGTCAACGGGGGCGGGGGCGTGGTCGCCCCGATCCCGATCTGGATCAGGGGAGCGGGGGGGGGGGGGAGCGAGTGGGGGAGGGAGTGTGTGATGGGAGGTTAGGGTTTCCGGACGTCGGTGATAAGGGAGTGGGTGGTTCGGCCGGTTGGGCTTGTTTTAGTTAGGTGGGCCAAATGCCCCAGTAGGTTAGGTCCTCGGTTTTCTTTTCCTTTTATTGTTTTGTTTTTATTTTTACTTTTTCTTTTCTGCTTCTTTTATTTATTTAATAATTTATAGTTTTACAAAAAGTAAAACCCATACCTAAAATCGAGTTACAATTCCAACTACTTTCACAGAAAGTTTTACCCCTGACCAAAATAGTTTAGCATTTTATACTATTCAAAAGACATTTATTTAATAGTTTTACCTACTATTTTAATCATTTAAGTGCATTTAAACCTTTTATAGAAATGTGGTTTCTCAACAATAATTACCTATGCATTATTTGGCAACACCCCAACATTTTAGTTTTAATATTTGAAAACCTTTACCGTTTGACTTTATTTTAAGTTTGAATTTCGAATCGATTTTGAACTAACACAAGATTAACAACAGTAACCGTGGTGACATGGCATCATGAACGTGGGATTACTGTAGCCTAATTATCCGGGCGTCACAATTCTCCTCCACTACAAGAAATCTCGTCCCGGGATTTAAGAGGTGGAGCAAGGGGGAAAGATCTGGTTACAAAATTCTAACGTGTCTTCTTGGTCTTGGTTACTCTTCTCGGAGAGGTCGATCCATAGCGTTGATGTCTCCATTCCTATGCATTGATGCATCATGATGAAGTTGTCATTCTTCCTTCGGGATCTTCACCATACTTACGAAAGTATAAGAGGGGGAAAACTCTATAAGGACGGATTCTAACAAAATTGAGCATCGGACGGTTAGCTCAAGGGAAGAAGCATAAGTATCTCTCGAATTGAAACTTAAGAAGATATCGAGAGCAAAATAAGAAGGTACCCTGAGAAGTTTTGAGCGGATAGGCAATCGTTCGATGCTTGAAACAAAGTGTAAAAGGGGTCTAGAGCAATGGGAGTAAGTTTTATGTCTCACACTAGAATAGATCACTAGGAAGGTGGTCCATGAATTACATATGAGGTCACGTGCGAGGAACAACCTTGCTAACAGGGGGTGTAAAGAAGAGTCAGGTTTCGATCCAGTGGAACTGTGGGTTATGGGCCCACCATGTGGGTAAAAAAGCAGGAAGAGGGGTGACGTCTTGCATGATCCTGTAATCAAGGCATGTTAGAGAATAACCGGTCAGTTATGTTGGCAGCATCGTTGGTACCAAGGGCGAGGGACGATGAGAACCATTCTCCTGCTCGTTGAATGAGGCGGACCAGTAGGCAAAGTTCTCGTCCATCGGTGGTTACCGGAATGTCATCAACAAAAGTAACAGGGTCTTTCTGACAGAATTGTACACCGAGATGTTTACATAAGCAGTGAATTATTACTGCTTAGATCATATGGATCACAAGGAAGGTTAAACAAATCAATGGAAAGGAAAAGGTGATCATCAGATTAATAGAACAATGGAAGGGAAAATGTGTTAAACACATATTACAGGGGCATACCCTTCCCAAGTACAAATAGAGCATGATATCCATGACAGGATATAATGTAGAAAACTCTTTAGGTAAGGCGAGAGAAATTTCATGACTTTAACCATACAACGGTGTTTGGATAATTGATAAAGATAATTTGGCATTGTGCTTCAAATGCCCTTATTGAAGACCGGAGTACCACAGACATGCTTCAAGATAGTATTTACATGGTCTTCAAGGAAAGGTCGTACTTTGGATACACGAAGGATTCATCAGGAACAACTTGTAGAATAAGTCTTATAGTTTCCTCAAGGAGGAATGGATAACATTGCTAAAGGGGAACTATAACAATAAGGCCTTCGGCCAGGTGGGCTATGTATGACACCACCTTACCGGATCATATATAGACCAACGTTATAACTCTTGGAAATATGTTCCAACCATCATATCTGACCTAGATTCAGATTTGATTGGTGTCAGGATACCTCAGACTCAGGATGCCCCAGAAGAAAAGGTGCGACACAAATTAACGAGATGACATTGTAAAATTCTCGGGAATGAACTATGGAAGCGAGTTCCGAAAAAAGAGTGCATCAATAAACCAAGGAGTGAGGACTTAGCTGATAGACTCAGCGACAATTCATCAAGAATTCCAACAAGATGGATTTCCACAACTATGTGAACAAGGGGATAACATTAGCCAGGTCAAATGACTTAATGATATATGTAGGAGGAAAACATACACAATTAAACATTGACTGAAAGGTGCACTCGAAATATGGGTTGGGTTGCATGATCAATCTTAGAATGATGATCCAATAACCAATACAAAAAGAATGAATCTATCATTCATTAACTTGCAATCAATAGGGTTGCTAGAAGTTTTGATTTTACACATCACAGCCCAATTTTCGGTATTCGGTTAGAAACAACATGGAGTCAAGAAATGAGCATAAATGGCGAGAGGTATTACTATATCAAGAATTGTTAAGAGGTGGAGCAATTCTCACAACATTCTTGACATAAAAGATGATAATACTCCAAGGTAATTAAGAACAAAGGCTGGATAGCAAGGAACTCAAGGTATAACACAGAACACGAACAAGTTTGTGTTGGAGGGGAGGCATTAAAGTGGTCGATGACAACACAAATCATCGAGGGCAAGGATGGTATTTCTCATCATGAATTCAATTGATATCCAGGAAGGAGTCAAGATGTTGATGATGATCATGACAAATTTTGTCGAGAGGCTCCACGAAGATGTAATCTATCGGCGATGACATCAAGTTAAAGGAATTGTGAAGCAAAAGGTTATTGGAACCATGGGTACGACACAAACTTGAAATCAAGCTTGTTGTTCAAGGTGAAATGATATGACGAGGAAAATCGACGTAAGCTTAGCTCATCGTCGAGAATTGTGCTCCGGGAAGAAAGGACCAGGTAGCATAGTTAAAATTTAGCACAATGATATAGCCGATCAGGCTAGGAATGACGTGATGGAGTATTAAACTTCTCATCCACAATGTACTAGGAGTACTAAATCACAGGGGTGATTCGATTCACTAATCGGTGTTCTCGGTTGATGACAACCCAGAACCCGTGGAGTGACTATGACAGGGAAAGGCACTACTTCATCAGAATTGCAATAGATGTAGTGCAATCGGTTGATATCCTCGAGATACTAGGGGGTTAGTACTCGAAGGTAGATCAAAATAGAGGTTGGACGGGTGCATTGATCTGCAGAGGACAAGTGGTTTAACTTGTCCGAGAAATGGAATCAAGTAGAAAATATGGTCGGATCCATGATTGCAAAGGATCAATTCATAGATACCAAATGATATTATAACAAGGAAATAGTTATTATTACAAGAAGCTTCCATGATAGGATATACATCGTATCCATGGGCATGAACACAAAGTTCAAGGTCGAATCCCACTTCTCCAATGCATAACCTTTCATTCACTTCTCATTTCTTTTTGAAATGGCATTAATGGTTGAAAGTTTTACCTGGTGCAATACCAGATAAGTATGAGTTGTGAAATCTTTCGGGTTTGCACAGATTAGGGAAGGCATTGGTTCAACCCATCGGAGCTTCATAGGAACATATACCACGAGCTTTAAGAGTAAATATCACCAGCTCGAAAGCAGAGCATGGTTGGCAAAAGGAGAGGATACAGTTTACCAAAGGCATTATATATCAGAGAAATAACTCGCAAGGTGATTAATTATGAAGGACACTATCGGATAGTAATCCAATAGTGGATATGGCGATCCATAATGGAGCTGATGTGAGTATCGATACCCAATCAGAGGAAGAAAGAATGCAAGGAGATCAGATTATAGAACATCTGAATAATTCGATCCTTAGATAACAAAGGAACTACGATTTCCAAAACAAAGGATCAGAAGCAGTCGCTTTGATCAAGGATGGATAAGTTGGATAGACCAGAGGCACAATTGACGACCAATAGTTTGGTCGAGAACCAGCTCATGTTCAAAAATGATGTCTGAGCCGGAAAGATAATTTAGAAGGGTTGATAGATGATTGTGTGCATGCGCACACATATTGAGTCATCAGACTCAGAATGATAATGACAAGGGATGCCAATAAGACTACGAGACTTATGGGATTAACCATAATGCAAGCAAGCAAGAATTTCAAGAGGAATAGGATGCTCGGTATTTTGGAAGATCGAATGGCATTTGAAGACTTTTGTGAAATACATGAATCAAGCGGGATGGCGGATACTCGATAAGTGTGAGGAATTATCCATAGGGGGTATTCATGTGGCAAAGATCTGCAATGCAATGGCTCAAGAGATTCTTAAAAGTCGAAGAACAATTCGATGCATCTTGTAATAACAAGAGCAGCTAGGGATGAATGTAAGAATGGCAAGGGTAAGAAGTTATCCATAAGGATTTATCGGTGGTAGGGAATTGCAAAAGAAGTGGGCACAAAGTCTCGAGAGAACTTCAGAGAGTATCTTCGGAATCTTCTGGTGCAGCAAGCGATCATCGGGAGTGAGGGGCTCTCTAGGGGAAAGTATTTTCGAGAACCTGAAGTTAGTTTTGTTTTTAGCAAAATCATTTAACCGGAATAGAAGAGAGATCAGAGTCCCAGAGTATAGGTCGAGGAATAAAAGATCCTAATACCACCCAATGGCGACGTGGGCCCGTAAGGCACACAGCCATGTTAGTAAAAGTTTTTGTAATGTCTAGACTCGACTTCGGCCAAGGAGTTGGAAGGGGGATTCCTACAGGCATTCGGCTCTAAATACCAACTTTTGACGCCCCCGATTCAATCGTACACTAATCATACACGCAAACATGTACGATCAAGATCAGGGACTCACGGGAAGATATCACAACACAACTCTAAAACATAAAATATGTCATACAAGCATCATAATACAAGCCAGGGGCCTCGGGGGCTCGAATACAAGTGCTCGATCATAGACGAGTCAGCGGAAGCAACAATATCTGAGTACATACATAAGTTAAACAAATTTTCCTTAAGAAGGCTAGCACAAACGGAGAGATAGATCGAAAGAGGCGCAGGCCTCCTGCTTGGGATCCTCCTAAACTACTCCTGGTCGTCGTCAGCGGGCTGCACGTAGTAGTAGGCACCTCCGGCATAGTAGGAATGAATAAGTCGACGGTGGCGTCTGGCTCCTGGGCTCCGACATCTAGTTGCGGCAACCAGTTAGAAGGGAAAGGGGGAAAAGAGGGAGAAAAGCAACCGTGAGTACTCATCCAAAGTACTCGCAAGCAAGGAGCTACACTACATATGCATGGATATATGTGTAAAGGGCCATATCATTGGACTAAACTGCAGAATGCCAGAATAAGAGGGGGATAGCTAAATCATGTCGAAGACTACGCTTCTGGCAGCCTCCGTCTTGCAGCATGTAGAAGAGAGTAGACTGAAGTCCTCCAAGTAGCATCGCATAGCATAATCCTACCCGACGATCCCCTCCTCATTGCCCTGTTAGAGAGCGATCACCGGGTTATATCTGGCACTTGGAAGGGTGTGTTTTATTAAGTATCCAGTTCTAGTTGTCATAAGGTCAAGGTACAACTCCAAGTCGTCATGTTATCGAAGATCACGGCTATTGGAATAGATTAACTTCCCTGCAGGGGTGCACCACATAACCCAAACGCTTGATCCCATTTGGCCGGACACACTTTTCTGGGTCATGCCCGGCCGCGGAAGATCAACATGTCGCAGCCCCACCTAGGCACAACAGAGAGGTCAACACGCCGGTCTAAACCTAAAGCGCAGAAGGTCTGGGCCCATCGCCCTTAGCACACACACGCGTTGCGTCTGTGGCCGGAAGCAGAACTAGCCCCTTAATACAAGAGCAAGGCTTACGTTCCAATCCGGTAGCCGCTTAGTCGCCGACGTCCACGAAGGCTTTGGCTGATACCACGGCGTCAGTGCCCATAAGCTGTTCCAGCGTAGCTGGTTAGTGCGTATAGACCAAATGGCGGACTCGGATCAAATACCAAGATCTCGTTAAGCGTGTTAAGTATCCGCGAACGCCGACCAGGGCCAGGCCCACCTCTCTCCTAGGTGGTCTCATCCTGCCCTGTCGCTCCGCCACAAAGTGACAGTCGGGGGCCGTCGGGAACCCAGGCCCACCTCTACTGGGATGGAGCCACCTGCCCCTTCAGCCCCCATCTTCAAACAGTATCATAAGTAATGTAACAGTATAAAGTATATAGCATATGCCCGAGATCACCTCCCGAAGTGATAACGGCCCAGTAGTATAGCATGGCAGACGGACAAGAGTGTAGGGCCACCGATGGAATACTAGCATCCTAAACTAAGCATGTAGGATTGCAGGTAAAGATAACAACAGTAGTAGCAAGGACAGGCTATGCATCAGGATAGGGTTAATGGAAAGCAGTAACATGCTACACTACTCTAATGCAAGCAGTATAGAGAAGAATAGGCGATATCTGGTGATCAAAGGGGGGGCTTGCCTGGAAGCTCAGCCAAGAAGTAGGGGTCGTCAACACCGTAGTCATACTGGGTAGCAGTGGCGTCGGTCTCGGTGTCTAGCGAGAGAAGAAGGGGAAGAAACAATAAATACAATGCAAACAAATGCATGACATGCCAAAGCATGATGCTAGGGGGGTGCCCAATCGCGGTAGTAGGTGATACCGGCGAAGGGGGGAAACATCCGGGAAAGTATTCCCGGTGTTTCGCTTTTTCGGACAGATGAACCGGAGGGGGAAAGTTGCGACTTCGATAGGTTAGGGATGTGTGGCGAACAAATGGGCCACGTATCCGGATTCGTCTCGTCGTTCTGAGCAACTTTCATGTAGAAAGTATTTTCATCTGAGCTACGGTTTATTTTATAAGATTTTTAAAAGATTTAATCAATTTTTGGATTTAATAATTTAATTTAATTGAAAATTAATTGATGCATCGACATGATGTCAACATGTCATCGGCGATCAACGTTGACCGTTGACCTGGTCAACTGACTGGTGGGCCCCACACGCCGTGGATCTATCTAACTAATTAATGATGAGTTAATTAGGTTTAATTAGCTATTAGGTTAATTAAACACAATTAATTAAGTTAATTAATTTAATTAATTAGTTAATATTTGTATTTATTATTTATTTTAATTTTTTAATAAGCGTTAAGGGTGGGGAGGCCCTTTGGCGATGGCTCATAGGGCCAACCGGGTTTGCGGTTTAACAGTCTTGGGGTGCAGGCGCCGACCCGGTGAGGGCCGAGCGACGCGCAAGCAGAGCTGGCAGCGCAAAGGTGGTCGGCCGATGACGGCGCCGCTTGCAGGGCGGCGGCGGCAGGGCTGCGCCAACCGCAGACAGACAGGCAGCCTCATTGCGAGGTAGGAGGAGGAGCAATGGCGGGGCTCGCACGGACGGACTGCCGGAGGCCGCCCGAGGCGCGAGGCGGGGGGCGGTCGGGAGGCGTGGTGAGCACGGGCGCGGACGGGCACGGCCGTCGGCGAAGGGCGAGCATGCGAACGCGTCTGTGAGGACGTCTGGAGGGAGGGCGCGAGCGGGGGCGGCGAGCCGAGGCTGCCACGCTTGCCGGCGCGGCGTCTGGCGTGGGGAAGTGCAGGCGCAGTGACGCTGGTGTGCTGCAGAGGGCACCGCGGCGTCGTCTTGTGGGCGCGATCTGGCCTTGGTGAGCAGGGAGCGGAGGAGGCGAGGCCTCACCGCGGGCATAGGGTTCGTGGCAGCGGGCTTGTGGTGGGGGATGGGGGCACGGCGTCGATGTAGATGAGGCAGACCAGCGAGGGGCGCTAGCGACGGGCGGCGGGCGGCGTCCGGCTGAGGTCGATGTGACGGATGCGATCCAATGGCGCGGCGTGGCGTGGCGTGGTCGCGGCTTCACGGCGCGTCATGAGGGAGAAGAGGGGCGGGGAGTCAACGGGGGCGGGGGCATGGTCGCCCCGATCCCGATCTGGATCGGGGGAGCGGGGGGGGCGAGTGGGAGGGAGTGCGTGGTGGGGGGTTAGGGTTTCCGGACGTGGGGGATAAGGGAATGGGTGGTTCGGCCGGTTGGGCTTGTTTTAGTTAGGTGGGCCAAATGGCCCAGTAGGTTAGGTCCTCCGTTTTCTTTTCCTTTTATTGTTTTGTTTTTTTACTTTTTCTTTTCTTATTTCTTTTATTTATTTAATAATTTATAGTTTTACAAAAAGTAAAACCCATACCTAAAATAGAGTTACAATTCCAACTACTTTCACAGAAAGTTTTACCCCTGACCAAAATAGTTTAGCATTTTATAATATTCAAAAGACATTTATTTAATAGTTTTACCAACTATTTTAATCATTTAAGTGCATTTAAACCTTTTATTAAAATGTGGTTTCTCAACAATAATTACCTATGCATTATTTGGCAACACCCCAACATTTTAGTTTTAATATTTGAAAACCTTTACCATTTGACTTTATTTTAAGTTTGAATTTTGAATCGATTTTGAACTAACACAAGATTAACAACAGTAACCGTGGTGACATGGCATCATGAACGTGGGATTACTGTAGCCTAATTATCCGGGCGTCACAAGTCTCCACCATCCTCCCACTCAATTCTTTCAAGAGAAACGTTTCCTCGAGAAAGGACCCGATTCTAGAGACAATCCCTTTTGCTTCTGGAACTGAGACAGGAGGTATACCCAACTGTTTTGGGTGTCCTATGAAGATGCATTTATCCGCTTTGGGTTCGAGCTTATCAGGCTAAAACTTTTCACATAAGCTTCGTAGCCCCAAACTTTTAAGGAACGACAGCTTAGGTTTCTCCAAACCATAGTTCATACGGTGTCGTCTCAACGGAGTTACGTGGTGCCCTATTTAAAGTGAGTGCGGATGTCTCTAATGCCTAACCCATAAATGATAGTAGTAATTCGATAAGAGACATCATGGTATGCATCATATCCAATAGGGTGCAGTTATGATGTTCGGACACACCATCACACTATGGTGTTCTAGGCAGTATTAGTTGTGAAACAATTTCCACAATGTCTTAATTGTGTGCCAAACTCGTAACTCAGATATTCATCTCTATGATCATATCATAGACATTTTATCCTCTTGTCACGACGATCTTCAACTTCACTCTGAAATTACTTGAACCTTTCAATAATTCAGATTTGTGTTTCATCACGTAAACATACTCAGAATCTACTCAAATCATCTGTGAAGTAAGAACATAACGATATCCACTGCGTGCCTCAACACTCATTAGACTGCACACATCAAAATGTATTACTTCCAACAAGTTGCTTTCTTGTTCCATCTTACTGAAACCGAGGCTTTTCAGTCATCTTGCCCATGTGGTATGATTTGCATGTCTCAAGTGATTTAAAATCAAGTGAGTCCAAACGATCCATCTGCATGGGGTTTCTTCATGCGTATACACCAATAGACATGGTTCGCATGTCTCAATCTTTTCAAAAACGAGTGAGTCCAAAGATCCATCAACATGGAGCTTCTTCATGTGTTTTATACCAATATGACTCAAGTGGCAGTGCCACAAGTATGTGGTACTATCATTACAATCTTATATCTTTTGGCATGAACATGTGTATCACTACGATCGAGATTCAATAAACCATTTATTTTAGGTGCAAGACCATTGAAGGTATTATTCAAATAAACAGAGTAACCATTATTCTCCTTAAATTAATAACCATATTGCGATAACCATGATCCAATCATGTCTATGCTCAATGCAAACACCAAATAACAATTATTTAGGTTTAACACCAATCTCGATGGTAGAGGGAGCGTGCGATGCTTGATCACATCAACCTTGCAAACACTTCCAACACATATCGTCAGCTCACCTTTAGCTAGTCTCCGTCTATTCCGTAGCTTTTATTTCGAGTTACTAACACTTAGCAACTGAACCGGTATCTAATACCCTGGTGCTACTAGGAGTACTAGTAAAGTACACATTAACATAATGTATATCCAATATACTTCTATCGACCTTGCCAGCCTTCTCATCTACCAAGTATCTAGGGTTATTCTGCTCCAGTGACTGTTCCCCTTATTACAGAAGCACTTAGTCTCTGGTTTGGGTTCAACCTTGGGTTTCTTCACTAGAGCAGCAGTCGATTTGCCATTTCATGAAGTATCCCTTCTTGCCCTTGCCCTTCTTGAAACTAGTGGTTTCACTAACCATCAACAATTGATGCTCCTTCTTGATTTCTACTTTCGCGGTGTCAAACATCGCGAATATTTCAAGGATCATCATATCTATCCCTGATATGTTATAGTTCATCACGAAGCTCTAGTAGCTTGGTGGCAATGACTTTGGAGAAACATCACTATCTCATCTGGAAGATTAGCTCCCACTCGATTCAAGTGATTGTGGTACTCAGACAATCTGAGCACAAGCTCAACGATTGAGCTTTTCTCCCTTAGTTTGCAGGCTAAGAAACTCGTAGGAGGTCTTATATGTCTTGACGTGGGCATGAGCCTGAAATCCCAATTTCAGCCCTCGAAACATCTCATATGTTTCGCGACGTTTCGAAATCGTCTTCGGTGCCTAAACTCTAAACCGTTTAACATTACTGAACTATCACATAGTTATCAAAACGTGTATGTCAAATGTTCGAAACATCCAGAGACGGCGTTCGAGGTTCAGCACACCGAGCAGTGCATTAAGGACATAAGCCTTCTACGAAGCAACGAGGACAATCCTCAGTTTACGAACCTAGTCCGCACAATCGCTACTATCAACTTTCAACTAAATTTTCTCTAGGAACATATCTAAACAGTAGAACTAAAGCGCAAGCTTACGACATAATTTGCAAAGGCCTTTTGACTATGTTCAGGATAATTAAGTTCATCTTATGAACTCCCACTCAGATAGACATCCCTCTAGTCATCTAAGTGATTACATGATCCGAGTCAACTAGGCCGTTCCGATCATCACGTGAGACGGACTAGTCATCATCGGTGAACATCTTCATGTTGATCGTATCTACCATACGACTCATGCTCGACCTTTCGGTCTCTTGTGTTCCGAGGCCATGTCTGTACATGCTAGGCTCGTCAAGTTAACCTAAGTGTTTCGCGTGTGTAAATCTGGCTTACACCCGTTGTATGTGAACATTAGAATCTATCACACCCGATCATCACGTGGTGCTTGAAACAACGAACTTTATAGCGGTGCACAGTTAGGGGGAACACTTTCTTGAAATTTTAATGAGGGTCATCTTATTTACTACCGTCGTTCTAAGCAAATAAGATGCATAAACATGATAAACATCACATGCAATCAAAAAATGACATGATATGGCCAATATCATTTTTCTCCTTTTGATCTCCATCTTCGGGGCTCCATGATCATCATTGTCACCGGCATGACACCATGATCTCCATCATCGTGTCTCCATGTAGTAGTCTCGCCAACTATTACTTCTACTACTATGGCTAACGGTTTAGCAATAAAGTAAAGTAATTACATGGCGTTGTTCATTGACACGCAGGTCATACAATAAATTAAGACAACTCCTATGGCTCCTGCCGGTTGTCATACTCATCGACATGCAAGTCGTGATTCCTATTACAAGAACATGATCAATCTCATACATTACATATCATTCATCACATTATTTTGGCCATATCACATCACATAGCATATCCTGCAAAAACAAGTTAGACGTCCTCTAATTGTTGTTTGCATGTTTTACGTGGCTGCTATGAGTTTCTAGCAAGAACGTTTCTTACATACGCAAAAGCCTGGCGTGATATGTCAATTGCTATTTACCCTTCATAAGGACCCTTTTCATCGAATCCGATCCGACTAAAGTGGAGAGGCGGCACCCGCTAGCCACCTTATGCAACAAGTGCATGTCGTCGGTGGAACCTGTCTCACGTAAGTGTACGTGTAAGGTCGGTCCGGGCCGCTTCATCCCACAATACCGTCGAACCAAGATTGGACTAGTAACGGTAAGAATATTGAACAAAATCAACGCCCACAACAACTTGTGTTCTACTCGTGCATAGAAACTACGCATAGACCTAGCTCATGATGCCACTGTTGGGGAACGTAGCAGAAATTCAAAATTTTCTACGCATCACCAAGATAAATATATGGAGATTCTAGCAACAAGAGAGGGAGAGGATGAGCATCTCCATACCCTTGAAGATCGCTAAGCGGAAGCGTTACAATTACGCGGATGAAGGAGTCGTACTCGCAGCGATTCAGATCGCGGTTGATTCCGATCTAAGCACCGAACAACGGTGCCTCCGCGTTCAACACACGCGTACAGCCGGGGCGTCTCCTCCTTCTTGATCCAGCAAGGGAGAGGAGAAGTTGAGGGATAACTCCGACAGCACGACGGCATGGTGGTGATGGAGCTCGTGGTTCTCCGGCAGGGCTTTGCCAAGCACTACGGAGGAGGAGGAGGTGTTGGAGAAGGGAGAGGGCTGCGCCAGGGAAGGTGCGGCTGCCCTCTCTCTCTCTCTCACTATATATAGGGGAAGGAGGAGGGAGGCACCTAGGGTTCCCTAGGGGAGGCGGCGGCCATAGGGGAAACCCTAGATGGGTTTTGGCGCCCCACCCCTAGGAAACTTGCCCCCCAAGCCGGGAGGCGGCTGCCCTAGGGTGGCGCCCCACCTCTCCAGTTACGTGAGATGGGGTGGGAGGGCGCTCAGCCCCTTAGTGGGATGATGTGCCCTCTCCCTTGGCCCATAAGGCCCCCAAAGCTTGGGGCCTCAGAAACCCCTTTGGACACGATGGTCATCACTGGTACCCCGGAACAATTCCGGACTCCAATACCCTTCGTCCAATATACCGATCTTCACCTCCGGACCGTTCGGAGCTCCTCGTCATGTCAGGGATCTCATCCGGGACTCGAACAACCCGGTAACCACATACTATTTCCCATAACAACTCTAGCGTCACCGAACCTTAAGTGTGTAGACCCTACGGGTTCGGAAACCATGCAGACATGACCGAGACGTTCTCCGGTCAATAACCAACAGCGGGATCTGGATACCCATGTTGGCTCCCACATGTTCCACGATGATCTCATCGGATGAACCACGATGTCAAGGATTCAAGCAATCTCGTATGCAATTCCCTTTGTCTACCGGTATTGTACTTGCCCGAGATTCGATCATTGGTATCCCGATACCTTGTTCAATCTTGTTACCGGCAAGTCTCTTTACCTTGTTCAAATCCCAGTCTTGATTCGTGCCAATCCAACAGACACTTTCGGAGATACCCGTAGTGCACCTTTATAGCCACTCAGTTACGTTGTGACGTTTGGTACACCCAAAGCATTCCTACGGTATCCGGGAGTTGCACAATCTCATGGTCTAAGGAAATGATACTTGACATTAGAAAAGCTTTAGCATACTGAACTACGATCTTTGTGCTAGGCTTAGGATTGGGTCTTGTCCATCACATCATTCTCCTAATGATGTGATCCCGTTAACAACGACATCCAATGTCCATGGTCGGGAAACCGTAACCATCTATTGATCAATGCGCTAGTCAACTAGAGGCTTACTAGGGACATGGTGTTGTTTATATACCCACACATGTATCTGAGTTTCCTATCAAAACAATTATAGCATGGATAATAAACGATTATCATGAACAAGGAAATATAATAATAATAACTAATTTATTATTGCCTCTAGAGCATATTTCCAACACGAAGAAGGTCCTGGGAAGTGCTCTTGGTACGGCGACAACCTGGGTTTCTGCGACAGGCCTCACCTGGACGAAGGTCGGCGCTTTAGCATTAAGCTTGAGGAGGCCTTCGATTGTGAAACGGTACGCTACGACGCTAAGTGTTTTTTTCGTAATTAAGCTCGACTTCTACTATTCAACGTGCAATTTTCGTCTTTTACAATTCGACTAGCTTATCCCATGCCATGCAAGACGCTATGTCTTGGAGAGGATGGGTTTTGAAGATCATGAGAGGAATGAAACAAAGAAAATTAACCTAAGGACCCATCATGGTATGGAGTTTGGGGTAAATCTATACAATTCTGAGAGCGTATCCAATTTTGGTTGCCCGGGTTGGGAAGCACTTTGCAAGATGTATGATTTTCAAGAGGGTATGTTTGTCACCATGGATCTTAGTGATCCTGACATCGACCAAGACAATTTTGACATTTGGGTTCTTGTTGATACGCTTCCAATTCTACCGCTATGTGAGTTCCTCAAACATATTTATTAAGTAAATTATATTGTTTATTTCAAAATAGTTGACAGCTTATTTCCATTGATAGCTATTTTCATTCTTCAAAGAGCGTGCGGAAGATGGTAGACAGAACCAACTACACCGATGGCTCTGAGTTAACTTATCAGGAGAAAAATCATCTGGTCGCATATTGTACTGAAATTGGGAATTACAATGCCTTCTATCGAACTCCTCCAAATTATGGTGAATACGTGCCACTAGTGCATGTGTTGAACAACGATAACTTCCATGGAGATATTCTGATAAGATTTTTACTATTACGACATCCATGCATCTTTTGCATACTTCTAAAACTGAACTACATTGCTAACTACGAAGTTGTTACTACGTTTTTCAATAGAAAATCCCGATGGATTGTGTGCCTCATTTGATGTATCAGAATGGTCTCATTGATGTTTTGAACATACAGCCAGGTTGTCCTACGAATCTAACCTGTGCATACCGAATTTCTAAAAACGGTGAACACATGATAATCAAAGAGTGGAAAAAATGTATGGACGGTCGTAAGGAGGTTCTTGGAAGCAACATTATGCAAAAGGCAAGAATTGGAGACAGGATAATCTCCATTCTCCATAATGGAGAGTCAGGGGCTATCTTGTTTTATGCTATTTTGCCTAAGATAATATAGTATGTCCTAAAAGAATGTAGTAGGTCCTATGAGGTACAATATGTTTATGAGAGTTGATGATGATGAGTAGTTGTGATTATATCTAGTGACTAACTTGTGTGTGATGTCTCATTGATGAATACGATGATCATGAGGAGGTGTTATATGACAATGATGTATTATGATGATAAGTTGTTAATGATGATGATGATGATGATGATGGTATTTATTATATCACTGAGTGAAAGAACCGCGGATTAGTTTCAAGTGGATGGACCAAGTGGATGTCCATCCACTTGAAACTAGTCCACGGTTCTTTCTCCCACTGATGTAATAACTCATTATGATGTAAAATCATTCTCTAAATTGTTGCGATACGAAAACTTGTATAAAGGTGTATGAATACAACATGAAATAAAAAAGAAATACAGAATAGTAGTAGTAGCGCGTGCTAGGAGACACGCTACTACTAATTACCAGTAGCGCTCATAGTGGAAAGCGCTGCTACTAAGTCGATATAGCAGTAGCGTGCACCGACAGATGCTACTGCTAACCTTTAGCTGTAGCGCCTTACTAGTAGCGCGGTAGTCCGCGCTACTGATGGGCTTTAAACACATGCTACTGCTAGGATTTTCCCTAGTAGTGGTAGCTGCCCCGCGGGCGCCGGCCTCGCCCGACCCGACGTCGCCTCGCCCGGCCTGGTGGTCGCTACGCAGTTTAGGGTGTTGAGCAGTTTCCCAAAACCCTACGTTTTACATAACTCATTTCAGAAGATGTGTCTATCTTTATTAGTATCAAAAGCAGCATGATAAGAACCAATTCCGGATGTTTACACCCTCCTAAGCTAGCTAATAAAAATCACAGTGTACACAAGTACACAACCAAGACATTAGCAGCAACTGTATAATCCAGAGTCCAACTGATATATATATATATATATATATATATATATATATATATATATATATATATATAGGAGTAGGATTTTCTACAAGTGCTTGCCACAGAACTAGTTAAGGGTCTCAACGGTGCAAAAGTTTTCAAAAATTCTGAAAAAATACAAGGAGGATGCGAGTGCCCACCGCGCATGACTCTGCTTCCACCCTTCGCCTTCCCCACCGACCGACCCCATCCACGATCCCCCAGCGCAGCCGAAGCATCACCGTTTGGGCACGACGAGCTAGCGTGGGGTCGGGATGGAAGCGAGATCCCTGCCCCCACGGCCAATGCATCTGAGGCCGTTGGGCCCCGGATGGAGAGCACGACACTCAGCGTATATCCCGTCGCCGATCATCCGAACGGCCGGAGGCCTGCTCGGTTTGGTCGGCGAGGAGGGGAAGCGGTCAGGGTATTGATGACTTGATGTGGGTGCGGCAAGCGGAATGCTTGCGTCGGCTGGCGGAGAGGAGCAACTCGTGGTGAAAATTGTAAGATTTGGTCCTTTTTTGAAAATTTAGCACAAAATAGACCGGTTTTAAAAATATATATGATAAAATGGCCACATCTGATTTTTCATTGGATCCAAAATGCGCGATACACCTCGCTTTCACCTCCTCCCGCGAGCGTCCGGGAGGCCAACACTAGTGTCGCCGCCGAGCCTGCTGCTTCCCTCGCCGCCACCAGGGGCGCAAACGGGTGAAGCCCACTCGTCGCCACCGCCGGCTTGCTCCTTCGTTTCCTCGTGCGGGGGATGCGACCCATGCCGAAAGTCTCGGGCCAGGATGCGACGTTCGGTGCCAGGCACTGCAGCGCAGCGGCGCTCTGGAGTTGGCCGGCGACGATGGCGTGGCGGCCGTGCGACGGGCGGTATGGAGGTGGTGCAGGCTGGAGGTTGGTGGTGGCAGTTGTTGCTTCGTGGTGGCGTTACCATATCCGCCTCTGGCGTCGCGAGTCGCGGACGGCCTCCCTTGTCATGGCTCACTGGTAGGGGGCCAGTACGGCAGCAGCAATGTGTGCGCCTGTTGCCCAGTCGAGCCCTTGCGGCGGGACCGTGGTGCACGGCGCGGGACGGCTCCCTTGTGGCCATTTATGGCTATGGCGTCATGGCTGCGGGTGGTTGGCGGAGCTGGGATGGGACAGAGGAGTATGAGCACCGGGATCCATCACTTGCCGGGTTTGTGTACTGGCCGACGGCGGTGGCGTCCGTGGACGTCTTTGTCCTCCCTACAACTCCGTTGCGGTGTTTCAGACTCCTTTCATGATGCTCTGGGTGAAAACATGATCTTCAGGATCAGATGGTGGCGGCTATCAGTGGTCGTGACCTTCTTGAAGGCATCGTCTTTAGAGTCCTCGCCCGGTGTTGTCATCTCACCTCTCCTCGGTGGACCTCTCATCTTGGTGGTGGTCTCCGTCGGCTCATGCGGTTCTTCTTCGTGCATCTTTAGGACGCTTGGTAGTCGTTAGGATGGTGTGTCGCTGCCTGTGTGTGTTGTGTGCGGTGATGGAGCATCTGTATCGATTTGCTCGGATGTTATGGTGATGGTTGTTTTACATGTAAAGGGGAGAGAGGACCCTTTTTCGTCAAATAGCCACATCTGCATGACATCTTGGGCTAGGGCACCCATGCTATGCTAGACAGCATGGCACCCCGTGAAGGAAATATGCCCTAGAGGCAATAATAAAGTTATTATTTATTTCCTCGTATCATGATAAATGTTTGTTATTCATGCTAGATTTGTATTACCCGGAAACATGATACATGTGTGAATACATAGACAAACATAATGTCACTAGTATGCCTCTACTTGACTAGCTTATTAATCAAAGATGGTTATGTTTCCTAACCATAGACATGTGTTGTCATTTGATTAACGGGATCACATCATTAGGAGAATGATGTGATTGACTTGACCCATTCCGTTAGCCTAGCACTTGATCGTTTAGTATGTTGCTATTGCTTTCTTCATGACTTATACAAAGTTCCTACAACTATGAGATTATGCAACTCCCGTTTATCGGAGGAACACTTTGTGTGCTACCAAACGTCACAACGTAACTGGGTGATTATAAAGGTGCTCTACAGGTGTCTCCGAAGGTACATGTTGGGTTGGCGTATTTCAAGATTAGGTTTTGTCACTCCGATTGTCGGAGAGGTATCTCCGCCCTCTCGGTAATGTACATCACTATAAGCCTTGCAAGCAATGTGGCCAATGAGTTGGTTACGGAATGATGCATTACGGAACGAGTAAAGAGACTTGCCGGTAACGAGATTGAACTAGGTATTGGATACCGATGATCGAATCTCGGGCATGTAACATACCGATGACAAAGGGAACAACGTATGTTGTTATGCGGTTTGACCGATAAAAAATTTCGTAGAATATGTAGGAGCCAATATGAGCATCCAGGTTCCGCTATTGGTTATTGACCGGAAACAGTTCTAGGTCATGTCTACATAGTTCTCGAACCCGTAGGGTCCGCACGCTTAACGTTACGATGACAGTTTTATTATGAGTTTATAAATTTTGATGTACCGAAGGTTGTTCGAAGTCCCGGATATGATCACGCATATGACGAGGAGTCTCGAAATGGTCGAGACATAAAGATTGATATATTGGACGACTATATTCGGTCACCAGAAGTGTTCCGGTGATTTGAAAAACCGGAGTCTTGGGAGGTTCTGAAACCCCCGGAGAAGTAATGGGCCTTATGGGCTTTAGTGAAGAGAGAGAGGGCAGCCAGGATGGGCGCGCCCCTCCCCTCCGGTCCGGAATTGGACTAGGAGAGGGCGGCGCCTCTTTCCCTCTCCCTCCCCTTCCTTTCCCCTCCTAGTAGGAGTAGAAAAGAGGGAGTCCTACTCCTAGGGCTGGGCGTTCGGTTCCCCCGAACCGTTCGGTTCGGTGCTTCGGTATTTTTTTTATTTTCGGTTCTCAGCAAATATGAACCGATCGGTCTTTACCAATTAACATAATCGAGAGTTCGTGTCTGGATCGTTCGGTTCGGTCGTCGGGTCTGCACCGAACAAACCTGCTACTGGAAAGATGGGGCGTTGGGGTAGGCTTGGATGGTCGGATATAATATACGTATTATATATAGCTGCTGATGCTAGATGGGTTGGCATAACAAACAAACGTGAGAGACAGGCACAGGCGCACAACTTGCTTTGACGAAAAAAGGAGGCCGAGAAAAGCTTCAGATAGCCACAAACTGCACCAACAGACAACATGCAGGCTTACAAATGATCAACTACAAATTTTCACAGCAGGCGATTAGCTGCATATTATGCACAGAAAATATTGTCAGCATATCACCTGTACTGTACCACACCGTTCTCAAATAGACAAGAATGACAGTAAACATAGCAGATTCGACTCAAAAATTAAGTTTAGCACACATGATACACTGATAAGTCTGACTTAACACTTAAGTTATGATACACTTTTTCTTTCAAGCACCCGCCTCCTGGAGAGGATCCCGCTTCCCTATCCGAACCTACTTTACGTCATATCCGATCCTACATGTCATGCGAGGCATCACCTTGAGGCTATGCATTATACATGCCCTAAGTACAACCTCGCCGCTGCCATCTGCTAATCTCCCATCATCTAAACTTCAAGCTTGATTGCTTATTCTTCAACTCTCACCAATGGTTGACTTGCAGCACATCTTGCTTATCATTGCCCTCACAACAAGGATCAAATCACGAATTTGGATCTGGATGGAATAAGAATATGATAGAATAGAAATCAAGTAGTGTACTTACGTCGCAGGCAAGCAGCAGTGTTCGATGCAGAATTCGTCCAGCCACTTGTTGCGGCTTGCAGCATCCTACTTCTTCTGCGGAAATTGACCGGCCGCCGCTGCCGGTGTGGCGGACAGAGGACCTCATGTAGCGAGGCATCGGACCTCATGTAGGATGCCCAGGAGACAGGAAATCAAGCGGCCATGGAAGGTACAGGTAACGGACGCGAGACTTGCGGTCCTGGGGAGGGCAAGGGTCGATCTGTGTCGTGATTTTGGGAGGAGGCGATTTGGGATAAGCAACGTTTTGGGAGGAGGGCAGGAGGAGGCGCTAGTTCCCTACTCCCTCCAACCCAAAATACTTGTCATCAAAGTGGACAAAAAGGGATCTATCTAGAACTAAAATACATCTAGATACATCCCCATTTATTCATTTTAATGACAAGTACTTCCGGACGGAGGGAGTACGTACGTGCGGGGTTGCGGTTGTGCGGCAGCTGGCAAGATAGGAATTAGGTGTCGGGCCTCGGTGTTTCGGTCAGTTCGGTGGACCGAGGGTACAGACCGAATTCACCGAACTTAATTCGGTCTTTTAGAATTGCTAACCGAGCTTTGTACCGAAGGTTTCAGTTTCGGTCACTTCGGCTTCGGTCCAGGTTAAATAGGTTCGGTAAATCGGTTTTCAGGTTATATGCCCACCCCTACCTACTCCTACTAGGAGGAGGACTCCTCCTTGGCGCGCCTTCAAGGGCCGGCCGGCATCCCCCCTTGCTCCTTTATATACGGGGGCAGGGGCACCCCAGAACACACAAGTTGATCGTCGTGATCGTTTCTTAGCCGTGTGCGGTGCCCCCCCCCCCCCCCTCCACCATATTCCACCTCGGTCATATTGTTGCGGTGCTTAGGTGAAGCCTTGCGTCGGTAGAACATCATCATCGTCACCACGCCGTCGTGCTGACGGAACTCATCCCCGACACCCTGCTGGATTGGAGTCCGGGGATCGTCATCGAGCTGAACGTGTGCTGAACTCGGAGGTGCCGTACGTTCGGTACTTGGATCGGTCGGATCGTGAAGACGTACGACTACATCAACCGCGTTGTCATAACGCTTCCGCTTACGGTCTATGAGGGTACGTGGACAACACTCTCCCCTCTCGTTGCTATGCATCACCATGATCTTGCGTGTGCGTAGGAATTTTTTTGAAATTACTACGTTCCCTAACAGTGGCATCTGAGCCTGGTTTTATGCGTTGATGTTATATGCACGAGTAGAACACAAGTGAGTTGTGGGTGATACAAGTCATACTGCTTACCAGCATGTCATACTTTGGTTCGGCGGTATTGTTGTATGAAGCGGCCCGGACCGACATTATGCGTACGCTTACGCGAGACTGGTTCTACCGACGTGTTTTCCACATAGGTGGCTGGCGGGTGTCAGTTTCTCCAACTTTAGTTGAACCGAGTGTGGCTACGCCCGGTCCTTGCGAAGGTTTAAACAGCACTAACTTGACGAACTATCGTTGTGGTTTTGATGCATAGGTAAGAACGGTTCTTGCTCAGCCCGTAGCAGCCACGTAAAACTTGCAACAACAAAGTAGAGGACGTCTAACTTGTTTTTGCAGGGCATGTTGTGATGTGATATGCTCAAGATGTGATGCTATATTTTATTGTATGAGATGATCATGTTTTGTAACCGAGTTATCGGCAATCTGGCAGAGCCATATGGTTGTCGCTTATTGTATGAAATGCAAGCATACTGTAATTGCTTTACTTTATCACTAAGCGGTAGCGATAATCGAGAAGCAATAGTTGGCGAGGCGACAACGATGCTACGATGGAGATCAAGGTGTCGCTACCGGTGGCGATGGTGATCATGACGGTGCTTGGAGATGGAGATCACAAGCACAAGATGATGATGGCCATATCATATCACTTATATTGATTGCATGTGATGTTTATCCTTTATGCATCTTATCTTGCTTTGATTGACGGTAGCATTTTAAGATGATCTCTCACTAATTATCAAGAAGTGTTCTCCTGAGTATGCACCGTTGCCAAAGTTCGTCGTGCCCAGACACCACGTGATGATCGGGTGTGATAAGCTCTCGTCCATCTACAACGGGTGCAAGCCAGTTTTGCACACGTGGAATACTCAGGTTAAACATGACGAGCCTAGCATATGCAGATATGGCCTCGGAACACGGAGACCGAAGGTCGAGCGTGAATCATATAGTAGATATGATCAACATAGTGATGCTCACCATTGAAAACTACTCCATCTCACGTGATGATCGGTTATGGTTTAGTTGATTTGGATCACGTGATCACTTAGATGACTAGAGAGATGTCCGCTCACGTGGGAGTTCTTAAGTAATATGATTAATTGAACTTAAATTTATCATGAACTTAGTACCGATAGTATTTTGCTTATCTATGTTTGTTGTAGATAGATGGCTCGTGCTGTTGTTCCGTTGAATTTTAATGCGTTCCTTGAGAAAGCAAAGTTGAAAGATGATGTAGCAATTACGGACTGGGTCCGTAACTTGAGATTATCCTCATTGCTGCTGGAAGAATTACATCTGGAGCGCCGCTGGGTGCCGTGGCGGCTGCAGGAGCGGACGCGAGATGTTATGAGCGTCTGGCGAGCAAAGCAGATGACTACTCAATAGTTCAGTGTGCCATGCTTTACGGCTTAGAACCGGGTCTTCAACGATGTTTTGAACATCATGGAGCATATGAGATGTTCCAGGAGTTGAAGTTAATATTTCAAGCAAATGCCCGGATTGAGAGATATGAAGTCTCCAATAAGTTCTATAGCTGCAAGATGGAGGAGAATAGTTACATCGGTGAGCATATACTCAAAATGTGCGGGTATAATAATCACTTGATTCAACTGGGAGTTAATCTTCCGGATGATAGCGTCATTGATGAATTCTCCAATCACTGCCACCAAGCTACAAGAGCTTCGTGATGAACTATAATATGCAAGGGATGGAAAAGACAATTCCGAGCTCTTCGCAATGCTAAAAGCTGCGGAGGTAGAAATCAGAAGGAGCATCAAGTGTTGATGGTCAACAAGACCACTAGTTTCAAGAAAAGGGCAAAGGGAAGAAGAAGGGAACTTCAAGAAGAACAGCAAGCAAGTTGCTGCTCAAGAGAAGAAACCCAAGTCTGGACCTAAGCTGAAACGAGTGCTTCTCGCAAGCAAACTGGTCACTTGAAGCGGAACTGCCGCAAGTATTTGGCGGATAATAAGGATGGCAAGGTGAACAAAGGTATATGTGATATACATGTTATTGATTTGTACCTTACTAGAGCCCGCAGAGCACTGGTATTTGATCTGGTTCTATTGCTAATATTTGCAACTCAAAGCAGGGACTACGGAATAAGCGAACACGGCCAGGGCGAGGTGACGATGCGGCGTGAAATGGTTCCAAAGTCGATGTGATCGCGGTCGGCACGCTACCTCTACATCTACCTTGGGATTAGTTTTAGACCTGAATAATTGTTATTTGGTGCCGGCGTTGAGCATGAACATTATATCTGGATCTTGTTTGATGCGAGACGGTTATTCATTTAAATCATAGAATAATGGTTGCTCTATTTATATGAGTAATATCTTTTATGGTCATGCACCCTTAAAGAATGGTCTATTTTTGATGAATCTCGATAGTAGTGATACACATATTCATAATGTTGAAACCAAAAGATGCAGAGTTGATAATGATAGTGCAACTTATTTGTGGCACTGCCGTTTAGGTCATATCGGTGTAAAACGCACGAAGAAACTCCATATTGATGGACTTTTGGAACCACTTGATTATGAATCACTTGGTACTTGCGAACCGTGCCTCATGGGCAAGATGACTAAAACGCCGTTCTCCGGTACTATGGAGAGAGCAACAGATTTGTTAGAAATCATACATACAGATGTATGTGGTCCAATGAATGTTGAAGCTCGTGGCGGATATCGTTATTTTCTCACCTTCACAGATGATTTAAGCAGATATGGGTATATCTACTTAATGAAGCATAAATCTGAAACATTTGAAAAGTTCAAAGAATTTCAGAGTGAAGTTGAAAATCATCGTAACAAGAAAATAAAGTTTTTACGATCTGATCGTGGAGGAGAATATTTGAGTTACGAGTTTGCTCTACATTTGAAACAATGCGGAATAGTTTCGCAACTCACGCCACCTGGAATACCTCAGCGTAATGGTGTGTCCGAACGTCGTAATCGTACTTTACTAGATATGGTACGATCTATGATGTCTCTTACCGATTTACCGCTATCGTTTTAGGGTTATGCTTTAGATACGGCCACATTCACGTTAAATAGGGCACCATCCAAATCCGTTGAGACGACTCCTTATGAACTATGGTTTGGCAAGAAACCAAAGTTGTCATTTCTGAAAGTTTGGGGCTGCGATGCTTATGTGAAAAAGCTTCAACCTGATAAGCTTGAACCCAAATCGGAAAAATGTGTCTTCATAGGATATGTAAGTGCATCTAGTGCCCCTTAGTGATTTTGGTGTATTGAAGACTTATAGGTTAAGCAACTAATGCGTTTGTGAGTGTACACAGGTCTATAAGTCTATGAGGAGTTTGATATTTACAGAGAAAGTCGACCCCTTAAAATGAATTTCTTCAACTCAAGAATTTGATATTCAAGACTTTTCAAGACTTTGAAAGTGAAGAAATTGGTGTGACCTTGAAGACTTGGTATTCATTTGAGGAACATGAAGCGTGAAGACTTTTGTTTTCGTAGTTTCATTTCTCTTTCTTGAGTCATAGGAAACACCGCATCGTTAAAGGGGGTCGAGGAAATACTAAGGAAAAATTTCCATTTGATGCTCAACTCAAAATCCTCACCTACCAATCCCTTCGAGTGAAGCTTTTGAAATCTCATACAGTTCAGTCAATTTCTTGAGGATGAGATGAAGCTCTTCCGTCACCGAGGAATTTGTTTCGATCGAGGAGTTAGGAATTCGCCGGTCGAATTGCCTACACGAGGAGGAACATGATAGCCCCGAGGAATTTGATATTCCAATTTCCGACCGTTCTTTGTCTTCTTGCCACTGTCCCAAAATATCTCCACCTAACGGTCATATCATTGAAGGGCATTTATGTCTTATCATGTCGGGCTGCTCCGAGGCTATAAATAGCCACCCCTACAACCACTAGTTGGTTGGCTGCTCGAGAGAACTTGACACTTGTCATTTGAGAGCAACCCATCCTCCGAGGACTTTGAGCGAAAATCATCAAGTGAGGAAAACCCAAAGTGAGGAAAACCCAAAACCAAACCCTACAAACCCAAAGTGATTGAGCATCATCAAGAAATTGATCAGCGTGGATCCGACGCTTTTACCTTTGAAGACTGTGCTTCTTCCAGACGGTTAGGCGCCACGGTCTAGAGCATCCAAGAGGAATTGTGGATCGCCGAGTGACCAAGTATGTGAAGGTTTGGAAGTCGCTCAAGACTTACCACGAGTGATTGGACGAGGTCTGCGTGACCTTAGTTCAAGGAGAATACGGTGAGGACTTGGTGTCTGAGCTGCGTGCTCGAAGGATCGGGTGTCCGGACTGCGTGTCCTCGAGTTTAAATACTCAGCCGCTCCAACCAGACGTATAACCGAGACAGCAGTTGGAACTGGTCTACCAAATCATTGTCTTCACCAACCTAACTGGTTCTATTTCCTCAACCCTTTCATTTCCTCATTCTTGTGTTGAGTGTTTGTCATATCTGTGTTTGAAGACTTTGATCAAGACTTTCTCAATTTCCTCGGTTCAATTTCTTCATCTGTTTGTCTTCATCTTGTGTTATCCTGTGATTACGCTTTCTATACTGTGATTGTCTTCATTTCATCATGATGACTATGCTTGTAATCTGTTATGCTTACTTCTGAGTACTTATTCCGCTGCATGTATTTCTTCGCTAAGGAATTTCCTCACCAGCAAATTCCTCAGTGAAGAATTTGTAAAATTCATAAAAATCGCCTATTCACCCCCCCTCTAGTCGATATAACGCACTTTCAATTGGTATCAGAGCAAGGTACTCCCTTGTTCCGTGTGATTTTGGTTTAACCACCTGGAGTTTTAGTTATGTCGACCGCAGGTATGATCAAGGTCTCAGCAGGGTGTCCTACCTTCGATGGGACGGACTACCCCTACTGGAAGAACAAAATGCGAATGCATCTTGAAGCAATTGACAACGATCTCTGGTATGTTGTGACAAAAGGTGTTTCCTCACCACACCCTCTCCGAATGATGCTGATGTGAAGAGATTCAAGCAACTTGATTCTCAAGCGAAGAATATCATATGTGGCCATCCGAGCAAAGGTCAATATGGAAGAGTGAGTGCTTTGGAATCGCCAAACTCATTTGGGACAGGCTGTCCAAAGTAAATGAAGGTGTTTCAACTCAGCGTGACTCTCGAGTTGATGTTCTTCGAATCTCTTCAACCGCTTCAAAAGACTCGACAACGAAAATGTTCAACAAACCTTCGATCGCCTCACGACATCTCAAATGAGCTTCAAGCACTGGTGCCACCGACATCACCGACCATGAGGTGGTGAAGAAATTGCTAAGATCGCTTGATTCCTCATTTGACACTCGCACCGATGATACAAGAACGAGCTGACTACAAGTCTCTTGATCCTGCCGATATCCTCGAAGGCTAAATACTCACGAGTTCCAGCTTGCTCAAAAGAGAGATCTCTATGGTTCGGCTATGGAAGAACACGTGCCACTCAAGGCCAAGGCTGAATCTGAATCGAGAGTGAAGAATCTGGTAGTAGCCTTGGAGATCTGAAGAATTTGGCCAGAGCTAGCACTGCTCGTGAAGAAATTCCAGAAATTCACAAGGCGTGGTCGTTTTGGAAAATCCTCAAGAAGCGGTGATTCCTCATCTAGTGACTATAAGCGAAGACTTTGCCACAAATGCAAGAAACCTGGTCACTATATCCAAGATTGTCCTCGATGGGAAAAGGAATTGAAGAAGAAGAAACACAAGGATTACAGTTACGATGGCGTGAAGAAGAAGAAGAAATCATCAAAATCTTCATCATCAAAATCCTCAAAGCCTTCTTCTCACAAGAAGAGCAGCTCCAAAAGGCTCGGGCATTCATTGGCAAGGAAATGGACTCGAAGCTGAATCGAGGAAAATGAGGAAGAGGAGGAGTCGGAAGAATCCGAATCTGGTGTGGCTAGTCCGGCTCTTGCTATCGCTACGTTAGCAAATCCATCTTCAACATGAAGAAAATGACTCGCCAACAAACCTGATGAGGAAAATGATGACTACGCCCCACCTATTGCTTCATGGCAAAAGGTGCCAAGGTACTCAATTACACCTCCTCTGAATCTAGTGAAAATGAATCTGATGAGGATCTCAAGCCCAGCTACTCTAAACTTGCTAAGATTGCTATAAAACAACAAAGGGCTTTTGAAAAGGTTCAAAACATGCTAGATAAGAGTGATGATATGTTAGGTGAAGAAATGGATCGCACTCAAGCCCTGATGAAAATCTTGAAAGTTCGGTCTAGGCTTGACAGCCTTCAAGGTCATCATAACACTCTCTTATCTGATCATGAGAAACTTTCTTATGAATTTCTTCAAAGAAAGCAAGATCTTGAGAAGCTAAGAGCGAGTTATGAAGATCTTCAGAAGGAGCGCGATTCATTACTTGCTCAACAAATCAGCGCTTCTCAAGAAGAATTTGTTCCTCCATGCTTAAAATGCATTGAACGTGAATCTGCTAATTCTTCACCTGAATGTTCAAATGCTTCAACTGTTACAAATTCTTCACCTGCCTCTGCTATCACTAATTCCTCACCTGAGGACATTGCTAGTATCACTGACGATGCAGGACTGAAGGAATTGTACATGACAGGCATGTACAAAAGCCTCAAAGGGCATCAGACTCTTTGTGATGTGCTTAAAAAGCAGATCCTCAATAGGAACCCTAGGAAAGAGGGTATTGCCTTTGAGAGGAAACTCAATCTGATGGAACGATCGAAGCCCGAGCAAGATCCCAAAACCTCATGGGTTGCTGCAAAGGGACCTCCAGTTGATCCATCTACCTTATCTGGCTTTACATGTGAATTTCCTCATTCTGATGATGAGTCATTTGACTCAAACTATAAACTGTTCAAAAATCAGAATGGTGAAGTATTTGCTAGATATGTTGGCACTAATCGCAGAACGGTCCCCTATGAAGAAAATCTGGGTTCCCAAGAAGTGCCTTGAAAGTCTTCAGTGAATGTCCTCATGACACCACCGTGAAGAAAAGGAACCCCAGATCAAATTCTTCATATGGACAAAATTCTTCATATGGATCCAAGTCCTCATACGGACCAAATTCCTCACGTGGATCAAATTCCTCAAAAGGATCAAAGTCCTCATATGATTATCATCGTGCTAATAACTCTGTTTCGCACGGTAGAGCTAAGGGCTATGAATATGTGCATTATTCTTCAAACCAATATGTTCATAAGTCCTCGAAGAATTTCTCTGCTTATTCATATGCTTACCCTAATCCTTCTTATGTGAAACGAAATGGTTTGGCCTCTATGCCACCATTCTCATATGGTGCTCGCAGAATGATGAACTCTTTGCCACCCCTTCAGATGTGGGTGGTGAAGAAAAGAACTAATCTCTTCTCATAGGGTCAGGTCTCCGACGCGTGCCTCAACGTCTCAAGAATTTCTTTCGGGGCACGACAAAATGCTGAAAGGACGCAGCTAATCATGATGAAATGAACTTTCATTTCACACGCCCTCATACTGCTTATCTAAATACCGATCGATGAAATTCATCGATGAACTTGATATCATATTCTTCACCGATGAAGTATATGAGATCGTAAGTTGTACTAATTCATCCGCAGGATGATCAACCCAAAGCCACCGAGTGGGTTCTCGATAGTGGATGTACAAATCACATGGTGGTGACAAGAATCTATTGATGGATGCTCCCTTATCACCGTCACATCTGAAGCATATCATCTTTGGCCGACAAAGGCAAAAGTCGGTATTGGGACTTGGTAAGGTTGCTATCTCTAAGGACATGCACATGGACAAAGTCATGCTTGTTGAGTCTTTAGGATATAACCTCATGTCAGTCTCAATGCTTTGTGATCTTGATATGGTTGTTATCTTTGGCAAGTATCGTTGTGTTGTGATTATGGAAGTGACAATTCCAAAGTCTTGAAGGCTTTAGGAGAGGAGACTTGTATATTGTTGATTTTTCCACGGGACCACAACCAGCCGTGTGCCTACTTGCAAAAGCTTTGAAGGCTGGCTATGGCATCGACGACTTGGTCACGCAGGCATGAGGAATTTGCACACGCTTGCGAAGAAGAAGCATGTCATTGGCATTGAGAATGTCAAATTCCTCAAGGATCACTTATGCGGAGCCTGTGAAGCTGGAAAAATGACCAAGGCCAAGCATCCAGCGAAGACTATCATGACCACTACTCGTCCCTTCGAATTGCTTCACATGGACCTCTTTGGTCCCAATCATTACTCAGCTGTCGTTAATGAAGCATCACTATATGGCTTTGTTATTGTTGATGATTACTCTCGTTACACATGGGTACACATTGTTACTTACAAAAATCAAGTGCAGGAAATCTTCAAACGATTTTCCTCGAGGGCTTCAACCAACTTTGGTGTGAAGATCAAGCACATCAGAAGTGACAATGGAACTGAGTTCAAGAATTCCGGTCTTGATGATTATCTTGATGAACTTGGTATTACTCATGAGTTATCTGCTCCCTATACTCCTCAGCAAAATGGCGTCGTGGGCGCAAGAACAGAACTCTTGTTGAGATGGCTCGACTATGCTTGATGAATACAAAACGCCTAGATCGTTTCGGATTGAAGCAATTGACACTGCGTGCCACATCATCAACAGAGTATATCTTCACAAATTCTTCAAAAGACTGCCTATGAACTCCTCACGACAAGAAACCCAATGTAAGTTATTTCAAAGTCTTGATTGCTAAATGCTGGATTAGAGATCCTCACCACCACTCTAAATTTGCACCAAAGCACATGAAGGTTTTATGCTTGGTTACGGAAAGGACTCGCACACCTACTGAGTCTTCAACATCGCACTTCACAAGATTGTTGACATTGTAGATGTGCGGTTCGATGAAACTAATGGCTCGCAAAGAGAGCACCTACCTTACGTGTTAGACGAACCAGCACCGAGGATTCTATCAGGTTCAAGGCAACCGAGGATGTCATTCCTCATCAAGAAACTGCTGAAGAATTCATTCTCTGACGTGAAGAACGCCGAGTGATGCACCAAGATAATGTGAAGAAAATGGTGCCGAGGAAAATGATCAAATTCCTCAAGACAACCAGCTCATCCTCGCGTTGCAAAAGAAGTGCAAGTTGACAAGATCATCGATGACATTGAAGCGCCAGGTCCTCTCACTCGCTCAAAAGCTTCACACTTATCTAACTTTTGTGGGCACTATGCTTTTGTCTCTATCACAGAGCCCACTAAGGTAGATGAAGCATTTCTGGAGCCGGAGTGGATTCAGGCCATGCAAGAAGAATTACATCATTCGAGCTCAACAACGTCAGGAACTGGTCAAACGTCCAGATCCTCGCAAGCATAATATCATTGGCACAAAGTGGATCTATCGCAACAAGCAAGATGAAAATGGTCTTGTGGTGAGGAATAAGGCTCGACTAGTAGCTCAAGGCTACACGCAGGTTGAAGGAATTGATTTCGATGAAACTTTTGCACTGTTGCTAGACTTGAGTCTATTCAGATATTACTCGCCTATGCTAACCATCACAATATCACTTTATATCAAATGGATGTGAAAAGTGCATTCCTCAATGGTAAGCTTGAGGAAGAAGTATATGTTGCTCAACCCCCAGGTTTTGAAGATCCAAAGAATCCTGACAAAGTCTTCAGACTAAATAAGGCCCTCTATGGCCTCAAGCAAGCCCTCGGGCGTGGTATGATACATTGAAGGAATTCTTCGTGAAGAATGGCTTCACACCGGTTCACTCGACCCTACTCTCTTTACTAAATCTTATGATGGTGAACTGTTTGTGTGCCAAATATATGTTGATGATATTATCTTTGGCTGTCTTGACCAACGTTATAGTGATGAATTTGCCTATATGATGAGTGAAGAATATCAAATGTCTATGATGGGAGAGTTGAAATTCTTCTTAGGTCTTCAAATTAATCAACAACACAATGGCATATTCATATCTCAGAGAAATACCTCAAAGATGTCCTCAAGAAATTCGCATGCAAGATTGCAAAGGCGTCAAAATTCCTATGCCCACAAATGGCCATCTATGCAATCGATGAAAATGGTATTGACTTGATCACAAGGTATACCGCCCATGATTGGTTCTATTGTACTTATGTGCATCTAGGCCAGATATAATGCTTAGTGTTTGCATGTGTGCCCGATTTCAAGCTACACCAAGGAATCACACCATAAGGCTGTGAAGCATATTCTTCGATATCTAGCTCACACACCAACACTAGGATTATGGTACCCCAAGGGCTCTACTTTTGATCTCATTGGATATTCGACTCGACTATGCTGGTGATCGTGTGGACCGCAAGTCAACATCTGGTACTTGTCATTTCCTCGGACGATCTTTGGTCCGTTGGTCCTCGAAGAAAGCAGAACTGTGTATCACCGTCCATCTGCGGAAGCTGAATACATTGCTGCTGGCTCGTGTTGTGCTCAATTACTATGGATGAAGCAAACCCTCAAGGACTACGGCATCAACGTGAAGAATGTGCCTCTCATCGTGACAATGAGAGTGCCATCAAGATTGCTCACAACCCAGTTCAGCACTCAAGACAAAGCACATTCAAATTCGTCATCATTTTCTTCGTGATCATGTGTTGAAGGGCGACATCTCCATCGAGCATGTGAAGATCAAGAACAGCTAGCTGATATCTTCACTAAGCCCTTGGATGAGAAGAGATTTAGCAAGTTGCGGTGTGAGCTAAATATCTTAGAATCTTCGAATGTTCTTTGAAAAGGACACACATCCTAACACTTATGCAAAATTGATGACTTAGATGTGCAACACATGAAGAAAAGTTTTTCTTCAATCAATGAAGAATAACACTCTAAGTGTGAAGAAATTAATGAAGAATTTGATTCTCAGAACCCTACGACAATTGTACGCGGTGTCTGAAATCATCATTCTTATACGGTGGGTCACACCACCACCAAAGTTGAAAATCTTCAATTTGAGTTTTTTTTAGTTTTTGAAATTCTTCAGTTTTTGAAATTCTTCAGTTTTTTTAAATTCTTCAGTTTTTCAAATTCTTCAACTTTGCAAATTCTTCACTGTTTCCGTCGTCTTTCTTCATTGGCTATATATATATATGGATTTATGTCCTCTACAGCATTCACTTATGGCTATTTCTTCAAGTCGCTTTTTCTGCTAAGTGAATGTGATCGGACCCTTCCCCTCTATGCTATACTCAACCCAATCCATTCACAAATTCTTCATGTGCGTTCTACTTTGAAACTCGTTCAAATTCTTCACTGTGTCCTTGACAGCTGAAGAAATTGCGAACGGAACTTTTAAAACGAATCTTATCCAAACTTCTATTTTACCGCTCAAACCGTTCCGCATCCCACGATGCATTATTATATCCACCCACGATCGCACACGATCTCCACTACACAGTACGTGGGTGACACATGTCGTGAGAAGGGAAGCGGTCAGGGGCACGTTCGTCCTAAATCTTCGGACGAGCCGTTTTTCACCGTGTCTATAAATACCCCTCTCCCCTTCCTCACTCTTTTCACTTCGCTCGACCTCTCTCTCCCGCTCGAGCTCCTCAAAACCCTAGCGCCGCCGCTACTCCATCGTCGCCGGTGAGGAAAAGCTTCACTGCCTTGACCTCTTCGCCGACGTACTCGCGCCGACCGTGGAATTTCTTCACTCCGCCGTCGCCGTAGCTGATTTCCTCTGCCAAGTTAGGGCGGAGAAGATCTGAACGGACGAACTTCTAAACTGTTCATCTCAGTTCGTCGTGTTCTTCACTTCGGGTAAATTAAAAGTTACTTTTATTTACTCGCTTTGATTCTCAAATTTTCTTCAAATTCTTCAAAAGGTGTTTATTTCAAATTATTCACACATATGAACACCTCAAATCTCTTGACTCATTTCTCTAAGCAATGATTTTCTTCAAGATTCCTCAATTGTGTGGATCTTCGATCTATACAACTCTGGAACCTAAGATAAAGAACGCTTATTGAAATTCTTCAAGGCTCATCTGGTCAAAATCCTCAAACTTGTTCTTTTTGAAAAACCCTCCGAGAACGCATATGACCTCTTCAAATTCCTCGCACCTATACTCTGTTCACAGGTACAAATGTCTGCTGCTGAATCCCTAGGTTCTCATCAACTTAACTCATTTGCAGCGTTCCTCGAAGAAAAACTGCACACTTCTTCAGAGAACTCAATTGTTCAATTTCCTCACCTGAAGAAAATGGCAGATGGTAAGAAGCCGCAGAAGGGAGGAAAGAAACCTGAGGTCATGACAGCATTCGAAATCCCTGAGGAAATATATGCTGACTATTGCACACCAGATGAGGAAAGCAAAAATCAACGCAAGGTGCGTATCAGAAGATTGAACGGAGATGGGCACGGGAATGGAAGGAATACCGATATGTAACACCTAAGTACATGAAGAAATTCGTTAAATCCTCCATGCCCAAGAGCTCCTTTGGCACCAGGCCAAATAGCTGATCCCACTAGCGTCAAACGGTGAGGACTTTCCGATGAATGGGCTAAACGCCAAGCTAAGTTGGCTAAGCAAGCAAAGGAAGCGGTGAAGAAATTCAATGAGGATTCTGCGCTGCTGCTGCCATCGAGGTCTCGCCAAGCCGAGGAAATCGATGCAAAAGAAGTCTGCAAATAAGCCAAGTGCTTCTTCATCTATGCCCTCACGGCCAAGTTCTCGGCAGCTCCTCAAGGCAAATTCCTCAAGACAAATTCTCACACTGCATCTTGTTCCATCAAAGTCCTCACTGCTCCGTCCAAACCTTCAGTTTTAGTGCACCGCCACTTGTCAAAGGACTGCTGGTTTTCAATTGCCTCAGCACCTCTGCAAATTCCTCACCTGCTTTCAATTCTTCATCGGCCCGACGCTGTGAAGACAAAAGCAACAACTGGACGTGGTCCTCGGCCTAGCCAAGGAAGAAACAGCTTGTCGTCCACGTGCCATCGATGATGAGGCATCTGATGAAGAACTTGAAGAAATCATCAGAGACCGTCAAGCTAGAGCCGCAAGAGCCAAGGGAACAGTTGTGCCCACGCTTTTGGACCAAGAAAGTCCTCGATTTCATCGACCTCTGGCACAATGATCCCAATACCCCTCTGCCTGATCTTCCTTTGACACCTGGTCAAAGTCATATGTTGACTCACTTCATTGCTGAAGAAAAATGGAAGTTCGAGAAGGCGAAGGAAATCAAGAAGGCTCAATACAAGAAGGAGAGGTTTCTGAAGAAAAATGTTGTCAAGATGACACCTGAGGAACTTCTTCAAGTCCAAACTGAAATTCAGAACCTCAGCAAGAACTTTGACACATACTATGCTGATTGGCAAGTTGTCAAGACCAGATTCGTCAATCTGACGAAGAATCTCACAAGTGTTGCTGCACCTGAGCAACATGAAAATCCTCAGGCTGAAGCCTCTGCTCAGCCTAATGAAGAAAATGCCAGCAACGCTGAAGCTCAGCCTGCTGAAGAAAATGCTGAATCCAGGGCTGATGAAGAAATTCCAGCCGCTGAAGAAATTGCCAGGGCACCCACTAGTGGTGCGCCTGAAGAAACTGCTCACGTCAGGGCAACTGCATCGATTATACCAAGAAACTGCTCAAGACAGGGAGGCGCATCGTTGCTCTCAAGAAACTGCACCAAATTCCTCAGCTGCTCCTGCACCAACTCCCACTCCAATTCTTCCATCTGCTTCGGATGTGAAGAAAACCAAGGCTACGGAACGAGCTGCTGTGAAGAAAAGAAAAGCATCAGCTGCGTCAGATTCTTCGGCTGCGAAGAAAATGAAGCCAATGACCAGCTTAGTTGAGAACCCGATTGATGCTATTCCAATTTCCTCCATACCATCAAAGGAAGTAGTTCCTTTTGGAGAAGAATATGTGGTGCCAACTGGATCTGATGAAGAACATCAATCTCCTGCTTCGTCAGAGAAAATTGATGAAGAAATTGAAGTGGAAGCTGTCCCTTCAACCCCAGTCATTCCCTCATCAGACCATGAAATTCCTCAAGATGGTGCTGAGGAAATTGAAAATGAAGATGTGGATATTGGATGCACCACTCCAGTAATCAATGATGATTTTTGGGAAAATCAACATCCCAATACTCCGCTCTTCACCCCGCTTCAACAAGTTCCTCACTCCCCTGCATAGACTGTCCAGATCGACTCTGAAGAAAATCAACCCACGAGTCCTGTGCATGAAGAAATTCCAGCCACTAGCGCTGATGAAACTGCTGCTGCTGAAAATCCTCAGACTGCACAAGTTGAGGACCAAGAAATTCCTCAAGCTGAAGAACCTGAACTTACGGTTCCAGAGGTGGTGATGCAATCGATCGACACCCCTCGCCAAAGCGTAAGAATCCGTTCTCGACCAAGCAAAAGTTCAAGGCTAAGATTTCTTTGTCGAGCATGTGTTCTTCATGAATATAATCCCTATGATTCTGCTCGGATTAGGAAGAGGCGCTTCTGGACTGCCAGTCAAGCCAACTTCTATTCCTCAGTGCTTTTCAACAAGGACAAAATCTTCGATCATGCTCATATTCCTCATGTGGATATGGAGTCGCTGCCGGCTTTGAGCCCGCCCTAAGTGTTCTTCACGATGCAGGTCTTCTAAACTTTTGCACTGATATTTGTGATTGGAATGAAGAGCTAATTCTTCAGTTCTATGCAACCCTTCACATCACCGGAGACGCTGAAGATGTAACTTCATGGGTCTTGGATTGATGACCGAAAACACCCACTACAAGGCACCAAGAAGTGAATTGCTTGCCCTTCCACTCGATCCTCCGATTGATGGTGCACGTCGCATCTATGAAGAAAAGGAACTTTCAAATCACTATATGCAAGTCTTGATGAAGCCTTTGAAACCAAGGCAAGCTCCAAGGACCAAATTCCTCGTCAAGGAATTGTTATATGTGCCTCGAGCAGTCTATCGAATTTTGGCGAAGACTATGAGTCCTATCAAGGGCCACGACTCGAATGATGAAGAAGTCGTTGGCATCATGAAGAATATGCTTTTCAACATCATCCATGGCGTCCCGTCAATTTCCATGATTTCTTCATGAGGACTCGCTAACATTGCCATGTCACCTTTTGAGCTGAAGCCTTATGCACCTTGGATCATGAGATTCATCAGTCAAGATCTTCACCTGAATTACAAGGTCGACACTTTGAACCACCGCAGCTACCTGCCCCGATTGAAGTCCTCAAACGGCCAATTGCCTCGGTGATGAAAAGGGAAAGGCTGCTGCTGTGATAGATGAAGGCATTCGTCCATTGGATGGACAGTTTAGCAAAGCGACATCCTACTCCACTAATGATGACTCGCCACACATGACTCAAGAGCAAATACCTCGATTAAGCATAGTCCTCAAGCTATCGCACCTGTGGTGATGACCGATCGTGAGTTACTCCTCGTCTTCATCGGAAGGTTGATCGCAATCATAAGTGGGTCAAACGTCGGTTTGGCACTCTTCTTTACAACATGACCTCAACTCACAATGCGGTGAAGAAAAACCACTACTATCTTCATGAAACCTTCAAGCGCACTGGCTGTTCTTTCACATGTATACAATGAAGAAGAACTGCAATCAATGGGACTCAAGGAAGAATTTGACTGGTCTGCACCTCCTCGAAGAAATTCAAGAAGGTCAAAGTTCCTTCCTTAGTGGCTAACTCCTATTCTTCATCTCGCGATACTGATGAAAATGAAGATTTGGAAGACACTGCTGCTGGTCCTACTTCAACGAACAACCCCGACAATGCTGGCGCTCCGTCTTCAACTTGAAATTCTTCAAGAGCGTTAGTCCTCAGTTTCGATCCTTTTGGTCATTCGATGACAAAGGGGGAGAAATTTGAGTTAGTCTTCAAGCGGGTCTCGCTTTTGTCTATATACAATATTTTATTAAGTTACAACTCTCGTTCTTCTGAAACCTTTTATTGGATCGAGTTGTAATCTTAAACCCGATGGTGCTTTGATACTTTTGATGCATTATGCTTTTTCTCTATGCTCTGATTACAGTGGTGTTGATATGCTTTGATCTTTGTTATGCTCTGATCCTCATGAGCTCGGTGAAAATCTTCAAATCGATTTGGGATCTGATACTCATGATAGTTTCAAATTCCTCATACGCATTGGGCTCTGATACTCTTTATGCATTATTTTGCATGCTCTGCATATCATCAAGCACCATATTTCATCATGCATTTCAAATTCCTCATATTATATGTCAAATGCGTGTATGAATTACAAGATATAGGGGGAGATCTCCATGATTCATTTCTTCAAATGTGCATTGCCTCAAAAGCAAATTCCTCACTATGCACATCTTCAGGGGGAGTTCTTCTATATCTTGCAATCAAAATCCTCATTATCAGTGTTTACACTTCATATATTTATCCCCGTTGAAAACTTAACCTGTATTGTCATCAATCACCAAAAAGGGGGAGATTGTAAGTGCATCTAGTGCCCCTTAGTGATTTTGGTGTATTGAAGACTTATAGGTTAAGCAACTAATGCGTTTGTGAGTGTACACAGGTCTATAAGTCTATGAGGAGTTTGATATTTACAGAGAAAGTCGACCCCTAAAAATGAATTTCTTCAATCAAGAATTTGATATTTCAAGACTTTTCAAGACTTTGAAAGTGAAGAAATTGGTGTGACCTTGAAGACTTGGTATTCATTTGAGGAACATGAAGCGTGAAGACTTTTGTTTTCGTAGTTTCATTTTCTCTTTCTTGAGTCATAGGAAACACCGTCATCGTTAAAGGGGGTCGAGGAAATACTAAGGAAAATTTCCATTTGATGCTCAACTCAAAATCCTCACCTACCAATCCCTTCGAGTGAAGCTTTTGAAATCTCATACAGATTCAGTCAATTTCTTCAAATGTGAGAGACGAAGCTCTTACAGTCACCGAGGAATTTGTTCTCGATCGAGGAGTTAGGAATTCGCCGGTCTGCGAATTGCCTACAATGAGGAACATGATAGCCCCGAGGAATTTGATATTCCAATTTCCGACCGTTCTTGTCTTCTTGGCCACTGTCCCAAAATATCTCCACCTAACGGTCATATCATTGAAGGGCATTTATGTCTTATCATGTCGGGCTGCTCCCGAGGCTATAAATAGCCGCCCCTACAACCACTAGTTGGTTGGCTGCTCGAGAGAACTTGACACTTGTCATTTGAGAGCAACCCATCCTCCGAGGACTTTGAGCGAAAATCATCAAGTGAGGAAAACCCAAAGTGAGGAAAACCCAAAACCAAACCCCTACAAACCCAAAGTGATTGAGCATCATGAAGAAATTGATCAGCGTGGATCCGACGCTTTTACCTTTGAAGACTGTGCTTCTTCCAGACGGTTAGGCGTCACGGTCTAGAGCATCCAAGAGGAATTGTGGATCGCCGAGTGACCAAGTATGTGAAGGTTTGGAAGTCGCTCAAGACTTACCACGGGTGATTGGACGAGGTCTGCGTGACCTTAGTTCAAGGAGAATACGGTGAGGACTTGGTGTCTGAGCTGCGTACTCAAGGATCGGGTGTCCGGACTGCGTGTCCTCGAGTTTAAATACTCAGCCGCTCCAACCAGACGTATAACCGAGACAGCAGTTGGAACTGGTCTACCAAATCATTGTCTTCACCAACCCAACTGGTTCTATTTCCTCAACCCTTTCATTTCCTCATTCTTGTGTTGAGTGTTTGTCATATCTGTGTTTGAAGACTTTGATGAAGACTTTCTCAATTTCCTCAGTTCAATTTCTTCATCTGTTTGTCTTCATATTGTGTTATCCTGTGATTACGCTTTCTGTACTCTGTGATTGTCTTCATTTCATCATGATGACTATGCTTGTAATCTGTTATGCTTACTTCTGAGTACTTATTCCGCTGCATGTATTTCTTCGCTAAGGAATTTCCTCACCAGCAAATTCCTCCGTGAAGAATTTGTAAAATTCATAAAAATCGCCTATTCACCCCCCCTCTAGTCGATATAACGCACTTTCAGGATACCCAAAGGAGACAGTTGGGTACACCTTCTATCACAGATCCGAAGGCAAGACATTCGTTGCTAAGAATGGATCCTTTATAGAGAAGGAGTTTCTCTCGAAAGAAGTGAGTAGAAGGAAAGTAGAACTTGATGAGGTAACAGTACCAGCTCCCTTATCAGAAAGTAGTTCATCACAGAAATCGGTTCGTGTGACACCTACACCAATTACTGAGGAAGTTAATGATGATGATCATGAAACTTCAGATCAAGTTGTTATTGAACTTCGTAGATCAACCAGAGTAAGATCCGCACTGAGTGGTACGGTAATCCTATTCGAAGTCATGCTACTAGATCATGGTGAACCTACGAACTATGAAGAAGCGATGGTGAGCCCAGATTCGCAAAATGGCTTGAAGCCATGAAATCTGAGATGGGATCCATGTATGAGAACAAAGTGTGGACTTTGGTTGACTTGCCCGATGATCGGCAAGCAATAGAGAATAAATGGATCTTCAAGAAGAAGACCGACGCCGACGGTAATGTTCTTTGTTTACAAAGCTCGACTTGTTGCAAAAGGTTTTCGACAAATTCAAGGGGTTGACTACGATGAGACCTTCTCACCCGTAGCGATGCTTAAGTCTGTCCGAATCATGTTAGCGATTGCCGCATTTTATGATTATGAAATATGGCGGATGGATGTCAAAACTGCATTCTGAATGGATTTACGGAAGAAGAGTTGTATATGATGCAACGGAAGGTTTTGTCGATCCTAAGGGAGCTAACAAAGTGTGAAAGCTCCAGCGATCCATTTATGGTCTGGTGCAAGCCTCTCGGAGTTGGAATAAACGTTTTGATAGTGTGATCAAATCATATGGTTTTATACAGACTTTTGGAGAAGCCTGTATTTACAAGAAAGTGAGTGGGAGCTCTGTAGCATTTTTGATATTATATGTGGACGACATATTGTTGATTGGAAATGATATAGAATTCTGGATAGCATAAAAGGATACTTGAATAAAAAAATTCAATGAAAGGCCTCGGTGAAGCTGCTTACATATTGGGCATCAAGATCTATAGAGATAGATTAAGACGCTTGATTGGAGTTTCACAAAGCACATACCTTGATAAAGTTTTGAAAAAGTTCAAAATGGATCAGGCAAAGAAAGGATTCTTGCCTGTATTACAAGGTGTGAAGTTGAGTCAGACTCAATGCCCGACAACTGCAGAAGATAGAGAGAAAATGAAAGGAGTTCCCTATGCTTCAGCCATAGGCTCTGTCATGTATGCAATGTTGTGTACCATACCTGATGTGTGCCTTCCTATTAGTTTAGCAGGGAGGTACCAAAGTAATCCAGGAGTGGATCACTAGACAGCGGTCAAGAACATCCTGAAATACCTGAAAAGGACTAAGGATATGTTTCTCGTTTATGGAAGTGACAAAGAGCTTGTCGTAAATGGTTACGTCGATGCAAGCTTTGACACTGATTCGGACGATTCTAAATCGCAAACCAGATACGTGTTTATATTAAGCGGTGGAGCTGTCGGTTGGTGCAGTTCTAAACAAAGCGTCAGGCGGGATCTACATGCGAAGCGGAGTACATAGCTGCTTCGGAAGCAGCAAATGAAGGAGTCTGGATGAAGGAGTTCATTTCCGATCTAGGTGTCATACCTAGTGCATCGGGACCAATGAAGATCTTCTGTGACAATACTGGTGCAATTGCCTTGGCAAAGGAATCCAGATTTCACAAGAGGACCAAGCACATCAAGAGACGCTTCAATTCCATCCGGGACCAAGTCCAGGTTGGAGACATAGAGATTTGCAAGATACATACGGATCTGAATGTTGCAGACCCGTTGACTAAGCCTCTTCCACAAGCATAACATGATCAGCACCAAGACTCCATGGGTGTTAGAATCATTACTATGTAATCTAGATTATTGACTCTAGTGCAAGTGGGAGACTGAAGGAAATATGCCCTAGAGGCAATAATAAAGTTATTATTTATTACCTCATATCATGATAAATGTTTGTTATTCATGCTAGAATTGTATTACCCGGAAACATGATACATGTGTGAATACATAGACAAACATAATGTCACTAGTATGCGTCTACTTGACTAGCTCATTAATCAAAGATGGTTATGTTTCCTAATCATAGACATGTGTTGTCATTTAATTAACGGGATCACATCATTAGGAGAATGATGTGATTGACTTGACCCATTCCGTTAGCCTAGCACTTGATCGTTTAGTATGGTTCTATTGCTTTCTTCATGACTTATACAAAGTTCCTACAACTATGAGATTATGCAACTCCCGTTTACCGGAGGAACACTTTGTGTGCTACCAAGCGTCACAACGTAATGGGTGATTACAAAGGTGCTCTCTGGTGTCTCCGAAGGTACATGTTGGGTTGGCGTATTTCAAGATTAGGTTTTGTCACTCCGATTGTCGGAGAGGTATCTCTGGGCCCTCTCGGTAATGTACATCATTATAAGCCTTGCAAGCAATGTGGCCAATGAGTTGGTTACGGAATGATGCATTACGGAACGAGTAGAGAGACTTGCCGGTAACGAGATTGAACTAGGTATTGGATACCGACGATCGAATCTCGGGCAAGTAACATACCAATGACAAAGGGAACAATGTATGTTGTTATGCGGTTTGACCGATAAAGATCTTCGTAGAATATGTAGGAGCCAATATGAGCATCCAGGTTCCGCTATTGGTTATTGACCGGAAACAGTTCTAGGTCATGTCTACATAGTTCTCGAACTCGTAGGGTCCGCACGCTTAACGTTACGATGACAGTTTTATTATGAGTTTATAAGTTTTGATGTACCGAAGGTTGTTCGGAGTCCCGGATATAATCATGGACATGAAGAGGAGTCTCGAAATGGTCGAGACATAAAGATTGATATATTGGACGACTATATTCGGACACTGGAAGTGTTCCGGGTGATTTCGGAGAAAACCGAGTGCTTGGAGGGTTACGGAACCCCGGGAGAAGTAATGGGCCTTATGGGCTTTAGTGGAGAGAGAGGGCAGCGGGATGGGCGCGCCCCCCCCCTGGTCCGAATTGGACTAGGAGAGAGGGGCGCCCCTCTTCTCCTCCCTCTCCCCTTCCTTTCCCCTCCTAGTAGGAGTAGGACTTTCCTACTCCTACTAGGAGGAGGACTCCTCCTCCTTGGCGCGCCCCCAAGGGCCGGCCGGCCTCCCCCCTTGCTCCTTTATATACGGGGGCAGGGGGCACCCTAGAACACAAAAGTTGATCTTCGTGATCGTTTCTTAGCCGTGTGCGGTGCCCCCCCTCCACCATATTCCACCTCGGTCATATCGTTGCGGTGCTTAGGCAAAGCCTTGCGTCGGTAGAACATCAGCATTGTCACCACGCCGTCGTGCTGACAGAACTCACCCCCGACACCCTGCTGGATCGGAGTCCGGGGATCGTCATCGAGCTGAACGTGTGCTGAACTCGGAGGTGTCGTGACGTTCGGTACTTGGATCGGTCGGATCGTGAAGACGTCGACTACATCAACAGCGTTGTCATAACGCTTCGCTTCTGACCTCACGAGTGCGTGGACAACACTCTCCCCTCTCGTTGCTATGCATCACCATGATCTTGCGTGTGCGTAGGATTTTTTTTAAAATTACTACGTTCCCTAACACCCCGAGCTGGGGCCTCGTGCAAATAAGTCATTTTCTGAGAAATTTTGAAATCAGGTTCATTTTGTGTTAAAATTTTGGAGAAGGATCAGATTTGACAATTTTCACTTACTCACGGCCACATGCTGCGCAGTGCTGGGCCATCACAATTTAAGGCTTGTGCTGAACTCCCAAATGAGGCCTACCTTCCTGGAAAAAAAACTATACTAAAAGCATTTATAGTCGGACTCCTCAAACTTAACAAGTAGACGACCCAGTCAATGTCTAGTCACAAAAACGCCTGCAGCCGCTTTAGCTGGGCTTGGCCCATTTCGCTCGCTTCGCTGTTGTTGGCTGCGGGTGGTTGGCGGAGCTGGGATGCGACAGAGGAGTATGAGCACCGGGATCCATCACTTGCCGGGTTTGTGTACTGGCAGACGGCGGAGGCGTCCGTGGACGTCTTTGTCCTCCCTACAGCTACGTTGCGGTGTTTCAGACTCCTTTCATGATGCTCTGGGTGAAAACATGATCTTCAGGATCAGATGGTGGCGGCTATCAGTGGTCGTGACCTTCTTGAAGGCATCGTCTTTAGAGTCCTCGCTCCGGTGTTGTCTGTCTCACCTCTCCTCGGTGGACCTCTCATCTTGGTGGTGGTCTCCGTCGGCTCATGCGGTTCTTCTTCGTGCATCTTTAGGACGCTTGGTAGTCGTTAGGATGGTGTGTCGCTGCCTGTGTGTTGTGTGCGGTGATGGAGCATCTGTATCGATTTGCTTGGATGTTATGGTGATGGTTGCTTTACATGTAAAGGGGAGAGAGGATCCTTTTTCGTCAAATAGCCACATCTGCATGACGTCTTGGGCTAGGGCACCCATGCTATGCTAGACAGCATGGCACCCCGAGCTGGGGCCTCGCGCAAATAAGTCATTTTCTGAGAAATTTTGAAATCAGGTTCATTTTGTGTTAAAATTTGGAGAAGGATCAGATTTGACAATTTTCACTAACTCACGGCCACATGCTGCGCAGTGCTGGGCCATCACAATTTAAGGCCTGTGCTGAACTCCCAAATGAGTCCTACCTTCCTGGAAAAAAAACTATACTAAAAGCATTTATAGTCGGACTCCTCAAACTTAAAAAATAGACAACCCAGTCAATGTCTAGTCACAAAAACGCCTGCAGCCGCTTTAGCTGGGCTTGGCCCATTTCGCTCGCTTCACTGTTGTTGGCTTATATACAAATCGCAAAAATTACGCGAGAGCTGGGAATCGAACCAAGGACTTCCTGGTTAACATGGTTAACAGCGCATTGTGGTAACCACCCCGCCACAGTAACTTGATGCCCACTGTCCAATCACTTGTTTTCCTTATCATCTTTATCTTTCACTTTTTCTATTTTTTGTTTTTCATTTTTCTGTTTATTTTTTTCCTTCTTCCTCGTTTGATGGTCTTTCTCAAATCCATCCACAACAATTGACGAACTTTTTTCTAATTAAGCGAACTTTTTTCAAATTTGACTTTTGTTTTCTCAAATTTGATGAACTTTTTCCAAATCCGATGAACTAATTTTGATGAACTTTTCTCAATATTGACGATTCTTTCATTCAAATTTGTGAATTTTTTTCAAAATCGATGAACTATTTTATCAAACTCAATGAAATTTTTTCAAAACCGATAGACTTTTTTTGAAAACAATGAACTTTTCAAACTTTTTCATAAAATTTTTCCAAAATCGGTGAACATTTTTTAGTTTGTGAACTTTTCTTCAAAAATGACAAACTATTTCTCAAAATCGATGAACTTTTTTCAAATCGAGGAACTTTTTTCTAAATTGGTAAACTTTCTTTTTCAAATTTCATGAACTTTTTTATATTTCAATGAACTCTTTGACAAATTTATGAATTTTTCAAATTTGATGAATTTTTTAAAAGTGATGAACTTTTTAAAAATCAATGAACTTTTTTCAAGTCTGATTAACTTTTTCTCAAAATTGAACTTTTTTCAAATCCGATGAACTTTTTTTCAGATTTATGAACTTATTCAAATTTCATCAAATTTAATTAAAGTTCATCAAAAAATGAAAAACATTCGATCGGTTTGATAAGAGTTCACGTATCTGAAAAGAATTCATCATATAAGGAAGGAAAAAAGAAAAAGAAACAAGAAATAAGAAAAGAGGGAAACGATGCTTGGTATCAGATGTGCCCAAGTGGCCGACTGGTTAGCGTGCTGTACTCTGGTACAGGAGGTCGGTGGTTCGATATTTCTCCCCCGCCCATTTTTCTGTTTTGTTTCTGGTTGCTACTCCGTTTTGGGCTGACTAGGAGCTTCCCGTCCGGGCGACCCTCAAACTCTTCCAAATCTGGGGAAGCCGGCCAGGTCCAAGCGTTTCCACCACGTCGGACCGGCCCACCCTGGCGCAGCCGGCCCTCACAAATACTCCCCCTCCGGATGAACCATAAACCGAAATCAACACTGCACTCCACTCTCTCTCCTCCTCTTCCATTTTGATCCTAGTAAGCAGCAGTGCCACGTCCTGTGGCGGATACTACTGAGATTCGTTTCTACGTGACACGGACGACATGGATGAGATGCTCCTCCACATCGCCTTGCGGCGGGCGCGGCTATATATCGGGGCGGTAGCGGAAGCTTTGCTTCCATGCCGTAGTCCCATCACCAGACTCCTCTCGGATCAGGGCATCATGGACGCTGCCTACGGGCTACGGTTGCGCCGGCTAAGAGCAATCTCCTAGCCCTCTTGATCATGCGCGGCGGCCTGCTCCTCCTTGGATCTCAGAGCGAGGTCTCGGACGAGGACTAAGGGGAGCCGCACAACACCTGTCGATAGGTGGGGGAGCCGTGGCAGCACTAATCGGAGGGCGACGGGTTGGAGTCTAGTAAGCCGAGCTTATCGGCACGGCTTGCACTAGAGGGGGAGGGGGAAGGCCGTGGAGCACATAGGGGCGGGTGCAGCCGGGGCGCCAACACGCTAGGTTTTTTTTAGCAAAAGGGTAAGATCTATTTTAAAAATTCAGCGGAAGTATAAAGCATCTCAAGTATAATAAAAATTACATTGAGATTCTGAGACTACTGAACGACGACGCGCGTCGTCAGAACGAGCCACCAACGTGGCTTTGTCTGTGCCCCCTCACCAAAGCCGCTCAAAACTGTTTCAGGGTTCTGCTGGATATGCTATAGCTGATTGATACCTGCATCCTTGCTTCAAAGAAACTTTTTCGCCTGCATGGTCACGTCTTTTTTCTTTTTTTCTTTTCGAAAAGGAGGAATACCCCCGGCCTCTGCATCTGGTCGATGCATACGGCCACTTTATTAATTATTAGCACAAAACCTTACAAAGTCGTACACCAGTAAGACCAAAGCCACCATCTTCGCAACCTCTGTCGCTACTCCTATCTAATCGATGAAGGGGCCGATGGTGCAGGCCTAATACCAAACAGACCTCGCAGCCGGACCTAACATCTAAGACCGAGGTCCCAACACGGACGCCTGCCGGTATGGGCACCCACCAGTCTGGCGTGCTCCTCAACCAGGCCGCCCGCCGGTATGAGGCCGCCACAACCACCTAGCACATATCCATCTTCTGAGCTGTGTTGTAACGGCCTTGCCGGTCTCGCTGCCGCCGACGCCACCACGACGCCAGACAGCGTCGACCTCTGCTGCGTGTCCGTCACCACATCATCGACGCCAAGCCTCCGCTGCTCCATGCCGCCAAGAGCCGCCGCCAAGAATATGTAGAACGAAACACCGCTCCACCGAAGGGAGGCAGCACACCCCCACCCCTCACCTGCAGACCCTTCCATCCGATCCCAATGTCCTTGGCATCGCCTCCAGCAAGGTTACGGTGCCAAGGGCGCCGCCGACGCCCGATCCGCATCGGATCTTGGGCTTTCACCCGGACATGGGTTGGAGAGGAGAGATGGTGCCCTCAGCAACGCCCCCAAGGAGGAAAGCGGCGCCAAAAATCGGCGTCGCCGCTGCCGATCACGTCTAATGTGCCTCAATTCTTTCATGGCAGCCACCACAGTATCTCGTATACTGCTGGAGAGAAACCACATTGAAAAAACAGTGCCTTCAAACGTCAGCAAATTGGCAACACATCACAGGTTGTTCAAATTACTCTCAAATTAACAAAGTCCTCACAGAACTAAGAAACCAACAATATAATGGTCTAATGATGAACATATAAGTTTCTTGATGTACTGCTCCCCCTTTTGCAGATAAGACACACTACCAGACACAGTTTTCCACTCCCAAAGTTCAAAATATTCAGAGCAGCAAGCATGCAAGACATGCATTCAGGCTAACATTTCTCACGGCGAATGATGTATACCATCATCGTCAACTGCTCCTCGTTCTCCATCAGCTTGAAGAGGCAGAGGTCCCCCTTCCGCAGGCGGTTGTCGCGGGCGAAAGACGGCCATCCTTTGAAAACCCTCATCTGCTGGCTCGAGGCTCGCATGATATGCGTATATCGCAGCTTGGTAGGCCATGATCTGCTCTTCCCCTCCCGCTGAAGTACTAAGTTGATTGCATTACACTTGTCACCATGATGGCCAGCAGCTAACTTCTCGCCAAGATACCTAGCCGCATACCGAAATCCAAAGTTCTGTTTACATACATAACAAGGGCAAAACATTAGAATGGCACAGATGCAATACTTGGGATCTTTTTTCCTATTTATCTTATCAAATGATACGAATGGAATCGAAGAACTTACTAGGATGGGAGGGTTAATATAATGGCTGCTATCCCGACATACATTGATCTTGCCCATGATAGCAACATAAAAGGGCAATTCTGAGTCTGACCCAATGTCCTTAATTTTCTCCAGCACTTTGTTCTCCTGTGCTGGTGTTAGACAAGATCTGTCAGGCAACATGAAGGGAGGCTCAGAACCTTCTTCAGAATTATCAGATACACCATACTCTTCATGTTGTGAAGAGTATTCCTCATCTGTACCAATTTTCACATGAATCAAACATATTACAACATGAACTGAAGTTTGACACATGCATCCTAGAAGTGGTAACATCTTAGTGGTGTGTTGACATACCATTGATAGATGGTTTGGTCTTAACTCCGCCCATCTTGGTGCTTCTCCTTCCATGATTAGAGCCAATGTCAGTTGTTCTTCCAGGGGAATGATGAATACTCAATTTGCCAAGGATGTGGACCGTCATTCTGAATCTTTTCTGCTTAGTGTTTGTCATTGGTTCAAAGAGGCAGATATCGCCCTCCCTAACGAGATTGTCACCAACAAAGTCGCCCAAAGAAAGGTTGCGCCGACCAGCATCAGTCGAGCCAGATGGCCTGATCTGGAACTTGCACTCCCAAACCTTGTTCTTCCTAGGCACCTGGAGTATGATATTTGTATCTTTGCATGGCAAGTACTTGTGTGCATAATCCTTACATATTACCTAATGGAAAAATAGGTATGAAGTATTAGTGATACAGTTGCACTGTTTTATGTGATAGCTGAGTACTAAATACTTATGATGTTTAAGACTATGACAAAGGCTAAATTGCTCTAACACACATGGATTCAACTGATAAGGAAATAATAACGTAGATTTAGTAATGTATATGCACTTTTCCAAAATACTCCCTCTGTCCCATAATATAAGAACGTTTTTGACACTACACTAGTGTAAGTAGCTACAGAGAGAGGAGAGCAGTTCATACAAAACGCGTAAGGTAAAACTAGCATACCAGATCACCATGATGTCTCACATTACTCTTCTTCATCAGTACAACAAGCATAGGGATTTCCGGTCGAATCTTCTGTACAAATGCATGTAATTTCAACTCCTGCGGTTCTGTAAGATCACACTTGCCTGATAAGACATAATAATTCCGAACATCATCTGACTCCACTGGATTATCTATTGATAGATTGTATTCTGCTGTAAAAAACAATTCACCAGTAAGAGAAGGTGTGGTGGAGGGTACTGAATAATCTGAGTACACAATTTAACGTCTTAACCTGACGATTCTTGAGAAGAATAAGATCTTTCCTTCTGTCTTCCATCTGAATCTGATCCTTCGCTTGCTGAAGACTGAGTAGTACCACCACGGCTACTAGAATTATCAACATAAAATGTGCGAGAACAGCACCAGGCTTTCTCTTTACCATTGGAATCAAATATTGTAACCTCAAAGCGGGCATTTCCAAGGTATCGAAACATCAATGAATAGTTCTCTTCTATTTGATTGGTATCAACAAATGTTGCCCATCCAGACTTCAAGATTGTTCTGTTCATACTCTCAGTGACTCCAACATCATACATGTTACCATCAGAGGTTTCTAATCTGACTGTTCCCCATATCTTTCCTCCAAATTGGTTCACAAACCACTCTGGTATCACCTGTAACAAGACAAAGAACGGTGCAAAAAATGTTTGAGGCAGCGAAAAAACTCTAAAGATCAGACAGCCCACTGAATTAAGAAATTAGGAAAGACAGAAATAACTAACCAGGCTGTGCATGAAGTTGCCATTGATCTGCCTTAGAAACTTAAGCTTGATCTGGCAGCATTCACATGGATTACTCATCTTGGATATTCCTGTAAAACGAACCATATATCATGTGTTTGCATAACTAATGATTCCCTAAAATCATTCAAGATCAGTATGATGCCCTCTCCGGTTCTTTCGAATTATTCTAGCACGTAGTTGCAAGTGTGGTCTAGGTGGAGGTGGATGAGTGTAAACAGCTTGTAACACTCTCAGGTGGAGGGTTCTTTCATCCTTGCTTCTTCTCTAATATATGATACGCATGCTATGCGTATTCAAGAAAAAATATATGCAACTTAATGTTTCAAGCATCTAATGTACTACTGTGTATGCTATGCATCAGAGCTCGATTTTGACACCATATATACATTCCATGCTTGTTTTGGGCAGCAGCATGAATTGGATAGTGCAAAACATGCTAGACAAGGGGACTTTAGAGAAGTGAGTTACCAGCTCGCCAGAGTGACCTGCGTCCCCCGGCGCTTCCACCTTGTCTCCTCTGCACCCTGCTGTACAAGACGAACAAAGATGAACAGTCTGTCGAACCATGGTTACCATGTACATGAGAAAGTTTGCGAAAATGCAAATCTGTCATAGGGGCAATAACTTTCATACTGGCTCTATTGATCACTGGGCGATGTTACTAGGGGATAAAATGCAGATCTAAATCAAATCACAGATATCTCTTAAAAATGAAAAAAAAACATAATGGTTAAAGACCACAGAACATTCAGTTTTATGAAATCCCTATCATGGTTTGTGAAATTCAGCAGAAATAAAAAGAAAGTTAAACAACAGTAAAACTAAAAAACAAATACTGCTGCTTCATGCAGGTGTGGAAGAAGAGAAGACATGAATAAACTGCAAACAGGATAGAACAGCTTGCCAGAAGGAGCTCACCCTGACCACGGTGCTGGAGGTAGTAGTAGAAGGGAATGCTGGTCCGGTGGTCTTACTTATGGAGAAGAGAGAGCGTCTGGGGACTGGAAGGGCACACACAAACATAAAGTTATGAAGGGAGCTGTCATTTAAGCCTGCGTTGCATTTATATATAGACTTCTCATATTCCCGATGCACTACTAGTAGTTTGACCGTCTGAGGACCCAAGTCGAAGTACCAACTCCCAACAGTCCTTGTACTACCAGACTCAACGAGGGGATGCTTCTTCACGCATGGAAAATTTGACTATTTCCAGTCTATTTTCTACTACTCCCTCCGTCCCATAATGTAAGACGTTTTTTGACACTACACTAGAGTCAAAAAAACATCTTACATTATAAGACGGAGGGAGTACTATATAATGCTACTTTTACATCATAGGTTGACCCAGAAAACTTCGTCTTCATGCCATATACTACTCCATGCTGAAAGAATATTGCAGGCTGTCTTCAAATACGTTTCGGGTTTTTTTTCGAGAAGGAGATTAAACTTATGCTCTCTGCATTAATCAATGCGCGCTGTTTATTTATTTATTGTAACTCATTTCAGAAGATGTGTCTACCTCCAGATCCATATTTTAAGAAATTTCAAAATTCATTCATCTTACACAGCTTTGACAATTTTCATTAGTGGCATGCCAACTGAATAAACCAAAATGGGCGTGCACAGGAAGAAGAAAACGGTGCAATTTGATCAGGTCATCTGAATTCTAGTTACGACCTTTTCTAACAAGAAAGCAGCATTTCCGAAAAAGGGTTCCCCCACTTTGCATATAAAGCACCATCACCGATTACAATTATCGCAAACAACTCAACACCACACCACACCACCACACAACACACCCAAGGTCAGATACAACAGGTATAGGAACAACCACGGAGCTGAGCTCGGCGAGAGGAGGCCTGCAAGACGGCGCCTTCAAGAAGGAGAACGACACCGGAGCGCCGTCGCCGCCCAATCCAAAGGATCAGGGTTTTCACCCGGACCATCCGAAGGAGGAGAGTAGCCACGACGACACCTTCAGGAAGGAGACGACGCCCGCGGATGCCGCCGTCGTCGGCCCAACCGAAGTCGAGCAGGGGGGGTCTCTCCTGGCAGGCACCCTCCACCTTCAAAACATCACCGCTCACCGAAGCACCGGCCGCCACGCCGCCCAAACGACCATAGCAACCAGCCCACACCTGAGCCGTGCACCCCGCCCACAAGCAGCGCGCCCACCACCATCGAGGCCGCCGCCCCGGCATCCAAGATCCCATCGCAACCACCACGATGGCTAATGGAGGCCACCGACCAGTGAGAGGTAGAAGGCATCTCCTTCAACCCCAAAATGGGCCTTTTGGAGGGAAGGTTTCCTAGCTGGCCAGATCCAGGCAGGGGAGAGGCGCCGGTAGACGCCGGCCTCAACCTCGCCACAGCCACCGCACCGCTCCACCGGGGACAGGGGCCACCAAGACATCGGCACGGGCAGGAGGCCGCCTGCCTCCCTCCCCGGTGCGCTCCCACCACCACCGGCCAACCATCGATCTCCGAGACGCCGACAACCACCAGCAAGCCGCCACCGTCCGCCATGCGCACCAGCCGAAGAGCAGAGGAGAGAGGGTCGACCATCGCCCAAGCCACCCAATGGTCGCCAGGCCCGCCTCGAACAGAGCCTCCGCAGCCCACGCCGCCCGCAGGGCAGATCCAGCCGAAGCCGCCGCCGCCACCCCGGGCACGCCACCACCTGGATCCACCGCGTCCAGCCTTCCACGCCAGGCCTGCCGCTCCGCACATCGCCACCGAGCGCAGCCGTGCACCGCCGCGCCCCGGATCCGCGTCGCGCCGCCGCCCGCGCCAACCTCCACGAGCAGGGAGAGAAAGGGCCCCCCGCCGCCAGCACCCACCGGGCTTTGCCCGACGGCGCGGACAGGCGGCGGCGAGGGAAGGGAGGGGGGATGGAGGATGCGCGCCGGCGACTAGGGTTATCCCCTCGGCCGCTCGCGGGAGCGACCCGAGGGGAGGGGCTCAAATATGTACAGTTACATACCTTATGCTGGATGTTAGTTTGTTCAGAAAGCAGCATTGTAAGTACCAATTCCGGAAGTTTACACCCTGTTAAACAAGCTAATGAAAACCACCGTGGACAAAAGTGCTAGTAATAGATGGGATAACGAGCGACATTCTCATGATCCTAAAAGGGTTAACACAACTAAGACATTACCAGCAGTTATAATCCAGAGTCCAACTAATTAATTGTGCATGATATGCTGGACAGAAAATATATACAAAAACATGTACTCAGGAATAAACGATAAGAGCAAGTATAACAAGATGACATAAGCAGGCTATAAGGACTAGAATATTATATCTTTGCTTAGTTGGAAGAGAGAGAGAGAAGAGAAGAGAGAAGATAAGCGCGCTCTTGGTTAGTAGCCGGCTCTAGCACGAGTCCCAAGACGCTTTGTGAGGTTGTAAGGTGGGCCAACTACTAATAAAGTAGTACACATATAAAACTTACTATTGTACATGCCAGCTACAAGATTGGCTATAGATGACATGGCAACTCTTTATAACCGATTGTTGGTTGTATTATTAATCATGCTCTAACACGGTACTGTCTCCATCGGGTTGGGTTCAAAAGTCCTCTAAGCTTCCATACCACGTCTGTAATTTCAAGGCCGCTAGACGTGGGTAATGCATGGAGAGTGGATTTTTGGAACCCGGGTGTATTGGTGGACCTTATTTTAAATACTTTGAAAATCACATTTAAGGTTTTAAAAAATTCTGAAAAAAATTCTACGTGATCATATGGATGTATATTAAACATGTATAAAGTTTGGTGATGAAATAAGTAAATATGCGACCTATATAAAAATGACAAAATGATGATTTCCAAATAATGAATAATGCATGCACTGTTCATTGTTCCAAAATCACGATTTTATCATTTTTGTGTAACTCACATGGTTACTTATTTCAGCATCGAAAATTACACATGTCTAATATACATTCATATAAACAGGTTGATTTGTTTTCAGCATTTTTTGAAACTTCAAAATAGCATTTTGGCACAGTTCAAAAAATAGGGCTCCAATGCACCCGGGTTTCAAAGTGACTTTTTGGTAATGCATGCGACTTTCTTCCTCCTTTAATTGGTCATACATGGCCCATGTAGCCAGACCACAATACGTTGGTGCATGTTTGTTCATAGTGAGAGTAACTTCAGCAGTAACATACTTCCTCCGTCCTTCAAAAAATATACTTCCAACTTTGTTGAAGGGTCAACTATCTCAAAGTTTGACCGAATTTGTGAAAAACTATATCAATATTTGTGAAACCAAATAGGTATACGATGGAAATATATTTATCATGAATCTAATGCATGCTACTAATTGATGTCATAAATGTTTATGTTTGTGTATTATTATTTAAATACAGCCAAACATAAAAAGAGTTTGACTTTCCAATAAAGTTGGAAGTACACTCTTTTAAGGACAGAGGGAGTAGGGTCCAATTCAGCAAATTTGCTTCTGTAGCAATGATTTAACGAGGAGAGAGATGATTGAGTAACATAGCTTATGGGTAACATCACACATACCAAGACAAGATGTGTCTACAACTTAATAAATGAAATGTTGCATAACACCACACATATGTTACTCCCCACTATAGAGGTAGTAACATAGACTAGTAACATATGCATGTTACTAGTCTGAGTTACTCACCACTATGTGTACTCCCTCCGTCTAGGTGAGTAAGTCATCTTAGATTGTGCATATCGTGACCAAGGAGGAGGGGAAAACGAGAGAACTTAATGTTTATTTCCTATTTAATAGCATTCCATGCAATGAACTAACCACTTCATGTCGTGTTTGGTAGTCTCAAGTCATTAAAAGCATGCACACCCACATCTTTTATTGGTTGATATGTCAAGAAACAAGAAACGAGATAGAAGTTAATGTATCGCGCCTAAGTGTTTTGGGATTATTTGGTTTTCGTAAGATGACTTACATACCTAGACGGAGGGAGTAGTCTGAATCCCTATGGGCACAAAAAAGAGCATTAAATCCCTCATTGTTTTCGGCAATGCCCAAAAATGGATCATGCCAAACAATCTTCCCTTTAGTTCCCTCTCTTTGTACATTTCTTGTGTGTAGTGAAGTTGCAAAGCAAAAAACTGAACATATAGGTGCAAAGATTGCATAAATAAAAATTTGGGCCACAAAGTTCAAACTAAAATTAGATACTCACTAGCATGTCCTATGTCATTCCATTAGGCTTGGCACGATCAACTTGGGCAACACAACATGCTGACAAGTTGCAACATTCTTGAATTGCTCTCCACCGATGATTGAGTGAAATGATCATGCGTTCAGATGATACTGTCACATTGCAATGATAGTGCTTGGCAATATGTTCCCAATAAGTCTTCGTGTTTTGATTGATTCCTATAATAGGATCGATGCACACACTTTCCAATGCCATCACCAATGACTTGTTGTGGCACCCCGGCTCAGAGAAAACCGGAACGTCCCGTATTCCAGCCTAGAGATCGAGAAGTCTTCTGAAATACGGCACTGCTTAGTATAGAACAAACCAGCTCTCTATTACAACACGAATATGAATACACGGGTTCCGATATTACAATGAATAACATCGGCACGGCGACACTACGCCAACCACAGTTGCTCTATACAAGCAGTATAACAACTCGAAGCAGCGGAACGACTACTAGCAGCGGAACAACGAACGGCGATGATGGACTCCAATCCACAGGGACTCTGGCTGGAACGCTTATCCTAGATCGCGCACACAGGAACCACACCAAACAAGCAAGCAATCCAGGCACGACCTGCAAACTGGCATGACACGCCAGGTCAGTACATTGAATGTACTTGCAAGCTCACAATAACCAGAAGCATTCAAGACAAACAACAGCATGGCAATTACAGGTTAAGCAGGAATTATCATGAGATCATCAGGATAACATGGCATGAACAACATGAACATAATATCGCTAGAACAATATGATCATGGCATGAACATATAAATCTGATGATACTAGCATGCAACATGATGACACTACATGCACCATTTATTCTGTTCGGGTTACCTCCTAACCATCACATGCATCACTTACCAACCTCGAACATTACACCATTATCTCAGGATCAAATCAAGCTTGGTATAAACAATATTTGTAGTAATCATCAAATGACCACAAGGAGCTTGATCTTTACCCATGATTCTCGCACAACATCACGAATATCCAACTACTCGGTATCCTCGATACCACGGTGATTATTTCGGCGGTCACAACCATGACCAACACTTGGTCTCAAAGGGTGATCTTTCCGGCGATCACAACCAACTTATCTCATCATCGAACCGGGATTGTTATTAATCAAGTTATTATTAATACTGTTGACTCACGGTGTGACCGACACGAACTGGGCCCTTATCCGCAGGCGCGGCTATCGATAGAATTAATATACACTCTGCAGAGGTTAGTACACTGCACCCACACCACGGAACCCATGGCCTCACACTCCCATTCAGGTGGACCAACGGTGTTCCGACAACACCGATCTACTGCCATGACACTCTCCCGGCCACTCCGACCCACTCCCAACTGGGCTAGTCCTGGGTGGCCCCGTGTCTACCAAAGACACAACGACCACCGTCGTGGCCAAAACGTCCCTCACGGGGACCGCATCCATAACAACAACAACATGCACACAAGGTTATGTCTGCTTACCAGGCCAGGGTACGCACGCCCATAACCTTCCCTCGTTGGAGGCACCGGCGAGAGGCATGACAATAGACCCAGTTAGGACCTCCCCATAAAGGTAAGCGTGGTTGCACCGGTCAGCTCGATATGGTGGCACCATGACTCAGCCAACAGTTGTTCAAGTTCAATTTAATCCGGTTAAACTTGAATGCAATATGCTGAGCCATGATAAAATAACATGATGCAATTACAATGCATGAACATGATATCAACATACGCACGGGGTGCAACATAACTATCCACCATATCCACGATGAATCATATCCAACTGAGCATAGTAAAATGACGAGCTTGAATATCACAAGTACAACACTAATCATAGAAACCTAGCATGACCACTAGCATCAACAATAAATATCATGCAAGACATATCAACAATGCTAATTTAACCAACTGGATTCAATGGAACATGCATAACAACGGTACTCGGGACAGACGACAATCATGCACCGAAGACCATTACCAACATCAACATGTACTACTAGCAATCATAAGCATATGAAAAGAATACTAGCAACTAGCAGGGCATGACGACCAGGTGCATAACAACATAGCAAGAAAGTAAGCACTAATCCAGAAGCATTACCGAAACAACGATAACCATATCTTAAAAAAGAAAACATTTAATAAATATTCAAGTTGAAAACCATGGCTACTGCATGACTATCATGAAAGTGGGTACTGTGGCTTGCCTAGGGTGACGGAGACTCCGGGAGGAAGTGCGGTGAAGCCGCGGAACGAAACGGCGGACGGTTTTCTCTCGGAGGGGGCTGATTAGAGGCAAGGGAAAAATGGTCATTTTCACAGTGTGAAAACTTAGTGAAAATGGAGCCAACAGAAAGAGTTCGATGAGACGAAGAAGTGAGCGCTGGTTTCACCTCAATCGGAGTTACGGTTGCGGAGTTATGAGGTGTAGAAGATCAGGGACCAATCTGTGAAAGTTTTCATCACCAACGGGACCCTGAGTGGATAAGACAGAAACGAATTTCAGAAAAAACGCTTTCTGAGTAAGAAAATGTATTTCGGGCTGAGGAAGGAAAGAAGTACGCTTTCGGGCAAATGAAAGTGTACAAATGGAAACACGCCTACGGGTAAATGAAAACATACTCACCCGGGGGCGCTTCCACTTATGCGCCTGGGCCCGCGCATGGTCAACGCCTGAGAGGCTGACCGGTGGGGTTCACGGGGAGGAGGGGGTCCAGGCGCACTCGTCTTCTTCCTCCTCTCCCTGCCCCCGATCGGGAACAGACGAGCGAGGACAGGAGCGAGGCCGGCGATGGGGCGGGCCGCTCCGGCGAGCTCCGGCCCGGCCGAGCACAACGGCGGGACCACGGGGCCAGGCCGCACCCGTTCAAATGGTCACCGGCGCCGGGGTGGAGTGGAGAGGAGGGAGGTCGGCGGCGAGGAGGGGTCTGAGAGGGCTCGGCGGCGAGGTTCACGGCGATGTGGACACTCCGGCGAGGGGAAAAGGGTGGAGCGGCTGAGCATCTCGGTCGCGCTCGAAAAGGCCTCCCAGGCGATTTTTGGCGCGGCGCGGCAAAATCGGCCCAGTCGCGCCCCCAGGAGCCCGATTTTCGCCGGCCTGGGCTGAAATTAGCGCCGACGGACCCAAGCCGAACCCGGTGCGCTGGGGGGCGCTCGGGGGCGCCGGGCGAGCGGTTTTGGCGCGAAAGAGCCGCGGGCCCGGTGCGTCAGGGACACCGCGCGTCGTATTTCCCCAACGCCTCAGTTTCCTGCGGGGAATTAAGGCAAGGTTGCCACCGGTCAGCCTTACCATTGATTCCTCACGGGCGGCGCGTCACGGGGCGGCGCGCCGATGCTTCCCCTCCCTCGCACGCGTACACAAGGGCGCGGCGCGACTATATAAGCCGGTGGCTTCCCTCGCCTCTGGCCACACCAGCCATAGCCCTAGCCGCCGAGCTCTACCTCTCCCGAGCACCGCCGTTGAGCCCTCCCTCTCCCGAGCGCCGCCGTCGAGCACTCCCTCTCCCTCCTCCCTCTCCCGATGGCCGAGCGATTCCCCGGAGATGAGGCGGCGGCCAACGGCTTCGGCCGCCGCTCGCTCCGCGAACAGGAGTCTTGGCTCCTATTCCAGGCGAACATCCCGACGCCGCCGGACATGCGCGCCGGGCCGACGGGCTGGAGGCTCAGCAATGGGGGAGTGCCCATTCCCCCGTTGCCCGACGCCGTCACCAAGCCATCGTACTTCGCCGACGAGGTCGAGATCGCCCGCGCCTCCCTCACCGACGCCGAGCTCTCCCCCCCCCCCCCAGTACGCCACCGACAACACCGCGGCTTGGGCGGCGTACTTCGAGCACCGCCAACAGCAGCGGCTGGCGTCCACCAACGGGGCGCCGGTGGTCGGCGGCCTGAAGAACAGCGAGGGGCGCCACCTCTGGTGGGGCGTCCCCGGCCGCACCCTCGACGGCATGCTGACGCACCTCGAGGGCGGCAACAACCCACCGTTGGCGTACCCCCCGGCGAGGAAGGCCGCCCCGGTGCACCGCCAACGCGACGGGCAATGGTGCCAAGGAGGTTCGGCTACTCCTCCTCTTCTTCCTCGTCGCGTTCTTCCTCCCACTCCTCCAGCACTCCATCGCTGCTCGGCGTCAAGGCCGAGCCCGTGGCGGAGACGCCGCTCGGCCGGCGTACACGCAGCGCCGGCATCGTCATCTGCGAGGGCGGCCAGCGCTCTCCTCGTCGGCTCCTCCCCCGCGCTTTGTCAAGCAGAAGACAGAGCCGGGGCTGGCTCCGGTGAAGATGGAGCCCGGGCTACTGGCGCCGGTGAATACGGAGCCCGGCGAGGTCGAGCTCGACGATGACGCGGCCCTTGAATGGGCACGCCAAGACTCCCTGAAGATGGCGAGGGAGCGCCAGCGCGCCGCCCTGCAGAGCTTCGTGCAGCGCCGCCGAGGCCGCGACGAAGGCGGCATCGTCATCATCGACGACAGCGACGACGACGACGACGACGTGCCGCCGCTGCCGCCACCAGCCGGGGAGGGGTCCAGCAGGGGCGCCCGAGTCAAGGATGAGAAGGCCGACGATGGCGACGACGACGGCGACTTCTCGGCCTTCAGCAAGTTTTTTTGACTAGTTTTTATATGTAATGGCGTGTTTTAGCCCAAGTTTGCGAATATAAAAGCCCAAGTTTGCCGAAAATTGTCGTGTTTCAGCCCAAGTTTGTCTAATTATTTTTATCCAGCGCTGGGGCCGTACAGGGCGGCGGTGAAACCAACTTCGCCCCAGCGGCGATTTTGCGCCGGGTCACCCCCAGGCGGCGATTTTAGCCGCCCCCTGGGGGGCCAACGGCTGGAGATGCTCTCAGTGGGAAGAGGGGAAGACGTTGGTGGAGTCGGGGAAGCACGAGGAGGCTCGGGGTGGCCGAACGAGCTGGAGGCCGAATGGCGGATGCGGTGGCCGGACTCGGGGCACGCGGCCACGGGGCACTCCGGCGAGGGGGAAAGGGGTCGGGGCGACTCGTGGGAGTGTGGGGGAGGCAAAGGAAAACACCAGAGGAGAGGGGGAGGCTCGAGCTAGCCGGAACCAAGGAGGAACCGCGGCGGCCGAGGCGAACTCCGGTGAAAAGAGGAGGGGGTCGAGGGCTCCGGTGGACTAGAGAGGCGTGGGAGGGATGAATGAGCTACGGAGGGGTTCGGGGCACGCTTATATAGCCGCGGGGAAGGCTCTAGAGCATCGCTAGCGAGCTCGAGCAGTGCTCTAATGGAGGTCAGAGGCTGGGCATGGCACGAGCACTGTTCTAGCGGCGCATTAATGGCGAACCATGACGAGGCACCGATGCAGGGCGATGCAGTCGAGCACGGGTGAGCTCTAGGACATGAATGGAGGTCGAGACGAGGAGGGAGGAGACGAGAACAGTGGCCGGAACAAGCCAGAGCACGCGTTCAGCCGTGACGCAAGCGTGATCACCACATGCACCGGCGCAAGCGGCGCTCTTTGGTGTGGCCAACCATGTCCAGCAGATTGATCTTCGTTCCATTAGTCAAAATGAGGAAATAAATCGGTCCAGGGGCAAAGAAGAGATTTGCACTTAGCTCCAAAGTAAATCAGTAAGAAGGTGTTTGTAACTCTCTGTGGTTAAACCAGCTAAGTAACATGGTAAAGAGTTTGTCTGGCGATGATCACACACTAAGGTTAGTTTGATCACCAAAAATCAGACTAAGAGGAGGAGTTTAGATGAGGGTTGTTGTAGAAAGTGCAAAACTGGCCAGAATTAGGGATTTGGATGATACACTCACATACTTGATTGCCATGAGCTGAAATCTGGCAGAGAGGGGTTATATGATGGTATGAAGCTTCTGCAAAGATTTCATGCCATTTGGAAATACCAAAGTGGCAGTTGCTTCACAAAGCTTCATTCTGGACAGAAACTTGGAAAAATTCTAGAGGAATAATGGCTTGATGAACCATTCCCAAAATGGGTGGAGGTACGTTATATTGATAATAGAAGGCCTAGAAAAATTGGCAGCCATAATTGAGCAAGATAAAATATACTTTCTTCACAAACTGAAATTTTGGACAGAATCAAAGAATTGAAGATGAGCTCACATGGAGGCATGACATGAGCTCTAGTTTGGTGGAGAGCTATGATATGATGATATGAGGGATCATGCAAAATGGCAACTCATTTGGATATGCCTAGCTTGCACCTCCTTCACAAAGCTTCTTTCTGGATAGAAACTTTGAAAAATCATAATTGAATAATTACTAGTCAAGTGAGGTTGCATTTTGGCATGTGGCAATGTTATGGACAGGAAAAGGTGTCCAAGGAGTTTTAGGTCAATTGGGAAAAGGAAAATAGCACTTGCTTCACAATGTGCCATTAAGGGTAGAATAGGAAATGAATTATTTGAGCATGATGATAAACATGACAAAGGAAATATTTTGCCATATTTGAGAAAGATATGACCCAAAAATGAGAATTATTTGGGAATTCTAGGAGTGATGGAAATAAAGATTGCTTCACAACCTAGGGCAATTTGAGTTATTCCTTTAACAGAAAAGGAATATTCCCAATGAAAAGAATATTGGGATTTGGGATAGAATGAAAATGACAGGGTCTAGGGAAGGGCTTGGGAATGACAAGCCACTCTGGAAACAAAGAAGAGGGCATCTTCTTCAGTTTTCAGACCCCAAAGCCACGAAAAAAGAAAACTCAAGGAAAAACCTCAAAAAAACAAAAGAAAAAGAAAGGGCCAAAAATCAGGTTGTCACACTTGTCTCCTCTGACAAATAGTTGCTTGACCTTGAACCTTTTTTATTTGTTGTAGGGGCAACCTCAACGACTTCATCATCAACCCCATTGTATGCATTATCCGTCAACATAATATCATCTATGCCGCCGGATTCAATCATCAAGTTTATAAATGGATGTTGACTACATATAACAAATAGATTCATCCATCAAGTTCACAAAAACTACTGTAGGAATGCCTATCAGTGACAGGTGGGAAAAGCCCAACAGTGGTAGGCAAGGCTCTCAGGGGTGCCTGCCACTGCTATCATGGAATCAATGGCGAGCGCTCGCCCACCACTGGTAGAATCTCTGCAGTGGCGGGCACGCCTCGCTGCCCACCACTCAGCGTAATGTAGTTGTGGCGGGCAGGATATAGAGCTTACCACTGATATAGATTTTTGTTCCCATGAATTTACTGTGCCCGAATTTTTACACATGATCTAATACATCAATTGAACTAGGCTTAATCCATTATAAGATCAAATGACAAAGATTCACATTTGTTCCACTTAATACAGTAACATCACAGTACAACATCCATCATGAGCTTCCAAATGTTCATATCTGCCACTTATTTCTAAATGAGGTTAACGACAACCATCATCTGCTACTTGTTGTGACGGCTCTTCCTTAGCCTGATTGCCACTAGTGTCTAAACCATTAGTCTCTTTCCTGTCGAAACTCCCCGCCAACCTCATGGAAGGATATGCAGCCTTCTATTTTGGTCTTGTACTTGACGGTGGTGACAGCCCCGCTCCAAGGCGTACTCCAGCAGATCCGACCACAGGGGTGTTCAGGCCAGAGACCATCTTCGCGGGTAATTTCTATGATCACCGTGATTAGAAGCACAAACATCATGCAAATGTTAGACATCTTGCAATGTTAGCGTTACATGAACAAAAAGGATAGGAAATAATATAGAACATACCATGGCATGTTTGACAATGTTTTCTTGGTTAAACGGTGCACAAGGGGCACCCTCATGTAGTTTTCAGTTGGTGGTAGGATCGTTAAGAGATTGTTTCTCTCATTGTGCATAAGCTTATTCATTCTTTGACAAAAAAAACTGGAGAATTGAATGGAACATCATCGTAATCATCCTGACTATCCTCGTATTCTTGGTCATCATCATCATCATGGATAACCTCATCATCATGACTATCTTCATCTTCTTGGATGTCATCCTCGTTGTCACGAATATCCTCATCATCATGACTATCCTCATCATCGTCACCACCAGTGGCGGATCTAGGCCCCAGGCCGGGGGGGGGGGGGGGGCCCAGGCCCGGGGCGCCGGGGCGTGAGGCACAGTTCTTTCGTATACTGTAGCAAATACTGTAGCAAAAGTACTGTAGTCCATGAAGGGGGCCCGGGGGCACTGGGCTGGGCTGGATCCGCCCCTGGTCACCACCCTCATCATCCTCAACATCTTGACCATCCTCGTCATCTTGGCTGCAGAAATAGAGAATCATTAACCTGTTGACCAACCCTTCTAAGTAAAATGCTATGAAATCTCCCCCGTTCAGCTTATTTTTCGAAATGAATTTCATCCATCCATCACCACAACTGATGGTTTTATGCTTTCCTTTCTTCACTTCAGATTGAAATGACCGCCCCTTATCATCCTTGAAGAGCAAAGTATCACCTATTGCATTGTTAAATTTCACCCGTAATTTGCATGGGATACACTATGCAACAGTAAAGTAAAATGCGAACCAAATTAGTGGTAATGACATTAAATGATTGCAAATGGTTATAACTGTATGTTGAAGTTAAGTACCATTAGCACCGATTTTTGGAACCCCTCGTTCAAACAGACCCCGAATTCCTTTGCAGTTTCCAAGCTGTCTGCAGAACTACTTTTGCTGATTTGGCACGTTGGAAGCACCATGATCCCTAATAATCATATGATACACTATGCAACCGTAGCCCTAGCGGCGGTGGCGGTGGAAACTCCCTACCTATAGCCGTAGGGCGGCAGGGCCCTAACCCTGACCCTAGTGGCAAAAGAAGGAGGAGAGTGAGGGAGATTGGGACATACCGACGGGAGAGGCGCAGACAGGCTCGACGATTGGAAGAGATGACAGCGGGAGAAGACGCACCACGCGGTACGAAGGGGGTGAACGAGGGATAGGGGATAAAATAGCAGCTGATTTGACTTAGTGTGGCCGTAGCATAGGATTTTGTGTGGGGATGATACATGTGGCGGGCGGCAAATATCGCCCGCCATAGAAAATATTTAGTATTTCTGAACTACTCTGCCGCGATTTACGAAAACATACGTGTGGCGGGCAACACGATATGCCCGCCACAACTATCTGCCAAAACAATGACGGGCACGCCGTGCCGCCCGCCACAAGCGTTTCCACCAAGCGCGAAACTTGAAGGGAGTTCATCTATGGCGGGTACAGGGAAATGCCCGTCATTGCTGTCACTTCAGCAATGGCGGGCCCGTTTAGTTACCAGCCAGTGATGTTTCTCCAAGGTAGCAGTGGCAGGTGCCAGGTCACGTCCGCCACACGTTTGGTTTCACCTATAAGACCTTTCCCAGTAGTGAAACATTGCGCCATCATTCATAATTCTAAACATTGTATATGATCGAAGTGTCATAAAAAAGTTAAACCTTTCCGGCGTAGGATTGAAATCACCGCCGTCGTCGTACTTCCCAATCTCAAAGATCATGCCGGTCATGGTCAGTGAAGAGGCTACGGTGCCCATGGCCAGAGGTGGGGCAGCGATGGTCTTCTTCAGCTTCTTCACCCCTGACTTCTCTTGCCTGTGGAGCAGGCCGTGGCTGCACGACACCTTCTCCTTGTGCGGCGGTGGGAGCCTGGCGCGACGGCGACACGAGTCCCACGCATCGGTTTGCGACCTTGGTGGCAGATGGAGCAATGGCAGGGACGCATGATGTGGCGGATGGTAGTGGTGGCGGCCACTGATCGTGAGCTCACGGTGCGGCGATCGGCATCGGTGGCGGCGGGTGGCACTAGTAGAAAAACACCTATTAGTCCCGATTCGTAAGGGCCTTTAGTCCCGGTTCATGAACCGGGACTAATGGGTCGTTACTAATACCTCCCTCCTTTAGTCCCGGTTCTAACACGAACCGGGACAGATCAATCCTCCACGTGGCGGTGCGCCGAGCCCAGCGAGGGGCCTTTGGTCCCGTTGGTGGCACCAACGGGACCAAAAACATCCACGCGTCGACATTCCGATGGCTGGGGTTTTTGTTTTTTTTGAAAGGGGGGTTGGGGGTTTTGGGGGTTAATTTAGGTGTTTCATATATTGTGTTAGCTAGCTAATTAATAGAGAGAAGTGTCCTCTCTTATGTCCGTGCTTGGTCGGCGCTTCGTACTATATACATATATCCCTCGACACGCTAGCTAGTAAGAAAATGAAGGAACCATCGAGTACAGAAGTTCGTCATGCATACCGAGAGAAATGATCGATCGACCTCTCCTTCTCCGAGAGATTGGTCGAACAACAAGTTTTAATATCATGTCGTCCGACGCTACTGGCTACATACATGTACAATATATAAGATCTCTCAATTACAGTCCCCTAGCATTTGAAATCAACTTCCACATGGTATTCTCCGGCTTTATTGATGACGTGGTCAAGAAAGAATCCCGCCAATTCCTCTTGAATTGCTTTAATGCGATCTGGTTCTGGGAGTTCATTCCGCATCTGTCACGTCTAATTTGAAGAAGGGGGTTAATTAATACATATATATGAATGAAACTCAACAGAAATGATGGTGTAATAAAATGAAATTGTGTATATTATTAATTGCTTACGCACTTCATATTGTCTTTGAGAGTAGCCCCGCTTATTTTTCTAAGTCGCGTTGTAGATGAACTCGCACACGTAGTATCCACAGAAATCATTTCCTTGTTCCTGCCACAAGCACTTTACGAGAAATAGAGGTCAATCAAACTGGTAATGAAGCATTATAAATGGCATTGATGAAAGTATAGCTATAGAATCAACGGGAGATGCGCACAACTAGCTAGCCAGTAGTACTTACTTTCGGGTATGCATATCGCAGCTCCTTCGGCAGTCCCGGAGCTTTTGCGGTGAACTGTTTCCAAACCCTGCAAGACAAAGAAAATAATTATTATTACTTGAGATATCAGGAAATGAACAAAAAGTTGCCGCTATGGTGCGATAATGATCGATTGAACTTACTTGCTGAGCATTTCAGTCATGTCCGCATAGGTGCTGGGACCTTTCCGTCTCGAGTCTAAGACGGTTACTAGTCCACGCTCAAGCATAATCTCCAGAAGAATATAGTGGTACCTGCGCACGCATGCATAACTCATCAATTACATTACTATAACCTCGCTCGAGTAATAAGGGAAACCGAATATGCAAACGATCAGTAACACTCACTTGTCGTTGTAAGGAAAGAGTATGATATCTTTTTGTTTTGATTTTTGATCAACGATTGTAGCAAGTTGTCCTCGGCCTATTTGACGTGCTTTTAAACCAGAAATACATCTATGATATTTGTGTTAATGAACCCAATATCATAGATTTCATTTTTTTTGCACTCGACGATCTTCAATCTGCATAATATATTGAGGATAATTAATTATAAATACATGCAATGAAAGAGCCGAGCTATATATAAAGACTTAATGACAGAAATAGTACTTATAAGCAGTAGCAAAAGACCGTTAATTTATCGAGGGCCTTTTGATTGAAGAACTCGAAGAACTCCTCAAATGGAACAGGCAACAGATCAGTTCCAACGAGGTCGTGCTCCTCTTTAATTCTCAGATACAAAGTATTCGTCCCCCCAGACTCTCTGCAGGTTTTCATGTACCAAGTATGGAATCTTCGCATCATCGTTGTTAGAGATTTTTCATCTTTGATGAGAGGCTTCCCGTACTCGTATCTGTGTTCTTCCACCTTCATGTATTCAGGAACTGCATCGTCAGGCAGGTAATCTTGTAGATTGCCATAACCGGCCACCATCCCCGGAACATTAGCGACGATGTTGCCGCTAGACACATTGAGTGAGGGGCACGATTGGTTTGCTTTTTCGCCGAGCTGGTCAATTTTTTTCGCAGCTGGTCGTTCTTTTGCTCTTTGATGTCTGACAGTACTTCCCGACCGCTCCGCTTGGAGATATGTCTGTTCAGTAATGCGCTCATAGTTGGTTCTCGGTGGAGACTTTGCCGGTTTCCTCAGGGCAGCCAGAGTGCGCTTCGCTTTCACCGGATCTACCTTCTCCTCCGGAGGTGGATGTCTCTTTGCTTTCAACCCTGCAAACCAGTCATCCACTTCGGTCTGAGCGATCTTCGCGTTTTCCTCCTCGGTCCTCTCGTATGGTAACTTCTCTAGAGTCTTCAGACAAGGACCGAATCTGTATTTCCTCCCGCCTTTGGCTGTACTGCTAGACGCTGGCAGAGCAGACGGAGCGGATGTCTTCTTTGCTTGCTTACGAGGCGGAGGAGAAGGACTACGACACGCCGGAGCGGCGGCGGGTCTCTTCCGCCCTTGATGACGAGGCGGAGAAGGAGGAGGCTGGCTGCTCGGGCACGCCGGCGCAGGCGGAGAAGGAGGCGGAGTGCCGCCACGCGCCGAAGAAGGAGGCGGAGTGCCGCCACGCGTGCCCTGATCGTCACTCGCCGGAGGAGGAGGCGGTGGAGGAGGCGGAGTGCCCTGACTCGCTAGAGGAGGAGGAGGAGGCGGAGGCGTCCAGTTCAGAAGGTTGATGAGCTCCTTCCGCCATAGGCATGGAGTCTTCAGAGCAGAACCCAGCCTAGTCTCCCCTTCACCGGTATGGTGGTCAAGAAGGAGGTCCTCAAATCCCTCCGTTATTTCATCCACCATCACCTTAGCATATCCTTCTGGAATCGGCTGGCAGTGATAAGTTGTGCCGGGTCCACTAGGATAAACTTGGCCAACAACCGCCTTGACCTTCAAAGTCATCCATCGCGCCATAATGTGGCAATTTTGAGACTCCGTGATACCATCCACGGGATAGCTGGCAGGAGCCGTCAAGACATGCTCCGGCTGAAGCAGCTCGGTGGAAGCCACGCTGCTTCTCCGCTGAGATGGCGGGGTAGCTTCTGGGGAAGCTTCGGCAGGTCGTTTGCTGCGATCTGCTGCTTCTCGCTCCTCTTCTCATTCCTCTAGCCCCATTACCCTTTCGTCCAGCGCCTGCAGTTGGTCCTGCTCCAGTTTCTTCCTCCTCTCGTGGGTTTTGTAACCCCCTGTGTCCGGAAAACCAACCTTCCACGAAAGGGAGCTGGCGTGCCTCGTGTCCGTCCAGGTGTTCAGGATTCCCAAGGGCCATTGTGAGCTCGTCCTTCTCCTGTTTGGAAGAGCGTCCCTCGCTGCGCTGCATCGATATAGTGTCGAAGGTTCTTGACTGGTATTTCCAGTTGCTCGTCAAATCCTTGGCACTTCCTATTACAGGTCCAAGGTTCCGCCAGCCCGAAGAACCAAGTCCGCAACGGTCTAGCCAGTACATTGTCTCTGGTTCGATCCCTTTTTCAAGCAGATCATGCTCAGCCTTGGACCACTTAGGTCGGGCTTTGAGGTAGCCACCTGACCCCGTGCGATGGTGAAGCTTATTCTTCGCAACATTTTGCTTGTTTGTCGCCGACATCTTCTTACTCTTTTCCGATGTCTTGTGGGCCACAAATGCGGGCCAGTGATCTTTGATCTTCTCATATTTGCCGATGAATTCTGGTGTCTTTTCTTTCTCGACAAACTGGTTCAGCTCTTTCCTCCACCTCCTCATTAGGGTTGCCATTTTCTTAAGAGCACAAGACTTGATTAATTGCTCTTTAACTGGCTTCTCCGGATCCTCCTCTGGCGGTAGGGTGAAATTTGCCTTCAGCTGAGTCCAAAGATCTTATTTCTGCATATCATTGACATAACACACCTCAGGGTCTTCCTCCTTAGGCTTATACCATTGATGGATGCTGATCAGGATCTTGTCCCTAACAAGAACCCCGCACTGAGCAGAAAATGCCTTCCTTGTCCGGATGGGTTCAATGGGTTCGCCGTCGGGCGCGATTTCTATGATCTCAAACTTTTCATCCGAGCTCAACTTTTTCTTCGGGCCTCGTCTCCTTACCGAAGTTGTGCTCGATCCGGAGGGCTAGAAATTATAAGGAAGAAAGACGAGAGTAATTAATATGTGTACATATACCAAAACAATGGATGCATCAATTAACTAGTCAGCATGGGCTTAACTAATATATATATACCTGGCGGACTCGGTTCGGTCACGGAGCGATCAACACGGTCTCCTTCTTGTACCTCCATTGTGTCACGGAGCCATCATGAACATAGTACTCTTCTTGTACCGGCATTAATGGGCGAAGCCATCATGAACATAGCCCTCTTCTTCACCCAGTCCTTGGGACCATCGGTGTCGTTGAGAAATGACTTAACTTCATCACTTCCTTGTGCGATTATGTGCCCCAACATCGCTACATTTCTTCGTCTCGGGAGTGCTCCATAGTTTCGCATATATTTACAAGATGTCAATTATTATTCAAACATGGTACAGATATATATATATATATATATATATATATATATATATATATATATATATATATATATATATATATATATATATATATATATATTAGTGGAAAACGTAGAACTAGCTAGCTAATCACAATAAGGAATCATGTTAGTGGCCTCGACGCTGCTTCTCTAGGGTTTGGGGTCGCCTCGACACAAAGCTTCAAGGGTTAATTTGGGTGGCCTCGAAAGAGTTAATATGTCGGGTAGGGGCGCGGCGGGAGGGGGTAGGAGACCAACATCGTTTTCTCTCTAGGGTTTGGGTGTCCTCGAGAGTTTTGGTCGAGCGAGAGGGCCGAGGAGGGTGCTGCCGTTGTATAAGTTATCACGGTCGAGAGGGGGTATATATATCAACCGCGCCTCATGTCGAAGTTATCTCGAGGGGGTTATATCGACAACGACGCGACATACATATAGATGGGAAAATAATGTTATCGGGGAGGGGGTATCGGTACCCCCCCTCGTGTTGAAGTTTCTTCTTTCTCCTCTATTCCTTTCTTCTTCTTCTACTCTTCTTTTTCTTCTTCTCCCTCGAGAAAGGAAAATAAGGAAAAGGAAGAAAAGAGGAAGAAGGAAGAAGAAAAAAAAAAAAAATAGGAGAAGAAGAAAGGAATAGAGGAGAAGAAGAAAAATAGAAAATTTCTATGTTCTTCTTCTCCTCTATTGCTTTCTTCTTCTCCTCTTATTTTTCTTCTTATTTCATCTTCTTATTTATTTCTCCTCTTCTTCCTCTCCGCTTCTTCTCCTTTCTTCCTCTTCTTATTTTCCTTTTCCTCTCATTCTTTTAGTATTGCTTGTTTTAAAAAAATGTTCAAATAGAAAATTTGAAAAAAACAAAGGTTTTGCCTAATGCATTGTTCATATGAATATACAAACATTTGCATATTCTACAATTACTAATATCACCAAAAAATCTATGAACAGAAAAAACCTAACTTTTCTAAAATCTATCTTTTGCATATATGAAAACATTAATACACATATGAACAAAAATACATATATGAATAAAAACATGCTCTGAACAATTTTTTATACATTTTGAACATCTACATACACATAGCCACATACGTACACATATACATATATATATATATATATATATATGTGTGTGTGTGAACAAAAAAATTAAACTAATAAAATGAAAAAACAGAGCCGGTGCTTGTGCTGGGCTGGCTCACTGGGGCGGCTAGATGACGATGGCGACGGTGGGGCGGCGAAGCGCCATGGTGAGGGCGGGACGACGGGCAGGGGCTCGAGGCGGCGCAGGGACGGGACGGGCGCTGGCTCGGGAGGCGACGAGGACGGCGCAGCCTTGAGTTGGGGGGCGGCTGCCTTGGCGGCGGCGACGGCGAGTGGAGCAGCCTGGCGGCGTCGAGGAGGGTCGGCATCGTCGGGGGTGGCTGGCGATGAGATTCTGAATTTTTGCAAAGTGTTGGCTTATATAGCAAAGCCATTGGTCCGGTTCGTGAAACCAACGGGACTAATGCACTTTTAGTCCCGGTTGGTGCCACCAACCGGGACCAAACCTCTTTTCGCAGCCCAAAGGGCGGAAGGGCGCTCTTTGGTACCGGTTGGTGCCACGGACCGGTACCAATGCCCCCCCCCCCTTTAGTCCCGGTTGGTGCCACCAATCGGGACCAAAACCCCATGCTGCAGCGTCGGGGCCAAAGTTTAGTCCCACCTCGCTAGTTGAGAGGGGCACGCAGTGGTTTATAAGCCCCACTGCCGCACCCCTCTCGAGCTCCTCTCCACCGCAGGCTTTCGGGCCTACTTGCTATTGATGTGCCCGATGGGCCTTCTGGGCCTACTGCGGGCCTGAATCCTGGCCCATAGTAGGGTTCCATGTCGTATTCAGGCCGTGGGGGGCCAGTAGGAGGCATTTTTTTGTTTTTTTTGTTTTCTTTACTTATTGTTGCTATTTTTAATTTTTTTCCAGTTTTTTGTTTTGTTTTCTGCATTATTTATTTTCTTTTGTTTTTTGCTTTATTTTTTTAATTCTTTTTGCTTTTAGTTTTAGGAAAATTATAAACTTTCTGTTAGTGCCATTACTTTTCAAATTTGAAAACACTTTTTTTTTTTTTTTCTTTCTTGCTTTATTTATTTTATTTTGTTTCTACTTACAACAAAATACTTATTGTTGTTTTTTGTTTTGATTTCTGCATTATTTATTTTCTTTTGTTTTTTGCTTTATTTTTCAATTCTTTTTGCTTTTAGTTTTAGGAAAATTATAAACTTTCTGTTAGTGCCATTAGTTTTCAAATTTGAAAACACTTTTTTGTTTTTTGTTTTCTTTCTTGCTTTATTTATTTTATTTTGTTTCTACTTACAACAAAAAACTTATTGTTGCTATTTTTAATTATTACGAGGGCGAACCATAAGACATTAAAGCATTTCAAATGAACTCTGAAAAAGTTGAAAGTTGACATGGTATCATACTAAATCGATTACAAAGTTGGCATGGTATCATCATAATAGTTATGGAGAAAGTCTTCACTTTTTCTTCGCTTGTGTCATTGCTTATTGCGTCGTAACCATGGATAATCTTCATCGTTTATCGGGATCTGGGGTCAGCCTTGACTTTGAAGGAGGAATTTCATGAAACTTTTCATAATCTTGACACATCTCATCTTGTCCTCCACTCCCACGATGTCCCTTTTCCTGAAAGAACTATGTGGCGCTTTGGCTCATCGTATGATGTATTCGTTTCCTTATCTTTTCTCTTTCTCGGTCTGGTAGACATGTCCTTCACATAGATAACATGTGCCACATCATTGGCTAGGACGAGCGGTTCGTCAGTGTACCCAAGATTTTTAGATCCTTTGTTGTCATTCCGTCTTGTGGGTCTACTCTGCACCCGCTCTCGACAGATTGACCCATTTGCACTTAAACAAAGGGACCTTAAAATCATGTCCGTAGTCAAGTTCCCATATGTCCACTATGTAACCATAATATGTGTCCTTTCCCTCTCGGTTGTTGTATCAAAGCGGACACCGCTGTTTTGGTTGGTGCTCTTTTGATCTTGGTCAATCGTGTAAAATGTATTCCCATTTATCTCGTATCCTTTCCAAATCAATACAGTCAAAGATGGTCCCTGGACAACAAGTACATCTCATCACAAACAGTGTTGTCACCTCGATCGTGCTTCCAACCAACTGCTGAAAGTCTGATGTGTTCACATGTAATCCGATCGTCGACCGCTCCGGGTGTTTGGAGCGCAGATGTTCTTGTGTTCATCGACATACTGGGGTCACCAAGGTAGAGTTCTGTAGAACTGTGTAGTGTGCTTGAGACCAAGAATATCCGTCCCGCATATTATTGAGTCCCTTCCAAGCGTGCCTTTTCGGTCAGTCTCCCATCATACCGCGATTTAGGGAGACCTATCTTCTTAAGGCCAGGAATGAAGTCAACACAAAACCCGATGACATCCTCTGTTTGATGGCCCATGGAGATGCTTCCTTCTGGCCTAGCTCGGTTACGGACATATTTATTTAGGACTCCCACGAACCTCTCAAAGGGGTACATATTGTGTAGAAATATGGGGCCTAGAATGACAATCTCGTCAACTAGATGAACTAGGACGTGCGTCATGATATTGAAGAAGGATGGTGGGAACACCAGCTCGAAACTGACAAGACATTGCCCCACATCACTCCTTAGCCTTGGTATGATTTCTGGATCGATCACCTTCTGAGAGATTGCATTGAGGAATGCACATAGCTTCACAATGGCTAGTCGGATGTTTTCCGGTAGAAGCCCCCTCAATGCAACCGGAAGCAGTTGCTTCATAATCACATGGCAGTCATGAGACTTTAGGTTCTGGAACTTTTTCTCTGGCATATTTATTATTCCCTTTATATTCGACGAGAAGCCAGTCGGGACCTTCATACTAAGCAGGCATTCAAAGAAGATTTCTTTCTCTTCTTTCGTAAGAGATGTCGGGGGTTGGGTGCGACATATGCCAAAGGATGGCTTATCACGGTGGGGGCGAGTAGAACTTCGCGGTGCACAGAAGCAGGATGAGGCGAAGGCATGCTTGCCCGAATCTTACCCAGCTTGAGGGCTCTCCGTGGAGATAACTCCCCTACTGCTGCTCTGCGGGGTCTCCGCATGATCACTATGGCAAAGTGGGTACAAGGTTGCTCCTCGAGCTGTTCGGGGTGAGGAAGGAGAAGGGCACAGCTAGCTCTTCTCTTCCCTCTATGTGTGTCTAAAACTATTAGGGTCCAACCCCTTGCATGGGTGCCCCGGGGGGTTTATATAGGCCTACCCCCCAGGGGTACAATGGTAATCCGGCTGGGCGCAGGTCCCAGCCGTCAGTCTCTCAGGTCGCCGTCTTCTTCGCTGACTTCGGGGGCCCGCCGACTAGTGGGCCCTTGACGGTCCAGCATGGGGCCGACAGCCCTTGTCCGCTTGTGGTGGTCTTGCCGGCTGCGGATTCTGTAGTCGTGCTTCTAATGACGCGAGCTTGGTCATGGGGTCATGGCAACAGATGTTGCTGCACGATGGTCGATCAACATTGCCATTCCCTCTCTTGTGCAGTTAATGGCCTGCGGAGCCGTGGGAGGGCCGGCCCGGCTCTTGAGGCCGACTCGGCTGGTCCGTCTAGGCGCTCTTGCCGTCTTCGCACTCCTGCCGACAGGCGGGTCCCGCCGTCTTCGGGTCGTACAGACAGGCCGTCGTGGGTAAAGGGACCTGCCCACGGGGCTGATGTCAGGGCCGGCGTGGCAACAGTGCTGCGCCGGATGGAGATCTCCGTCAGTACGGCGCTCTGTGGCTATGCCTGTCCTTTGTGAATGGGGCAGGGATGGGTGCGAGGCGGCCTCATCCCATCCCGTCCGTAGTCGCATAGGCAGGAGGTGGTTGGAGTCGCGGGCCGACTCCCCATAGCCGGCTTCTCTAGAAGTCGCTGGCTGGGAGTCGGCTTATCTCGAGGCCGCCTCTGGGACTCGGTGGGAGGCGGTCGGCAGCTCTGGCCGACTCTCGAAGCGGCTCTTCGTCTTGGGGTCTTGAGGCGCGATCTGCCCGATGTTTTGAAAGGTCCAGGGCTCGGGTTTGCCTACCGTGGCCCATTACTCAACAGTAGTCCCGAAGCTGGTGAGGCGCCGAGGGCAACATGTCGAGGAGCCTCAATAGTTTCATCCCTCTAATGGAAGAATCTGGGCTTGGCTCGCCGTCTCTCTCTTGAGCCGACTAGCTGGAGTCGGCCTTGCAGGAGGCCGTCTTTCTCCTCAAAGGTTTTGAAGGTCGTGGCGGGATCTGGGCGGCGTGCTTGATAAGCTACCAGGCAGCTGCTCGTTGCAGGCCCGCCGCGCGATGCCACGTGGCAGTGCCAGTCTGCCCACCCACGCGCGTGACGAGACAGGCCCGTCAGGCGGGGCCCGCCACTACCACGCCTCGGCGCACGGGCGTATCCGTTGCGGCCGCGCGGGCGGTTGGGTTCCCCACGTCATTACTGTGTGCAGTAACATCATGGGTTATATCGTGGGGGCGTGGGGTACTGGGCGCAGTTAATTCCACGCCCGCCCCATCGGCTTCTGAGCCTAGGCGCCTATAAGTAGGCGGGAGGAGGGTGGGGGCGGTGACGCATGCGCACCCATCTCCCCGTTTCCCCGCTTCCTCTCCTTTCCGCTTCGTCTACCTCTTGCCTCCGCCGCGCCGGACCACGCCACGTCGCGGAGATGAGCTCCTCCTCCGCCGCTGCGCCTCCCGCCGCGCGCTCCGGCGTGTGGGACGGCTCCGAAGTGGACGACGACATCATCGAGCTCCTCCGCCAGACACGCCGGATCCCCGGCACACACTTGGTGCGGACCCGCGCCGCGCCTGCGGGCGAAATAACGCCGGCGCCGGAGGAGGGCGAGCGGGTTATATTCTGCTCGCACCTCATGCGCGGTCTGGGGTTGCCGGCGAGCGGCTTCTTCCGCGCCTTCCTGGAGTTCCACAGGCTCCAGCCGCACCACCTCACTCCAAACACGGTGGTGCTGCTGGCCGCCTTCGCCTCCTTGTGCGAAGGTTTTCTTGGCGTTCTCCCCACCATCGAGCTGTGGGGGGAGTTCTTCCAGGCCAAGCTTGGCACACACGTTGCCAGCGTGCCGGCTCTGTGCGGCACCTTCATCGCGATGCGGAGCCCGGTGGCTGACAACCCCTTCCCTGCCATCCCGCTGATCAAGTCGATGAAGATGTGGCAGCGCTCCTACTTTTATGTGAAGAACGTCCCTCCAGAAGGCGACTGGGTCAACCTGCCGCCTTACGGAGCCGGCGAGTTGGCGGGGCGACTTCCCAACTGGTCCCATCGGGCCAGGACGCTGACTCCTGCAGGCGCCGCCGCCGTCGCGCGACTCCGAGTGTTGACGCGGTCGGAGGGCCTGACTGGGGCCGACTTGCTGGCTGCCTTCATGGTGCACCGAGTCCTTCCGCTCCACGAAGGCGGCCACGGTGCAGACACGGTGAACTTCTTGGCGATCCACGAAGATGGCGGACACTGTGAACTTCTTGGCAAACTGCGGCCTCACGGCGGAATGGCAGTTCGGCAAGGAGCCGTACTCGCGCGCCAACCCCCCGCCCGTGGTAAGTCATCCCTCTTGCTCTTCCGGTTTCTTTTTCAGCCGAGTCCGACTTTGATCTTCTTTGGTTTTTTCCGAGTCAGAACCCCCTCATGCAGCCCTCAGCCGGCACCACGGGGCCGGCCCGTGAATTCGTCCCCGACCGGGCAGAGAGCGACGCCGACGACCCCGACTTGGGGGTGGCGGCGATGGGGGCTGACGCCGAGGGAGGAGGAGGGGCCGACGACTTCAGGCCTTCGGCGACCTTCGCCGACTGGCCTGAATATGGCGGCGAAAGGGAAGTCGACCCCCGCCGCCAACCGAGGGTCAGCCATCTAGGCGCGAGTTCCTCCGCCGGCTTGGGTGGTTGAGGCGGCGCGAAGAAGCGCCGGGCCGGGCCGAGCTTGCTAGGCGGCCGGGGGAAGAAGTTCAGGGGGACGGCCGCCGCGACCCAGCGTGAAGAGGCGGTCGCAAAGGCTAACCTCTTCCGCAAGGAAGTGAAGAAGCCGCCGCTGATCTCTGCGTAAGTGCTTCTTATTTTGTCTTGTTCTCTTCTGGTCCGTCTTGTCCAAGTCTTTTATGTGTCTTCTTCGCATCAGGGCTCCTCTCACCTTGGAGAGGGTCGCCGCCGCCTCCGTCATAGGGTCGGCAGAGACGTCCGCCAATACTCGGCGGATTGACCCTGCCGAAGACCTCCGGGAGGCGACGGAGCAAAACGCGCAGGAGAAGCGCGACGAGGAGGAGGCCGCCCGCCTGGACAAGGCGGAGGCCGAGAAGGCGGCAGCTTCCGCCCAGAAGAAACTGGAGGAGGCCGAAGCCGCCGTCGCAACCAAGAGGCGAGCCGAGGAGGCCGTGCGCCTCCAGTCGGCGCTGCTCGTCACCCCGCTGAGCTCTGCGCCGCCGCCGCCGGAGTTCACGGGGCAGACGGAGGGAGCCGGCGGCGAGTTCCCCGTCGCGGAGAGGGAAGGCGGCGAGGCCTCCCTGTCGGGCACGGCCGTGCCGCCCCCGCCGCCTCCACCGCAGTCTGAGAGCGCGCGAGGCAAACAGCCGGCGGACCCGCCTGCGCCGCCGACCGACGACGAGGCTGTGGCGAGGCTGCTCCTTCAAGTCGCCTCGCCAGCGCGCCACCGTCTTGAGAAGGCGACTTCGACGCCGCGCCCTTTGGAGACCGGCGCCGCCAGCTCGGGCATTCCAGACGCCGAGGCGACAAGCGCCGCGCCCGTTGGGTGGGTGCGAGGAGGCGGCACAGGCCCGCTGAACACGGCGCTTCTGGACGTCCAGGCGAAGCTGCGGGCTAAGGGCGACGCCATCCAAAACTGCACCAAGGCGCACCTGGCATCGCGAGCCGCCGTGCGGGTATGTTTCCTCTTTGAGTTTTTTCTTGTTCTTCTCCGTGGGGGCGCGCCAGCGCACCCACTGGGTGTAGTCCCCGAGTTTCGGGCCGGCTGCTGAGCAGGCGGCTCGGAACTCTATCTGTCGATTTCCAAATTTTTACCTTTGTCTGAAATTCTTATTGCAGGAGTATCACAACCTCCGCGCCACTGCCTTCAACCGCAACGTTGAGGAGCTGGGCAAGCGGACTGCCGACTTGTGGAAGAGCCGAGGTGAGTCTTCTTTCTTCTTCGCGGGGGCGCGCTGGCGCACCCGCGGGCTGTAGTCCCCGAGATTCGGGTCGACTGCTGAGCAGTCGGGCCGGATCTTCCTGGCGACCTTATTAGCTGACGGCTTTACGTCCTTCTTCTTTTTATTCTTCAGAGGCCAACGCCACTCTTCGACGGCAGCTGGGTACAGCCAACACCGCCTTGCGTGCCAAGGGGGAGGAATGCAGCAAGCTCGCCGTGGAGCGCGACCTGCTGGCTACGCAGTTGGCGGAGCAGAGGGAGCTGCTTAAGGCGGCGCAGGACGAGGCGGAGAAGAGAGGCTGCTCTCTGGCCGAGTTCGAGCGAAGCGCTCCTCTGGATCGACAAGGAAGCACTGCTAACCTCCGGCTTCCATGAAATCGAGGACATCATCGACGGTGAGTTTGTTTTTACTTCTTCCTTTGGGCCGTCGACTATAGGTCGGGCCGACTCCTGGTTTTTTGACTTGCTTCTTCTTCGTCTTGGCAGACTTCTTCCCCGGCCACACGCAAGCAGCCAATCAAGCCATCGAGGCTGATCGCGAGGCGCGAAGGGCGAGTGGTGCTGCGATCGCTGCCAACGCCCCCCGGACCCTTGACGAGCAGCTCCTGAGCATTGAGGCTCGTTTGCGGCCGGCCCATCGGATGCTGCGCCGGCTTCAGCGTGTCGGCGCTCAGGCGATCGCTGCCCCTGTGGCCGGACATTCCGGTTCTACGAACTCCCAGCCGGACTGCCGACTGGCTGGAGGTCGCGGCTGGCCGTCTTGAGGCCTGGAAGGGTTCCGGCCGGGCTGGAGCGCGCCGGGCCTTGGAATTCGTCAAGGCATGGTATCCAGGGCTGGATCTGGACCGGCTGGCCGCGTTCCGGTCAGAGGCCCAGGCGGAGCTGCTGGCTGCGGAAGACACCCTCGTCGAGCGTGCGGCGGCGATCGCCGACTACACGTACACCAGCGTCTTTGTCCCTGAGCGGGCTGAGGACGGCGGGGAGGCGCCGCCGGAGTGGTTCGGGATGAACCCGGATTATGACGAGGACTCGGCGGAGGTGATCGCCTCCAGCGCCGAGGAGGAAGGCGAGGCGGAGGACGAAGATGAGATGGAGGCGCCAGAAGACGGAGCGGGCGACCAGCCTCAGCTCGACCGCGCCTCCAGCAACGAGCCGCGCCCGTCTGGGCCGACTGCCGCTGGAGATGATCAAGCCGAGACTGCCCAGCCAGCCACCCAGGCGCCTGACGCCGCCGTCTCCTCCGCCCCCCCCGAACCCGTCTGCCGCTTCCTAGGCTGCTGTCTCGCCTTCATTTTATCTGCTTTGATAGTCTTTGAAAAAACTTGTTAATTCGCACAATTCCACCCTCGGGGTGTAATTTGAACCTCTGTCCGAAGATCCGGCCAAGGGCCTAAGCTGTGTAAATATTATCCTAATTTCATCTTTGCTTGCTCATTGCTCTTATGGCTTTTTCCTTTGCCGCCTTCCCTTAGTCGCCGCCTTGCCCATCGGGCAACCGCTCTGCGGACTGCCGTTTGGGTCAAGTGCTTGGCTACCTTTGAGAAGGCAAGTACTTGGCCATCTTTTAGAGTCTTTTAAACAAGTTGAATAGAAAGCAGCCGGCTGACTGCTTAGGAGTCGGCTTGTGTAAAAAGGGGCTGGAATCCGGCTTAAACTATGTTTATGCTTTGGGTCCTTAGCCATTTTTTCGTGTGGGCGCACGTTCTTCCTTACTCCTGCCCACCAAACAGTCGCTCTGCGAGCTGTGGCTTCTAGCAGGAGACGGCTTAGGCACCGCACGTTACTTGTCTGACTGCAGGAAGCATTTCATAGCCCAAGGCGGCGAGTCCCCGGGTCGACTAGTCGAGCCCGGTGCCAAACAACATAATAAAGAGTAACATACTCGAAGGCATAATTCTTATCATACAGATAACAAAAGAGGGCAGTCCCGAGCTCGTCTTGGGGGCCCCGAAGTCTTGGTACTTTAAACACAAAAGGTAGCGTGGTACATACTGCATCAACTGTAAAAATCTTCGGAGGAGATTCGCATTGCATGGCCGTTCCGTCTCTTTGCCGGAGTCGTCCCTCTTGCGTGCTCGGGGCTTCTGAGCGTCGATCAGGTAGTAGGAGTCATTGACCAACACTTTGCTGACAATGAATGGGCCTTCCCAAGGTGCCGACAGCTTGTGCTGGCCGGCTGTTCGCTGGATCAGCCGGAGCACAAGGTCGCCCTCTTGGAATGATCTTGGCTTGACCTTCTTGTTGTAGTAGCGGCGCAGGCTCTGCTGGTAGATGCTGGATCGGCTGAGTGCCAACAGCCGGCCCTCTTCTAGCAGATCGACGCCGTCTTGACGTGCTTCTTCTGCTTCCTCTTCGGTGCACATGGTGACTCGCGGGGAGTCGAACTCTATATCTGTTGGGATGACGGCTTCGGCACCATAGACAAGGAAGAAGGGTGTGAAGCCAGCTGACTTGTTTGGAGTCATGCGTAAACTCCAGAGGACGGCTGGCAACTCCTCAAGCCAGCAGCCGGCCGAACGCTCCAGTGGTTCGACCAGTCGAGGCTTGATGCCAGACAGGATGAGGCCGTTCGCTCGCACCACCTGGCCGTTTAACTGCGGATGGGCAACGGACGCTAAGTCCAGTCGGATGCCTTGCGTCGTGCAGAAATGGGCCAGGGCGACTTTGGCAAAATTTGTGCCGTTGTCGGTGATGATGCTGTGTGGTACGCCGTACCGAGTCGTGATGTCGGCGATGAAAGTCACTGCAGTAGGACCGTTCAACTTCTTGATGGGTTTTGCTTCTATCCACTTGGTGAACTTGTCCACCGCGACAAGTAAGTGAGTTAGGCCGCCTCGTGCCGTTTTGAATGGTCCCACCATGTCCAGGCCCCAAACAGAAAAGGGCCGGGCGATGGGGATAGTCTTGAGTGCAGAAGCCGGCTGAAACGGCTTGGAGCGGAACACCTGGCACCCCTTGCATTTTTTAACTAATTCTTTGGCCTCTTCTAGTGCAGTTGGCCAGAAGAAACCGTGTCGGAAGGCTTTGGCGACGAGTGCTCTTGAGGCCGCATGATGGCCGCACTCGCCTTGATGAATGTATTAGAGAATCGCTTGGCCTTGCTCTGGCTCGATGCAATGCTGGTAGACACCAGTGACGCTGCGCCTGACCAGCTCTCTGTTGACTATAGTGTAGGCTGCCGCTCGGCGTTGTACTTGCCGAGCCAAGGTCCCATCGGTTGGTAACTCTCCGCTTACTAGGAACTTCAGGATGGGCTGGGCCCATGAGGGTGCTGCTATTTCTTCAACTGCCAGTACTACCACTTGGACGAGGGCGGCCGGGCTGGAAGGCGGCGGGCTGGAGTCCGCAGCAGCTTGCTGGGTTGAAGGAGTCCCCGGGCCGACTGGCGCAGTCCCCGGGCCGAGTTCTGAAGTCTTCGCAGTGGTGGCTGCAGTCCCCGGGCCAAGTTCTGAAGTCCCCGGGCCGGCTTCGACTGCAGCATTCTTGGGGCCGTCTGCAAGAATTCTCTTTCTGTCTGCTGAGGCTTTGGAGTCGGATCCGACTTCTTCAGGGGGAGTCGGCACAAAAATGGAGTCTGATTCTGGTGACGGCTTGACAGATGGCTTGAGGAGGCGCTGAAGGGCGACGCCGGATGGTATTGCTGGCGGGTGGAGTCGATTCTTGCCAGGGTATCTGCTTGGTCGTTGTCGTTTCTTGGCACATGGAGGAACTCGCACCCCTCAAAATATCCACTCAATTGCTGTACCAGGAAACGGTAGCTCGCCATGTTTGCGTCTTTGGTGTCCCAGTCGTCGGATGACTGTTGGACCACCAAGTCGGAGTCGCCATAACACAGGATCCGGCGAATGCCAAGCTCTTTGGCAAGCCGGAGCCCGTGAATGAGTGCCTCGTATCCGGCGACGTTGTTGGAGGCGGCGAAATGGATCTGCAGCAGCATTTGAGCTTATCGCCTTTGGGGAAGTGAGGACAACGCCGCTCCCAAGCGGTGCGCATCTTGGAGCTATCGAAGTGCATCCGCCAATGGGTGGAGTCGGTATTTGGCGGCAGGTATCGAGTCTCGCCCGGTCGGCGAGGAAATCGGCGGTGCTTGCGACTTGATGGCGGTGCGGGGCTGGTAATAGATGGTGTAGGGGGCCAGCTCTATGGCCCATTTGGCCACTCGGCCAGAAACATCTCGGCTTCCGATGATCTCGGCTAGTGGGGCTGTGCAAACCACAGTGACTGGATGCTCTTGAAAGTAAGGCTTCAACTTCTTGGCGGCAAAGTGCATGCCGTAACACATCTTCCGGTAGTGGGGGTAGTTCTTCTTGGAGGTCGATAGTACTTCGCTCAGGTAATATACTGGTCTCTGGACAGGTAGCGCCTTGCCTTCCTCCTTGCGCTCAACTACAATGATCATCTTGACTACCCCGCTGGTGGCGGCAATATCTGGAGCATGGGCTCCTTGGGAGTCGGGGCCGCCTGCAAGGGGGGAGTAGTCAGCATTTTCTTCAACTGGAGAAAAGCTTCATCCGCCTTGTGGTTCCATTCGAAGAAGGTGGTCTTCTTCATGAGCTGGTACAAAGGAAGAGCTTTCTCGCCTGACCGGTGATGAATCGGCTGATGGACGCCAAACAGCCGGTGAACTTTTGCACATCTAGCAGTCGGCGGGGCACTTCCATCCTCTCGATTGCCTTGATCTTCACGGGGTTGCACTCTATGCCACGTTCGGAGACCAGGAAACCAAGGAGTTGGCTGGCTGGTACTCCGAAGACACACTTCTCTGGGTTGAGCTTGATCTGGAATCGGCGCAGATTCTCAAAGGTCTCCTTGAGGGCTTCCAACAGTGTTCCTCGCTTTTCTGTCTTCACCACCACATCATCCACGTAGACGTGGGCGTTTCTGCCAAGCTGCTTGAGGAGGCACTTCTGCATGCAACGCTGAAAGGTGGCGCCGGCATTCCTTAAGCCAAACTTCATGGTCAGGTAGCAGAAGGCTCCAAACGGCATGATGAAGGCGGTCTTTAATCTGTCGGCCGGTTTCAGCTTGATCTGGTGATATCCTGAGTATGCATCTAAGAAGCTCAACAGCTCGCATCCAGCTGGGAGTCTATCACCTGGTCAATTCTCGGCAGAGCGAACAGGTCCTTGGGGCAAGCTTTGTTGAGGCTTGTGTAGTCAATACACATTCGCCACTGCTTGTTCTTCTTCAGTACCAGGACCGGGTTTGCTAACCATTCTGGAAAGAACACTTCCATAATGAAACCGGCTGCTAGGAGCCGGGCTATCTCTTCTCCAACAACTCTTCTCTTCTCTTCTGACAGGCGGCGCAAGGGCTGCCTGACGGGCTTCACATCAGATCGGACATGTAACTTATGCTCGGCGAATTCCGTCGGTACACCTGGCATGTCTTTAGGGGACCATGCGAAAATGTCCCGATTCTCCCGGAGGAAATCGGCGAGCTCGCCTTCCTATTTACTGTCAAGGTTTGCACCTACGACAGCGTACCTCTCCGGGTGTTCCGGGTCCAAGGGTATCTTCTTCGTTTCTTTGGCCGGTTTGAACGAGCCCTCAGCCTCCGACTCCTTGGGGTTGGGCGACATCTCTGGCTGCTTGCCGGCCATTGCCACAACCCGATCAAGAAGCCGCTTCTCAGCCGCAATCACCAGGGACTCGGCCAACCGACTACTTTCGGCCGCGCAAGCGGACGACTTTCTGTAGTCGCCGGCTACGGTTAGAATCCCCTTGGAACTCGACATCTTCATCTTGAGGTAGGCGTAGTGGGGGACCACCATGAACTTGGCCAGAGCAGGTCGGCCAAGCAGAGCGTGGTACGGGCTTTCGAGGTCCACCACTTCGAACCAGACTGGCTATCGGCGAAAGTGATCTTTGTCCCCAAAGAGGACGTCTTTGCTTGATCGGTGAGCACGAAAGGCCAGCTACAATGCCCTGAAACACAGTCCGGCTGTTCTGAAGTTGTCTTTGCTTGATTCCTAACTTCTCCATTGTGTCCTTGTACAGGATGTTGATGCTGCTGCCTCCGTCTATCAGCACTCGCGAGAAGCGAGCGGCCCGCCTATCCGCCGCAAGGGTGGCTCCCAAGACCAGGGCGTAGGAGCCCAGATTCGGCATCACCTCTGGGTGATCAGCTCGACTCCAACTGATAGGTTTCTCGGACCAGTGCATGAATTCTGGAGTATCTGACGCCATCTGCGTTCACTTCTTCTTCTGCAGCCGCTTTCTGCGGCGATCGTCAACCACTGTGGTGAACACTACATAAGCTCCATGCTCTTACGGTACTCGTCTTGTATCAGGCCGGTGGCCCGACAGCGGCTGTTGGGGCGGCGGTGGAGGTGGCGGCCTAGCAGGCAGGGGAGGCAGAAGGCCGTCTCCCTCGGCGATCCTGGTGAGCCAGTGGCATTTCCGGGTGGTGTGGTTTGACAGCTTCGCGCCGCTATGGAACTTGCAGGGACCATCTAGAATCTTCTCGTAAGAGAAGGCCGGCAACCAGTTGGATTTGCCGCCTTTCTGTCGCTTGGTCGGAGGCTGCCCCGCTGGCTGTTGGTCTTCAACTGTCGCCACCTGCCGGCTGTTGGAAGCCGGCTGCGGGGCCTTGCGCTTGTGATCATTCTACTGCTGTCGCCGACTGGTGTCGCCAGCCGAAGTTCTGGGAGCCTGAGGAGCCACCTTGCCAGTCGCACTGACTTCAATCTCTGTCTTCATGGAGGAGTCGGCTGTGGCGTACTTGTCTGCTATGATCAGCAGCTCGTCGAGGGTTTCCGGCTCGTCGCAAAGGAGCTTGTGCTTGAGGAGGGTGCCTTCTCTGCACCCGGCGGTGAACTACTCGATAGCCCGCACCTCGTGCACTCCCTCGCAGGAGTTCCGAAGCTCGGCCCAGCGCGTGAGGTAGTCGTGAGTGGACTCGTTGGGGCCTTGCACGCACAAGGAAAGCTGGCGAGGCTAGGGAGGTCGCTTGTATGTGCTCGTGAAGTTGCGGATGAAGGCCTCGGTGAAGTCGACCCAGCTGTTGATGCTGCGGGGCTTCAAGCTGTTCAACCATGTCTGGGTCGTGCCCTGGAGCATGAGGGGAACATACTTTACGGCAACGCGCTTGTTGCCGTTCGCTATGCTGACGGCCGTGGAGTAGTCAACTAGCCAGTCTTCCGGCTTCACGGAGCCGGTGTATTTGGGTGTATGTCGGGGAAGTGTGAACCCTCTGGGGAAGGGCTCGTCTCGGATGCGAGGTCCGAAACACGGCGGGCCCAACTCGTCTTCCTCTTCCAGCGCCAGGGATCGGTGGAGTCGGTCGATCCGGTGGCGGGCGTCGTTTCTTGACTCCTCTCTCGGCCAAGGCGGTCGCCGAGTCGGATCTTCGACGGGTGGCGGGAGACTCGCCTTTCTTTGCGGGGAGGAGGAGGCAGATAGTCGTCCCGCCGCTCCACTGCTCTTGGGCGGCCGTCTTGGTCGCGCTCGATGGAGATGTGGGTCCGACTATGGCTGACAGCCGGATCCTTGTTTTTTCTTCCACAGACACCGCCAGTCGACGTCCAAAACGTCGCGCCTTGATCTCGGCGGGAAGGCAAGTCGCCGTGTTGTCGTCTCGGCGCCTCCGTGTGGCAGCCGGCTTCGTCTTGCGCGGCAGCCGCGTCGAGGAGTTGCTGGACTCGCTCCGTCATCAGGCGGCGCTCCTCTCCCTCGAAATTATCCAGCTCGTCCGCCGCCGCCTGGGCGGCGCGGATGTTCTCCGCGGGTGTGGCGTACACAGGGCGATTGGCCCCGAACAGGTTGGCGATGGCTACGCCGCGCTGCTGGACCGCGCCTAGGCGGCTAGGCCCAGTCGGAGCCGGCGAGCCGCCCACGGCGCGATCCATCTCACGCTGGTAGGCTTCTGACAAGCGTCTCATGCTTGCCAGCTTCTTTGCGCCTACGAGGAGCTGAAGGCGGCGTGCCTCCAGCGTCCCAGCGTCGGCGTCTTCCGGAATAGGCGCGGTCAGGTCTTGCAGAACCGCGTCGAGAGGGTCATGAGCTCCCTCACCGGAAGGCTCGCTATGACCGATGGCGAGCACTTCCGTGACGGTGCTCCCGCCGCTCTCCGCGCGAGGGAGCGGCTCATCGTAGACCGCCACGTTTGTGGGGAACGCGTCGAGCGACGCGGTGTCGGAGTCGACCAACATTGGGTCGGTGGAGCCCACGGACTCCAGGTCGGTGGCGGGCTCACCGGCGACGTGGAGTTGCTCGAGGAGGCCCGTGAGGAGGCTCTTGGGGCCGCCCGTGCCTGCGTCGGATGCAGGCTCGTCGGAGAGGCGAACCTCGCCGACAAGTTCGGCGAGGCAGCTGGCCGCGCAGGCGATCTCAGCGCCATGCAGCGCGTCGGTGCAGACTCCGTCTGGCGTGCCGGGCTGGCTGCGCTCGCCAGGGAGGAAAAAGGTTCCCGTCCAGAGCAGGTCTCCGGACGACGGTGCACCTAGCCCCATGGTGGGCGCCAAATGTCGGGGGTTGGGTGCGACATATGCCAAAGGATGGCTTATCATGGTGGGGACGAGTAGAACGTCGCCGGTGCCTGGAAACGGGATGAGGCGAAGGCATGCACGCCGGCGAATCTTACCCAGCTTCAGGGCTCTCCATGGAGATAACACCCCTACTGCTGCTCTGCGGGGTCTCCGCATGATCACTATGGCAAAGTGGGTACAAGGTTGCTCCTCGAGCTGTTCGGGGTGAGGAAGGAGAAGGGCACGACTGTGACGCCCGGAGACCGACGCTCCAGAAGACTTCCAGCTATGCCGAGTTTTGTCGTGTGATTTGTTTTGTTTGTGCATTCATCATGTCATCTCTTGCATTGCATCATCTCATCATGCCATCATATCATTAATCTTAGAAACTCAATTAAATAAATTGTATGGATTTTTCGATCCATTTAAATCGAGGGAATTCACTTGTGATTTCTCTTTATAACATATTAAAGCCTCTCAATATTTATTAGGGAGCTATAATAAAATTATTCCATTTATTTGGAATTAACCATAACCCACTTGCAAAATATCACATGCCGTTGTTATCTCAATTCTTGGTCCCCAACCTTGCCCATAATTTCTTTCATCATTTTCCGGAGCCCCACCGAAATCCTCAACATTTTTGGACCTTCCCAAACCTCACTTCCTATTCAAATCATTTGAATTTAATTCAAATGAGTTTGAATTTACATCTTGCAATCTTGCCACTTCTATTTTTCTGTGGTCATGCTTATTTTTATGAGTCCAGGAAAATTTTCCTTCTGCTCAAACTCTTGTCCCTAACCCCCCTTCTTTTTCTTTTCTCTATATTTCTTTTCGGTTAAAGAAGAAAGAGAGGGAGAGAAAGCCCAGCACTCGCAAGCCACTGCACCAGGCCGGCCCACTAAACCCCTTACAGCCCATCTAATCCCTTTAACCCTAGCCCGATCCCCTCTGTTCACTCTCTTCCTCCCCTCGCTCCCTCTGAGCGCCGCCACGCGCAGCCCTCGATCCCCTCGCGCCCTCGCCCCGTCCATACACCGCATCGCCAGCGCTACCACCTCTCGTCCTTCCCGAACCCCTCGACCTCCCCGCGCCTCGAACCCCGTAGCCTTCGTCAGCTACCAGGCGGCCCGCAGCCGAGCCTCTCGCTCCCTCCTCGATCTAGATCGAGAGGAGCTCGACCCCGAGTTCTTGATCGAGCCCCCTCCGCCGCCTGTTCTCGTCCTCGTCGCGCCATGGCCGCCGCGCCTTGCCCCCTCAGCCTTGCCAAGCTTGTCGAGCCTCGCCATCGCTTGAGTCCGAGGGCCCCGCCTCCCGTGTCTCCTTCCACGCCGGCTACCGCGCCTCGTTGCTGTCGGCGACCACCAGGAGGCCGCTGCCTCGCGTCGTACGTCCTCGCGCGCCAGCTCCGAGGCCTCGCCTCTGTTTCCGGCCGCCGCCAGCGAGCAGCTCCGTCGGAGCCACGTCCGCTGCGCCAAGCCCCTGCCTGCTGCTGGCGCCGGTGCCAAGCCGACCCCCCTGCCTCGTCCTCGTCACCTCCGACCACCAGGACCCTCCAGCAAGCCGCTGCCGTCGTCCAGGACCACCATGGCGCACCAAGTTGCGCAGGAGCTCAGCGCCAAGTCCCGCCGCGGCAAGCCCTCCAGCGCCAAGTCCTAGTGCCCCTCCATGGACGACCACCACTGCCTGTGCACGCCTCTGGATTCTCCAAGTCCGATGATGTTTTTGTACAACTACGCTGCGGAGACCAAGACCACCAAGTCCGCACGGGAGCCCGAACGACTACTTCCACGACGATGCGAGTACAAGTACCCTCTTCGTGGTTTTCGCCAAGTACCACGACATACGGCGCCCGAACGACCACCGAACCGGAAACGCCAAGTACCCCTACGCGCGAAGACGCCAAGTCCGTTTCGGGATTCATCAAGTACCGCTATCGATGACTCGAACATCCACGAAACGTGTACCACTACTGTCGCGAGTACCTCTACCGTCGTCAAGACCGGACGGACAAGTACCACGACAACATGTGTTCCACTACCGTCGACCCTCGAAGACTGCATGGACGTCAAGTTCCTTGTCGTGTCCCCGAACATCTACGAACGTGTACAACTACTTCCACTACCCCCGCGAGAACGTCTACTTCCACTACCGTCGCGAGAACTACTACTTCCACTACGGCCCGTGTACCACTACTTCCCTCGACAATTTTGAACCGCCCCGAAATGCACGCTTCGAAGGTATAACCACCAAGAACGACCGCCGTGGACCGAATGCTTGTGCGTTGTATGAGATGCTCAAGTTTTGCACCGTGATCGAATTTTCTTTGCACGCTCCGCGTTTGCCATGCCGTCGAACCGTGGGAACCCGGTAACCGGGAGCACCCCACCATCTTGCATGGCCCGCTCTCCACACTTTCTTTTGCACCGACATCTCAATCGAGTTATCGGAACTGATATGTTGCTGTGGCATCATTTTCGGATTCGCCGCCGTGGCACCCTTTTTGTTCCGCCATGGTGGCCAAATGCTTCATAACATGCTCATGTCAACATTTTCATAAAAATTGCATAAAACTTGCATATGTCATCCGCATCATGATAACAACAATTAAAATGTTTATAATCGTTGTTTGCATTAATTTGCTTAAATGCCATGTTAAAATGATTTATTTCATAACTAAATAACCGTATCTCGGATTTAAATAAATTATATATGTAAATGGGGTAGAAAAATGCATAGATTAACATGGTAGCATTACTTTGCATGTCTAACAACTCTAAAATATGTTTTAGGACAGAACAGTACCAAATCAAAAAATATGCTTATGGGGATTTTCCGGAATTGTTGTTTGTTGTTCCGGCCTCATTTAAATTTGCCTAGATAGGTAGTTTTTATTACGCTTCACCTCTTGCCATGTTTAATAACATTTAATGTTGTTGGGTACATAACCGAGAGAGAACTAAATAATTGATGTGGTAGCCAGTAAATATGCAACTCGTTGCATATTGGGCTCCATTTAACTTGTAGTTTTGTTTGTGCATATTGCCATGCCATGCTATTTAAACTGGACATGCATCATACTTGGTTGTGCATCATGCCATGTTTATGTGATGGTTGTTTACTATGTTGTTTGTTTCTTTCCGGGTTGCTTCTCTCGTTAGCTTCGGTTTCGTTCCGGAGTTGTGAGGATTCGTTCGACTACGTCCGTTTGTCTTCTTCATGGACTCGTTCTTCTTCCTTGCGGGATTTCAGGCAAGATGACCATACCCTCGAAATCACTTCTATCTTTGCTTGCTAGATGCTCGCTCTTTTGCTATGCCTATGCTACGATGCCTACCACTTGCTATATCATGCCTCCCATGTTGCCATGTCAAGCCTCTAACCATCCTTTCCTAGCAAACCGTTGTTTGGCTATGTTACCGCTTTGCTCAGCCCCTCTTATAGCGTTGTTAGTTGCAGGTGAAGATGAAGTTTGTTCCTTGTTGGAACATGGAGATGTTGTTCCTTGTTGGAACATGTTTACTTGTTGGGATATCACAATATATCTTATTTAATTAATGCATCTATATACTTGGTAAAGGGTGGAAGGCTCGGCCTTATGCCTGGTGTTTTGTTCCACTCTTGCCGCCCTAGTTTCCGTCATACCGGTGTTATGTTCCTTGATTTTGCGTTCCTTACACGGTTGGGTGATTTATGGGACCCCCTTGACAGTTCGCTTTGAATAAGACTCCTCCAGCAAGGCCCAACCTTGGTTTTACCATTTGCCACCTAAGCCTTTTTCCCTTGGGTTCTGCAGACTCAAGGGTCATCTTTATTTTACCCCGGCCAGTGCTCCTCCGAGTGTTGGTCCAAACTAGAGCACCGTGCGGGACCATTCCTTGGCAACTTGGATTACGTCGGTACCTGTACGCTTCGCTTATCTGGTGTGCCCTGAGAACGAGATATGTGCAGCTCCCATCGGGATTTGTCGGCACAGCGGGTGGTCTTGCTGGTCTTGTTTTACCATTGTCGAAATGTCTTGTAGTCCGGGATTCCGAGTCTGATCGGGTCTTCCCGGTAGAAGGAATATCCTTCGTTGACCGTGAGAGCTTATGATGGGCTAAGTTGGGACACCCCTGCAGGGTATTATCTTTCGAAAGTCGTGCCCGCGGTTATGAGGCAGATGGGAATTTGTTAATGTCCGGTTGTAGAAAACCCGAAGTTGATCTTAACTAAAATACACCAACCGCGTGTGTAACGTGATGGTCTCTTCTCGGCTGAGTCCGGGAAGTGAACACGGTGTTGGAGTTATGTTTGACGTAAGTAGTTTCAGGATCACTTCTTGATCGCTACTAGCTTCACGACCATGCCTTGCTTCTCTTCTCGCTCTCTTTTGCGAATGTAGCCACCATATATGCTAGTCGCTTGCTGCAGTTCCACCTTACTACTCTATCCTACCCTTAAGCTTAAATAGTCTTGATCTCGCGGGTGTGAGATTGCTGAGTCCCCGTGACTCACAGATACTTCCAAAACCAGTTTGCAGATGCCGATGAAACCGTGCAGGTGACGCATCCGAGCTCAAGGAGGAGCTCGATGAAGATCTTGTTCTTTGTGTTGTTTCGTTTCAATTGATCAGTAGTGGAGCCCAGTTGGGACGATCGGGGATCTGTGTAGCATTTGGGGTAGTCTTCTTTTATTTTGGTTCCGTAGTCGGACCTTGATTGTATCTGTATGATGTAATGTTTTACTCATGTATTGTGTGAAGTGGCGATTGTAAGCCAACTATGTATCTCTTTCCCTTATGTATTACATGGGTTGTGCGAAGATTACCTCACTTGCGACATTGCTTTCAATGCGGTTATGCCTCTAAGTCGTGCTTCGACACGTGGGAGATATAGCCGCATCGAGGGCGTTACAACGACTAGCTCTTCTCTTCCCTCTATGTGTGTCTAAAACTATTAGGGTCCAACCCCTTGCATGGGTGCCCCGGGGGGTTTATATAGGCCTACACTCCGGGGGTACAATGGTAATCCGGCTGGGCGCAGGTCCCAGCCGTCAGTCTCTCAGGTCGCCGTCTTCTCCGCCGACTTCTGGGGCCCGCCGACTAGTGGGCCCCGCCGACGGTCCAGCATGGGGCCGACAGCCCTTGTCCGCCGCGGGCGGGTCTTGCCGGCTGCGGATTACTGTAGCCATGCTTCTAATGACGCGAGCTTGGTCATGGGGTCATGGCAACAGTGCCGCCGCCTGACGGGCGATCACTGTTGCCATTCCCTGTCTTGTCTGGTTAATGGCGCGCGGAGCCCGTGGGAGGGGCCGGCCGACTCTTGGAGGCCGACTCCCAGCGGGTCCGTCTAGGGGCGCTCTTGCCGTCTTCTGCACTCCCGCCGACAGGCGGGTCCCGCCATCTTCAGGTCGTACAGACAGGCCGTCGTGGGTACAGGGATCTGCCCACGGGGCTGATGTCAGGGCCGGCGTGGCAACAGTGCCGCGCCGGACGGAGATCTCCGTCAGTACGGCGCTCTGTGGCCATGCATGTCCTTTGTGAACGGGGCAGGGATGGGCTACGAGGCGGCCTCATCCCATCACGTCCGTAGTCGCATAGGCAGGAGGTGGTTGGAGTCGCGGGTCGACTCCCCATAGCCGGCTTCTCCGGAAGTCGCTGGCTGGGAGTCGGCTTATCTCGAGGCCGTCTCTGGGACTCGGCTGGGAGGGGCAGTCGGCGGCTCTGCCGCCGACTCTCAGAAGGCGGCTCTTCGTCTTGGGGTCTTGAGGGGCGCAGTCTGCCCCGATGTTTTGAAAGGTCCAGGGGCTCGGGTTTGCCTACCCGTGGCCCATTACTCCGACAAGAGCGTAGCTGGCAGGACCTTCATACTGCTTCGGAGGCATGCCCTCTTTTTCGTGCAAGCGTTGCAGGTCCTCCCGTGCCTCAGGTGTATCTTTTGTCTTCCCATACACGCCCAAGAAGTCTAGCAGGTTCACGCAAAGGTTCTTCGTCACGTGCATCACGTTGATTGAAGAGCGGACCTCTAGGTCTTTCCAGTAGGGTAGGTCCCAAAATATAGATTTCTTCTTCCACATGGGTGCGTGATTCTCAGCATCATTCGAACAGCTAGTCCGCGGGACCCTTTCCAAAGATTACGTGTAAATCATTGACCATAGCAAATACGTGATCACCGCACGCATCTCGGGCTTCTTCGGTGATCTGCCTCGCCTTTGAAATGCTTGCCTTTCTTTCGACAATGATGGTTGGTCGGAAGAAATCGGCGATGGCCAGTACACATTCTTCCCGCAGCTTGCGGTATATACTATCGGTGTCAAGTAAACAGTGCGTGCATGCGTGGTATCCCTTGTTTGTCTGTCCCGAAGGTTCGAGAGCGGGCCAATCGTTGATGGTCACGAACAGCAATGCCTTTAGGTTAAATTCCTCCTGTTTGTGCTCATCCCACGTACGTACACCGTTTCCATTCCACAGCTGTAAAAGTTCTTCAACTAATGGCCTTAGGTACACATCAATGTCGTTGCCGGGTTGCCTATGGCCTTGGATGAGAACTGGCATCATAATGAACTTCCGCTTCATGCACATCCAAGGAGGAAGGTTATACATACATAGAGTCACGGGCCAGGTGCTGTGATTGCTGCTCTGCTCCCCGAAAGGATTAATGCCATCCGCGCTTAAAGCAAACCATACGTTCCTTGGCTCACTTGCAAACTCATCCCAGTACTTTCTCTCGATTTTTCTCCACTGCGACCCATCAGCGGGTGCTCTCAACTTCCCGTCTTTCTTACGGTCCTCACTGTGCCATCGCATCAACTTGGCATGCTCTCCGTTTCTGAACAGACGTTTCAACCGTGGTATTATAGGAGCATACCACATCACCTTCGCAGAACCCTCTTCCTGGGGGGCTCGCCGTCAACATCACCAGGTAATCTCGTCGATCTTATACCGTAATGCACCGCATACCGGGCATGCGTTCAGATCCTTATACGCACCGCATAGAGGATGCAGTCATTAGGGCATGCATGTATCTTCTGCACCTCCAATCCTAGAGGGCATCGACCTTCTTTGCTGCGTATGTCTTGTCGGGCAATTCGTTATCCTTTGGAAGCTTCTTCTTCAATATTTTCAGTAGCTTCTCAAATCCTTTGTCAGCACAACATTCTCGCCTTCCTTGCAGCAATTCCAGACGGTACCGAGCTTTGTGTTGCCATCTTCGCAATTGGGGTACAACCTTTTTTTGTGATCCTCTAACATGCGATCGAACTTCAACTTCTCCTTTTGACTTTCGCATTGCGTTCTTGCATCGACAATGACCCGGCGGAGATCATCATCATCGGGCACATCGTATGGTTTCTCTTGATCTTCAGCAGCTTCGCCCGTTGCAGCATCATCGTGCACATCGTCTGGTTCCTCTTGATGTTCAGTAGCATCACCATATTCAGGGGGCACATAGTTGTCATCGTACTCTTCTTCTTCGCCGTCTTCCATCATAACCCCTATTTCTCCGTGCCTCGTCCAAACATTATAGTGTGGCATGAAACCCTTGTAAAGCAGGTGGGTGTGGAGGATTTTCTGGTCAGATTAAGACTTCGTATTCCCACATATAGGGAATGGACAACACATAAAACCATTCTGCTTGTTTTCCTCAGCCACTTCGAGAAAATCATGCACGCCCTTAATGTACTCGGAGGTGTGTCTTGAACCGTACATCCATTGCCGGTTCATCTGCGTGCATTATATATAATTAAGTGTGTCAAAAACCATTACAGAACATCATGAATAGATAATTAAGTGACCAAATTAATAGAAGTTCATCATCACATTAAAACCAAAGTACATACATAGTTCTCATCTAACAACATAAAGCTCTGCAGAGCATCTAAATTAATTAAACCATACACTGAAACTATGTAAAACATTTCAATGCGAAAACAAATGTGATCATAATCGCAACCAATGTAACAACTGATCCAACGGCATAATGATACCAAGCCTCGGTATGAATGGCATAGTTTCTAATCTTTCTAATCTTCAAGCGCATTGCATCCATCTTGATCTTGTGATCATCGACGACATCCGCAACATGCAACTCCAATATCATCTTCTCCTCCTCAATTTTTCTATTTTTTTCCTTCAACAAATTGTTTTCTTCTTCAACTAAATTTAACCTCTCGACAATAGGGTCGGTTGGAATTTCCGGTTCAACAACCTCCTAGATAAATAAAATCTATGTCACGTTGGTCGGCATAATTGTCATAAACAATAAATGAACCAATAGTTATGAAAAGATAATATATACCACATCTGAATCATAGACAGGACGAGGGCCGACGGGGGCGGATACCAAAACCATCGCACTATATAACATGCAATAATAAAAGTAAGAAAATTATACAAGTATCTATATAAACATACAAGTAAGAATTTTTTCCTTTCAGAAAGAAGATAAGAACAAGAGGCTCACCACGGTGGTGCCGGCGACGAGATCGGCGCGGGCGATCGACGGCGGTGAAGACGGGGACGGGACGTGACGGACCGCTAAACCTAGACAAATATTAAGGAAAATGGAGCTTGGAGGTCGAGCTTGGAGAGGAGAAAGCTTAAGTAGTGTGGCTCGGGCATTCCATCGAACACCTCGTGTGCATAGGAGGTGAGCTAGAGCACCACAAAGCTCTCCCCTCGCCGGCCACGAAAAACAGAGCACTGGGAGTGCTCTGCTCGCGGGCGAGGGGTATATATAGGCAACTAATTGGTCCCGATTGGTGACTTGAACCGGGACTAAAGGGCAGCCTTTGGTCCCTGTTCGTCCCACCAACCGGGACCAATGGTGGTGGGCCAGGAGCGAGGCCCATTGGTCCCGGTTCGTCCCACCAACCGAAACCAAAAGGTCCAGACGAACCGGGACCAATGGCCCACGTGGCCAGGCCGCCCCGGGCTCACGAACGGGTCAATGCCCCATTGGTCCCGGTTCTGGATTGAACCGGGACTAATGGGCTGGCCGGGCCTGGACCATTGCCCCCTTTTCTACTAGTGTGGCTATGTGGCCATTGGCTGCGGCATGGTGTTGAAGGGGCGACAACAATGAGGTGAGGTGGCGGTTTTTTTGTTTTTTGTTTTATGGCATGGAGTTGAAGGGGCGATGACAAAAAAAAATGAAAATAAGGAAGCTGCTGGAGCTGCTAGAGATGCTCTAAACAGGGCCCTGCTGGATATGCCCTGATTGAGGGAACAGTGGATTACCTGCATCATAGCTAAAAACTTTTTTGCCCTAAAAAAAAGCTAAAAACATTTTCTGCCTGCATCATCATATAGCTCAATTGGTCGAGAGTTGAGACCAAATACAGTTCGTACAAGAGTACCTTTTTTTTCTGTCTGAACCGTACATGTACTCTAATCTAATGTGCCTCAAATTCTTTCGGTGCACTCTCAAATTCTTTCGGTGCACTCCTATACACACACAGCAGCAGTATCTCGTATTCTCAAAACAAATCCTCTCGATGGTTGTTCACTTGCAAAAGCAGTGCCTTCAAACATCAGCAGTCAGCAACACATGGTTGTTCAAACTGATACATCCGAATCACACTCAATTAACATACTTCTCACAGAACTAAGAAACCAGCAAGATTCTTGCTCAATGACTCCCTCATTTGGAGATAAGCCACATACTTTAGTGATCTATACTTTAGTGATCTATACGCTCTTATATTCCTTTACAAAGGGAGCATCTTTCATTCCGAGAGTTGAAGATCACCGTTGCATAGTAGCAGCATGCGAGGCTACCATTTCTCACAGCAAATCGCATAAAAAAAGTTCAGTCAAAGCAAGCTGAGCAACACATAATAAGTTGTTCAAACTTGAACAATCCAAATTACTCCCTGATTAACAAAAAGTCCTGGCGGAAGAAAACATTAAGGCAACATCTAAGGATATAGATAAGCAGATAAGTTTCTTGCTGTACGTACGAGCCCCTCGTTTGGATATAAGCCACAAGTTTTCCACTCCCATAGTTCAAGATCATCGTAGCAGCTGCATGCAAGATATGCTTCACTCTAGCGGCGGACGATGTAGACCATCATCGTCAGCTTCTCCTCGTTATCCATCAGCTTGAAGAGGCAGAGGTCCCTCTCCCGCAGGTGGTTGTCGCGCGCAAAAGACGGCCATCCTTTGAGAACGGTCATCTGATTGGTCGTGTCTAGCGTGCGACGCCTATATTGTAGCTTGGTAGGCCATGATCTGCTCTTCCCCTCCCGCTGAAGCACCAAACTGATTGGACCATTCTCTCCACGATGACAGGCAGCAGCGAACTTCGGAACAAGATATCTGGCTGCGTACTGCCAGCCAAAACGCTGTTTATACACATAACGCAGGGAAAATGTTAGAATAACACAGATGCAAAGATACTTCGGAAGTTTGTCCCTATTTATCTTATCAAAGGACACTGATGCAATCCAGGAACTGATAGAAAGCAAAAGAAAATGTTTTCCTTGAACTTACCAGCATGGGACCATGCTGACGGACAGTGCTCCTGCTCATGATAGCAACATAAAAGGGCGGTTTGAACTTAATCTCCTCAACTTTCTCCAACAATTTCAGCTCTTGTGCTGGTGTTATACAAACTCTGTCAGCGAACATGAAGAGATTCTCGGAAGCTTCCTCGGAATCCTCAGAGACTTCATATTCTTCACCTGGACAAGATTTCACATAGATTACGCACAGTACTCTTCATGGGATAGTTTTCATATAATGGGAACTCAAGTGCACATGCATCCGAGCAGTGGTAACATTTTAGTACCATCGGCAGGTGGTTCCTCCTTAACGCCGCCCATCTTGGCACTTGTACTTCTGTGATTTGACCCAATGTCAGTTCTTCCACCAGAGGAATGAGCAATGCTCTCTTTGTGAAGTAGATGGACTGTCACTATGAATCTTGTTTGCATAACATTTGTCATTGGTTGAAAAAGACAGATATCACCCTCCCTAACATGAGTGTCATGCACAAATTTTCCTAAATAAAGGGTGCGCCGGCCTGCATTACACATGCTGGATGCCCTGATATGAAATTTGCACTTCCAATTCTTGTTCTTCCTCGGCAGCTGGAGTATGATAGTTGTATCTTCACATGGAAAGTATTTGAGTGCATAATCCTTCTGTATGATCTAATCGAAAAAAGGAACAAAATGTGATTGCGGTACTGTTAGGTTGGTTATACTTATACCTGATAGCTGAAGCACTAAGGAGTTACAAAGTTAACACTGCCCTAAATTGTTCCAATCCAATACACATATAATGTTGATTTAGCAATGCACATGCATGTTGTTGCAAACATATCCTTCAGACGTTTTGAGTTAAAACCAAAATACTGACTTCCCTAAACAGTATGATAACAAGAAAATGCACGTAGCTACAAAATATTAGCAAAATAGAGGCAAAGGAGAAAAATGACACTGTGGGAGAAACAGAACACAGAATGTACAACTAACATACGAGAGTAGCCTGGTTTGCGCTGCTTTTCTTCATCTGTACAACAAGAACGGGGATTTCAGGCCGAATTTTATCTATAAGTGCATTTATTTTTGCCCCCTGTGCTACTGTAAGATCACATTTCCCTGATAAGACATAATCCTTCGAGAGGGTCTGAAGATCATCCAACTCCATAGGCTCATCTGCAGGTGGATTTTCTTCTGCAGTAAAGAAAATCAAGACTAAGAGAGCAAAGGGTAAGTGGGTAACTGATTTAACTTAAGAAGAAACTTAACCTGAACATTCTTTAGAAGTATAAGACACTGCAGGAGTACTTGCTGATTTATAATTATGGGATGAGCCTTCCTTCAGGCATCCATCTGAATCTGGTCCTTTGCCTGCTGGCGACTGAGTAGTGCCATCAACGTTCGCTTTGTGAAGAATATGCACTTTCACTATGAATCTTCTCTCCTTAACATTTGTCATTGGTTGGAAGAGGCAGATATCACCCTCTCTAACATGATTGTCACAGGCAAAGTTCCCCAAATAGAGGTTGCACCGACCTGCATCAGGCACGCCGGATGGCCTGATGCGGAATGTGCTTTTCCAATCCTTGTTCTTCCCAGGCAGCTGGAGTATGACAATTATATCTTCACGTGGAAAGTGCTTGAGTGCATAGTCCTTCTGTATTACCTAATTGAAAAAAGGAACAGAATGTGATTGTGATACTGTTAAGCATGTTATATGTGATAGCTTAAGTAGTAAAGAGTTAAGAAGCTAATTAAGACTGTCACTATGAATCTTCTCTGCTTGTTATATCTGATATGCATTTCGTTGCAAACATATCCTTCAGAGTTTAGAGTTAGAGCCAAAACGCTGACCGACTTAAATAACAAGATAATGTGTGTAGATAAAGACAGTGAGCAATTTTCATACAAAATGCAGATGGTAAAATTTACATACCAGATTAGCATGCCGTTTTACGTTTGACTTCTTCATCTGTACAACTAGCACTGTGAATTTAGGTTGAGTTTTCTCTATGAGCGCATCTATTTTCACCTTCTGTTCTTTTGTAAGATAGCATTGCACTGATAAGACATAGTTATTTGAAAGCATGTGTAGATTAGCTGAGTCCACAGGATCTTCTGCTGTACAAATGTTTATACAGTTTGAAAAACATGTGCTGGAGGGTAACTTAATAATCAGAGTACACAACTTAACCTGGATCGAAAGAAAAAGATCTTTCCTTCTGGCTTCCATCTGAATCGCATGGATTACTCATCTGGGATATGCTCTGTAAAACCAATCATATATTATATCAGGTGGCATATTCAAAGGTGTTTGCATAACTAATTTGATACCCTGAAATTATTCAAGATCAGTATGATGCCCTCTTCCAAATGCAGAAGCAAAGCTCATGCCATTTCCGGTCAAAATGATGCCCTAAGACCTTTTGGTGGGATTTGATCATATGGCCACTTTAGTTTGTAAGTCGATCTTAACCCATTCTCCAATAGACTTGGTAAATCTTAAGAAACTTTGACGTACAACAAACATAGAACTTCGATTAAATTTGAACTGAGAGAGTAATTGAAAATTATGCAATGTACTCAAAGCATGTATGTCGGATGTCTGCAAATGACAGTTAAGCAACTGGCAATTATGTGCCCCCTGGATATACGCAAAGTTGATGCTTCAGGCATCTACATATGCACTGCTATATGATTCTTACATTTATTAGGTGTTTGTAAAGAAAAAATATATAATTCAGGCATCTAATATCTAAACTGTGCAACAGACCTTGATTTGACAGCATATATACACTTAAACACTTCATCCTTGATCTGGGCAGAAGCATGAATTGGACAGTGCACAACTACCAAGAGGTGAATACTATACAGAACTGGGTTACCTGCGCCCCGTCGTCTTCCTTTACCCCTGTGTGCGGTGGCGCTTCCCCTTCCCCCTCTGCTCCCTGCTATGCCAGAGGTCGAAACATGTACATGATGAGAAAACATGCGAATTTGCCATAGTAATACAGTTTTTTCTTGTGGGAAACTAGGCAAAGGATTCGAAAGTCATTTAAGTAACTGAAAATGGCATATAATCATGAATGCAAAGAAAATGAGGCAAGAAGATCCATGTCAAACTGAAGTGGAGTACATGGTCCAAGGGGGAAAACTCTGTCCATAGCGGAAAAAGAGCATTCATGAATATGGCTAAAATCAACAGTACAGATTGAAGAAGAGAAGACGCATGACTAAATTTCAAGCAAAGAGTGGAACATGGCAGAAGAAGCTTACCAAGGTGTTGCCACGGTCGCTGCTGCTCCCACTGCCTGGTGAAATGCAAAAATTTCTTTAACTTATCCTTAGAAGCTACAGCTACCGTACTGAGAGGAAGGCAAAGAAGAGCAAGCAGAGCCACATACTGGCATCGTTGTCGTGCTGGTAGTGCCTGCGGCACATGCTCCCGTCGAACACCTTCACGGTGAGCACAGCGTGGCCATCGTAGCTTAAGACGAGGAAGTGACCGAGCCGCATGTCATGAGCGTGGGCGAAGTGCTCCCATCCGTGCCCCAGGTACATGTGGCCATCAGCTTCGGTAACTACTTCCACGTCCCACAAGCGACGTCGGCGCCCGTCCTCCCGCAGCTTCACTTCCCGACGCTCACGGCCGGCGAGTACCTTGGTGAACTTGCCTGGCAGCCTCTGGGATGAGGATTAAGCAGCGGTTGAAAAGCATTGTTGAACCAACCAAAATGACCAATGACAAAAGCTTAAGAGTAGAAATAGAATGTAGATGAAAAAGAAACTGACTGCCATACCAGTTTCTTCAAGAAATTTGGGAGTAGGATCATGAAGAACTCGAGTTCTTCCATCGCACGGTGGGAGTAGGATCAAATGTAGCAGGAATGCAGAATGTCCTTCCAAAGTTTCTCTTACGAAGGGAGCTTCGAACTGAAAGGCAAAGAGACAGGCCGAGGCTAGTCATTTGTGAACGGAGTAACTCTTACGCTCTTACCTGTGTGTTGGTGTTTTCCAAATTCCAATATAAATTTTCTTTTCTCCATAGAGCACACATGGATCCCTAATGACGAAATACAGGAGGGATTTACATAGTGTTGAGGTAACTCTAGAAGGTTCCCTAAAAGCACACAGTCCTTTAAACTACCATTTTGAAGGTGGGTTGAGCATTGAAAACCTCGAAATCAGAAACTAAGTGCCGATTCAGCAAATGAGCTTATAAATTGCTTATTGAAGAAGTTGTTTGGCAAAGAGTTGTTGCATAACACATACCTATATTCTAAAAGGATATCCCAAGTAGATGCAAAGCCTACTGATTCGCCGTTTTGGAAGTGCTTGATGAAGCTCATGTCTTCCCTTTTTTAACAGAGGTTTTATGGTTGGTAATGGTACCAATCGATGAGTTTTTGAGAAGATACCTGTTTGGGTGACACTCCATTAGCTCTATAATACCCGAACCTTTATTATATTGCATCAGAAAGGAGGCATCGATGACCTCGATTCTTGGGGCTAGCTCATTGAATATTCAAATCTGTTGGGCTTTCCATGGTGTTAATATGGACTAAGTGGATCCATTTGATTAGTAGGTTGATGCCGATCAATCTAACTCAGATGCCACATTCGTTCAAATGAAGGTTGAATATCAATGGTGTCTTCGGTGTGAAGTCTATGTTTGTGGATCTCATGAATTCTAGGCTTATTTTTCATAGGAAGCATATCTAAAAACAAAAATCCCTTCCAAAATTAAAGTTTTGACATGGTTCTTGCGGAGCGGTAGTTCTTACCAAAGATAATCTTGCAAAACTTAATTGACAGGGTAGCAAAAATTGTTGATTCTGTGATCAAGAGGAACCAGTCATCATTTATGCCCATCGTGCCCATTAACTATCCATAATTTGGCGCACAAGTCACGTTACTTCCAATTTATCCCCACCAATAAGTATACCAAATTTCTTTGGGAACTGGTTGGGTAGTACTCATCGAAAACTAAAGGGCCAGATCTGTGTGGGGGTTTGTGCCATTCTTTGGGCAATTTGGAATTGCCGGAATGAGTGTGTTTCTGAAAGATCATCTATTCCAAATTTTCCTACGTTGTCTATCCATACGTGGTCATCACTGCAACGCGTGGACACGCGGCCGCGTACGACCTTTGGGTCAACCGTCGAAAGTCGGTTCCACATGGTCTGTTCAACCAGTTTGGCAGGCAAGCCAATAATAGATTATGTGGATGAGCTATGTAACGGATATGGTCTTGTTTTATTTTACTTCTTTTTGTACTCGGTGACTTGGACTTGTTTCATGTTTAATAAATTGGCAGTGTGCATTGCTTGATGCAGATGCTGGGGTCTTCACCTTTTGAAAAAAGAAAAAGAAAAGTCAGCTAGCATTATTCAAAGTTGTTTGCGACTTTGCGTAACTAAAGACACCCTAAAATTACTCAATAAGTCAATATGGCTATGATGTCCTAAATCTTTTTGGTGGATTTGGTCATATGCCCCATATGATTGTACAACTGACTTTAGTTTGACATTGACCTTGTGCCCCCCTTTTGTTTGCCTTCTTGATTTTTTCCCCATACGACCAACCTTTTGCCGGTTCAACTATTATCAGATAATGGAACAAACAAATATACTCGCTCTGTTTCAAAATAAATAACAACACTATTTTGGAATGGAGGGAGTATAAATCATCCAGTGCAAAAGCAGTAAAATAGGCCTTACAAGCATAAGAAAAGACTAAGTGCCGCCTAATGCTAGCACATCTAATGCAAGCGAGTGGTTCTGAAACCGACAGAGCAGCAAAAGCTAGTTACCAACTATAGTATCCAGGTGTTAGAACTGGACACCAAAATAGAGCATCATCTTTCCCATGTACATATCCTTCAGAAGAAAAAATAAGCCCAACGTTTTTCCATCAGCATTTAAGTTTGATTACATTCCATTTTCAGTTACTTCAATCATTTTCAAATTTTTGTGCCTAATTTTCCCATATGAAAATATATTTTTTTTGAAACAAGGCAAAAGACTTGCCATTTTCATTTAATAAGAGGTTTCAAAACAGACATCGCCAAGCGGCGGAAAAGCAAAATAATTACTCTCGCGGCATTACATTACGCAAATGCTTAGCGCCTGCAGTGGCCCAAATAGGAACTTCCTCTTTGATGCGTCGCATGACAATCGCCACCGGCGCCGCTTTGCTCCTGAAGACACGAGCATTCCTTTCATTCCATATCTCCCATCCCACAAGAAGTAACAGGGAAGATAGGGCCTTCGTCGGGAGTGTATTATCAGAGAGAACCACATCCCACCAAGATTTCACCGAATCGAACAAGAGCCACGGGGCCGTGGGGATAGCAAGCCCAAGCCATGAGAAGACCGCATTCCAAATCCGAACAGAGAAACGACACTTGAAGATCAGATGTGCTGCAGATTCTTGCACCTGACTGCAGAGTGGGCATTTGTCACAATTTGGCCATCCTCTCCTCTGAAGCCTATCAGCCGTCCAAACTCTGTTTTGGATAACGAGCCACGTGAAAAATTTGCATTTGGGGGGAGCCCACGCCTTCCAAACCGCAGCAGACGAACTAGAGAGCGGGAGGTCATGAAACTGCGCCAAATAAGCAGACTTAGCAGAGTACTGCCCATCATTGGTTGACTTCCACAATATAGAGTCCTGGACACCCGACTGAATGGCCACAGTCGCTAGCTTCTCCCAAAGGGCCAAGAATTGTTGAATGTGTTCTAGAGTGAGGCCAGCGTTAATGTTGATTTGTGCTATCCATTGCCCATCCCTTAAGGCCGTGGCGACCGTAACACCTTTCTTGCGTGAAATATCGAAAATCTTTGGCGCAATATCTTTGGGCCTAACGCCATGAAGCCAAGAGGATTTCCAGAAGGAAGCCTTCTGTCCATCGCCGATCTTGACCTCAGTCAAGACCGCGAAAAGGTCGCGGTCAGAAGTCGTGCAAGGCGTCTCCAATCCACACCACGCACGGGGTGGGTCATTCCACTCAAGCCATAGCCACCTCAGCCGGAGGGCGGCAGCAAACTTGCGAAGATGCAAAATGCCAAGGCCCCCATACTCCTTTGGCTTGCAGACATGCTCCCAATTAATCTTGCACTTGCCGCCGCTAACCGTGTCAGATCCTGCCTAGAGGTAGGCACGCCGCAGCTTGTCAATCGCTTTTAGAACCTCCACTGGGATGTCGAGCGGCGTGATGTGATAAATGGCCACCGCCGTAAGGACTGCCTTCACCAAGGTCATACGACCCGCAATAGCAACGTGCCTTCCTCTCCAAGGTGCCAATTTGCCCGCAGCCTTGTCTTCCAAAGGTTGGAGATGCACCCTTTTTAATCTTTTGACCGCGAGGGGGAGCCCAAGATAGCGGATCGGGAAGGAGGCGCGGCAAGCCGGGAAGGGCTGGAGAACATCATCTAGGTCCACATTGGCACATCTGATGGGTGCCACAGAACTTTTGGTGCAGTTTGTGGAGAGGCCAGTAGATTCACCAAAGGAGGAAAGTATGTTGGTAAGGCATTGTACATCCTCCTTAATGGGGGCACAGAAAATGGCAGCGTCGTCAGCATAGAGTGAGGCACGAATTCTACCCGGTTGTCTCTCTGGCAAGGGATGTAGCTTTCCTTGGGTTGTGGCTTTGCTGAGAATATGATGAAGGGGGTCTATGGCAAGCACTAAGAGGAGCGGTGAAAGCGGATCCCCCTGCCTAAGACCCTGACCGTGCTTGATTGGGTCACCAGCAATACCATTTAGCAACACTCTAGAGGACGCAGAGGAAAGAAGTGACGAGACCCAGTCACGAAAGCGGGTAGGGAAGCCATGATGATTTAGCACCTCCAGCAAGTAGTCCCATCTAACCGAGTCGAAAGCCTTCTTGATGTATAATTTGAATAGAAGCATAGGTTTCTTTGAGCGGTGAAATTTTCTGGACAAATTCCGGACATACATAAAGTTGTCATGGATGCTTCTTTTTTTATGAAGGCACTTTGCTCAGTGGAGACAATGACGTTCATATGAGGGGCCAGTCTAGTGGCCAGAATTTTGGCAATGAGCTTGGCCACGACATGAATCAGGCTAATGGGTCTGAAGTCAGAGATGTCCTCGGCACCATGCTTCTTGGGAATGAGGGCGATATTCGCCGAATTGAGCCAGTGCAGATTTCTGGCATTTAGGTTGGAGAAGCTGCTGATCACTAGCATGATATCATCCTTAATAATATTCCAGCAACTCTTGAAGAATTTTCCGGTGAATCCGTCCGGGCCTGGCGCTTTTTCAGAAGGAAGAGAAAAGACAGCAGCTCTGACTTCCTCTTCCGAAATGGGATCGCCAAGCGCGGTAAGGTCAATGCCAGTGGGTGGGATGGATGCCCAGTTAATGGTCTTGGACCGTGGAGCGCCCTTTTTCAAAATCGCATTGAAATGGGAGTGAACAATAGATTTCTTGTGATCATGGTCTGTCACCCAACCTTGGCCATGTTTTAGGCGGTGAATAAGGTTTTTCCTTCTCCGGCCATTGACTCTAAGGTGAAAATAGTGGGTATTCGGGTCTCCCTCTTTTATGTTGGTGATCCTCGAGGTCTGCCTTTTCCGCGCATGTTCCATCACCGCAAGGCCCACTACTTTTTTCTTGAGCCGCTTCCGAAGATCCAACTCCGCTGGGCTAAGAGCTCGAAGGTCCTGGGCCTCATCAAGTCTTAGGATTACCTCCAGAGCCATATGAAGCTGGACTTTGGCATTAGAGAAAAGGCTTTTGCTCCAAGAGCGAAGTTTCTGACTTGTCTTTTTTAGCTTGTGGAACAGTCTTTGGTATGGCTCATTGTGTGCGGACGTCTCATTCCACGCCTCCTGGACGACCTGCTGGAAGCCTGGCATGTTGGTCCAGAAATTTTCAAATCTGAAAGTCCGCGGCCGCCGAGGCCCATCTTCATTGGCGAGGAGTAGAGGGCAGTGATCCGAAAGTGAGGATGACATGGCGTGAAGGATGTGTTTATCGAAAGTGATATCCCATTCCTCATTACAGAAGAACCCATCTAGTTTGGACATTGTCGGGTTGCTTTGCTCATTACTCCAGGTGTATTTTCTATTCTGGATGTGGATTTCCTTGAGCTCGCAGAAGTTGAGGGTGTTGCGGAATCGTACAATTCGACCACGGTTAGCATTTGGACGATTCTTATCTCTAGCCCTGTAGATTTGGTTAAAATCGCCGGTGACGAGCCACCTGACACTATTTGCTGGCTTTTGGTCCTTCATTTCCTGGAAGAAAGCCTCTTTCAGGTTGCTTCTAGTTGGGCCATAGACAGAGGTTAGCTTGAAAGAAACATTGGAGCTGATGATAGTTACAGTGGCTGAGAGGGTGTAGTCGCCATACTGGACACTTTCAACGCGGACATGATCTTCATTCCAAAGAAGTAGGATTCCACCCCGCGTTCCAACAGCAGGGCGCTGAGCAAAGCCTTTCAGTCTATATCCGCCAAGAAAAGCAGCAGTGTAGGCATCCACATCCTCGAGTTTTGATTCCTGGAGGCAAGCCAAGTGACATGTTGAAGCTGCAATGGTGGCATTCACAGTGGTTCTTCTATTGGGGCAGTTCAGACCACGTACATTCCAATTAAGCACACTTAGATTTAGACTAGTCATTGAGCAAACTAGATAACATCAGGAGGTGCATAGCATCGTTCAGCACATTACATAAAAAGCCTTGCCAGGGCACATTGGGGTGGTAGCCAGCAAAAACAGCTACAAACAGGCCTAGGACATAGATGATTTTCACTAACATAGGAAACTAGCTACATCAACTAACAATAACGTGGAGCTCCAGTCTACTCCAGCCCAGCCTCGCCAGCCGCAGGTGTCGTCTCCGCCGCGCCCTCGCCTCCATGCAGCAACAGAGCATCTTCCACCGCCGTTGCAAGGTCACAGTCCATCTTGAACAAAGCTCGAAGCCCTGCAACAGCCAAGTCAGGCAGCTGACCCTTGAACATTGCCACAAAACGACCAATAGCCTCCTCAGTGATCTCCTCCCCTTCGCCAACTATGCCCATCCTCTGGCAGAGGAGCTTTTCCGCCAACTGTGCAATACGCATTGCCCTGTTCTTGTCCCGGATGCGTGGGCTCCGTCGGCTCAGGTCATTTTGTTACCTCAACCAGAAACATTTGCAATAGCGTACATAGTTCACCCAGGTCTGGTCAATCAGACTGTTCGTCTCTGTTCCTCTCTTACATCAGAGAGCTCCATTGGTGAGCACAGGCAGAGGTGACCCAGTTTCCTCCCAATCTCCATTTCATTCTCAATTTGGATCCCTAGCTAGCTTCCCCTTTCTGTTCCTGTGTAGGGGAAGCGTGCAGCATATGGCAGTGAAGAATAGTTTGGTTCGTGCTGTGCTTGTGTTGCGCGCTCCGTGCTGGAACTGAATTTCAAGTTTGGCCATGGCCCATGGGTGCTAGGACAGAATGTTCTGTACTTGGACAGAATGCTCTGATAAGAAAATAGAAGTGGAGTTGCTGTTGAAGTACATAATTTCTGTGTAATGAATCGTGAATTCATGGTCAAATTTGTGGTTCGCAAACGAATTGAAATTGTGTATTAGCAGTGTTTACTCACAAGCTATTGGGGATTGGCCTAATATGTTTGCAGTTTAACACCTTTTATACACACTTTCCTTGGCTTTTCATTGTTTCTTTCAGAGGACCCTTCCATATTTGCCTTTCCATGTGCACCGGTGAGGAATGTAAGGTCCAGCTTGAAAAAAATGGATTTGATGTGAACAGTAATCCGAGATCTACTGCTTTAGCTAAACAGAGAAGCACATAATGTCCATCTGGTATCTTCTTCATAGACAGGTTAAGAACAAGAACGCTTAAATAAAGAACCACGTGGATTGAAGAAACCATCGAGTATCGAAAAATGGACAGATCACTCTGTTCTTGTGATTCTGATGAATACGGAAAAATGGACAGCCATAATCCACATCTAGAAAAGAAATCATTGTCCAAACTTCCGACTGATTACTTGAGCATGAGATCCAGATTCGAGAATATGAGTAGAACATCTGAACATGTATGAGAAATCTTGCTCGCATTGGAGAAAAATAGCACAGGACAAACCTAATCGCACCGTCGGCTGGACAGGCTGATTAAAGACTTGCCTCTCAAGCGGAGTCCCGGCGGCCGGCGCAGTCGAGGCAGAGACCTAGTGAGCGGTGTCCGCCGACGGGGTCGAGGCAGAGACCTAGTGGGCGACTGGGAGTGGGCGGTGTCCTCGAACTGGAGCTCCGTCTCAGAGACGACCTGGCCGAGAAAATCCCAAATCTCTGGTCGTGCATACCGATATACGCCCAAAAATATCTAAGCCTGCGGTGAGTCACCAGATAAGGCAAAGTAGATTGGACACTATAACTTTCATGTTCGGACACGTGTATGGGAGTTTCAACAAAACAAAAGCGAATGACACTTTTTTTAATGAAAAAGATCAAATTTGTTTTAAAAGTTCAATAGAAGTACAAAGCATCTCAACTTACTAGCCGTGAGCTAACCATGGATGCGTTTGTGTTCCATCTCATGTCTTCCCCATGTCCGGCAAACTTACTGGCCGTGAGCCCTGAAAAGTGAAGGGGAAGGGAAGAATATGACGTGGGACAAGAGACGGCACCGCATTTGTGTCTCACCTCCTACTCTTCATTGCTGGAGTATGTTGTGTAGACATCACTGGTCGTGGACGGGGCGGCCTCGTTGTTGCTGTAGTCGCTCGTGAAACACACCGATGATGTGACTGACGCGGAGCTAGCCACATCATGCATTCACCCGCGCCTCCTTTTCGTCCGCCTCCACAACAATCTGCGCGAACAATGCATCGTGCTCCTCCACCATGACGTGTAGTTGCCATCGCTCGTAGGTGCTGCTGATGGATTCATACAACGCCCGCTACTCATCCAGGAAGCATGAATCCTCCGACACCATGGTTGTGACACCATTGTCGTTCACGTGCTCGTCGGCAATTAGTCCTTCCATGAGCCGGTGCTCATCGAGGATTCGGAAGTTGTGGCGTTGGTCCCCTTACGACATGTTGGAACACTGACACTGACGATGCCTAGTGCTCTTCCGTCATTACGGAGTTCAAGTGCATCTGCGCCTTCTCCAAGGTGAAGCCGGCATGGACTATAGCATTGGTGGTGGCGCCAACTTGTCGTCGGATGAGTCATCCATCATACATCTCGTCGTCATCGTTGACTCCCAACGAGATCATCGGCAAGTCAACCTTTGTCAAGCTTGCACATCGAGCCTGCTAGCCGGCCGCAATACCGGCATGCTTTGGAGAGGGTCTCCCATAGTACTTTGTGAAGGAAATATGCCCTAGAGGCAATAATAAAGTTATTATTTATTTCCTTATACCATGATAAATGTTTATTATTCATGCTAGAATTGTATTAACCGGAAACATAATACATGTGTGAATACATAGACAAACAGATAGTCACTAGTATGCCTCTACTGGACTAGCTCATTAATCAAAGATGGTTGTGTTTCCTAACCATAGACATGTGTTGTCATTTGATTAATGAGATCACCTCATTAGGAGAATGATGTGATTGACATGACCCATTCCGTTAGCTTAGCACTTGATCGTTTAGTATATTGCTAATGCTTTCTTCATGACCTATACATGTTCCTGTAACTATGAGATTATGCAACTCCGTTTACGGAGGAACACTTTGGTACTACCAAACGTCACAACGTAACTGGGTGATTATAAAGGAGTACTACAGGTGTCTCCAAAGGTACTTGTTGGGTTGGCGTATTTCGAGATTAGGTTTTGTCACTCCGATTGTCGGAGAGGTATCTCTGGGCCTTCTCGGTAATACACATCACTTAAGCCTTGCAAGCATTACAACTAATGAGTTAGTTGTGAGATGATGTATTACGGAACGAGTAAAGAGACTTACGATAACGAGATTGAACTAGGTATTGGATACCGACGATCGAATCTCGGGTAAGTAACATACCGATGACAAAGGGAACAACGTATGTCGTTATGCGGTTTGACCGATAAAGATCTTCGTAGAATATGTAGGAACCAATATGAGCATCCAGGTTCCGCTATTGGTTATTGACCGAGAATGGTTCTAGGTCATGTCTACATAGTTCTCGAACCCGTAGGGTCCGCACGCTAACGCTTCGATGACAGTTCATTATGAGTTTATAAGTATTGATGTACGAAGGTTGTTCGAGTCCGGATATGATCACGGACATGACGAGGAGTCTCGAAATGGTCGAGACATAAAGATTGATATATTGGAAGCCTATGTTTGGACTTGGAAGGGTTCGAATGAAAACAGGATATTACGGAACACGGGGTTACGGAACCCCGGGGTATATGGGCCTTGATGGGCCACAAGGGAGAAGAGGAAGGGCCGGCCAGGGCAGGCGCGCCCCCTCCCCTCTAGTCCGAATAGGACAAGGAGAGGGGCGCGCCTTCCCTCTTCCCCTCCCCAATCCTACTCCAACTAGGAGAGGGGGAGTCCTACTCCGGTGGGAGTAGGACTCCTCGGCAGCGCCTCCCTAGGGCCGGCCGCACCCCCCTTTGCTCCTTTATATACGGGGCAGGGGGCACCCAGACACACAAGTTGATCTACGGATCGTTCCTTAGCCGTGTGCGGTGCCCCTTCCACCATATTCCACTTCGGTCATATCGTCAGAGAGCTTAGGCGAAGCCTCGCGCGGAGAAGTCATATCGTCGCGGAGCTTAGGCGAAGCCCTGCGTCGGTGGAGCATCAACATCGTCACTGCGCCGTCGTCTTGTGGAACTCATCCCGACACTTTGCTGGATCGAGTCCGGGATCGTCATCGAGCTGAGCGTGTGCAGAACTCGGAGGTGCCGTGACGTTCGGTGCTTGGATCGGTCGGATCGTGAAGGCGCACGACCACGTCAACAGCGTTGTTATAACGCTTCCGCTTTCGGTCTCACGAGTGCGTGGGCGGACACTCTCCCTCTCGTTGCTATGCCATCACCATGGTCTTGCGTGTTCGTAGGAAATTTTTTGAAATTACTACGTTCCCCAACACTTTGGAACACGCGGTCATGGCGTGCGTGGTGCTCAGAGGAGGATCATGACCAGAAGTGATGAATTGTGGATCGTGTCGGGCTTGGCCACGCATAATAGCGGGCTCGGTCAGGCCAAGCGGATGCCGTGTGAATGTGGTTGCCAGAGTGGGTTTCTCACCTGCCGCACTTGTTTAATGCCGACAGGCGGACGAACGGGCTGAAAGTGCGTTAAGTCCACTAGAGGGGGTGAATAGGCGATTTTTATGAATTCTTCACTGAGGAATTTCAGGGTGAGGAAAATCTTAAGCAAAGAACTACTAGCAGCGGAATAAGTACTCAGATGCAAACATAACAGAACATAAGCATAGTCATCATGATGAAAATGAAAACAAGCACAGAGTACAAAAAGCGTAACACAGGATAAGCAGACTGAAGACAAATAGACTGAAGAAATTGGACTGAGGAAATTGAGAAAGTCTTCAGTCAAAGTCTTCAAATAGTAACGATCAAGTACACAACACAGGAATGAGGAAATGGAAGGGTTGAGGAAATAGAACCAGTAGGCTCGATGAAGACAGTGATTTGGTAGACCAGTTCCAACTGCTGTGATAGTTGTACGTCTAGTTGGAGCGGCTAGGTATTTAAACCTGAGGACACACAGTCCTCACTGTATTCTCCTTGAGCTAAGGTCACACAGACCTCGCCCAATCACTCGTGGTAAGTGAAAGGACATGCGGTGCCCCATGTGTGGTTTTGGTAATTGATGACATTCTCTATGGACTAATGGTTGCATTGAGTTACATTTGAAGGATTTGTCCATAGGCATTTCTTGAAGTCCATGTGTTGGTTTCAAGGAGTTTATGTGTTGACAAGGTGCTATTAAGGAATTATCCAAAGATTGGTCATGTGAGTGTTGTGCTTATTGCAAGCATGTCTTGAAGAAGAAGATTGTGTGATCATTCATGTTTACCTTCAAGACATCATCCAAACGAAGAGAGTTGAAAAGATTCAAGGTTGATCAAGACTAAGTCAAGAGTGAATCAAGTTGATCAACTCACAAAGCTTAAAAGATGTACCGAGAGGGATCAAGTGATCCCATGGTATGGTAAGCATTGTCCATTGCACTTTGTGTACTAACCCATGGTCTATGTGAGAGTTTTATGTGGGGTTAGGTACGTGTCCATGGGCTTGCGTCAAGAGGAAGATATCATACAACCCATGGAAAGGATGACATCAAGTGGTGATCGTAATCAAGGTTGTGTTGTGCAAGTTCAAGTGGAGCATCACGAAGAAATCATGCTTGTAGCTTGCCGTCCATTGTGGTGACAATGGACTTGAGAAGGTGTACCGAAGAGTGACTCACCCATAGTGGAGTATGGGGGAGCAATCAACTAGCCTTCATCGAGCCAACACAATCACTTGTGAAGGTGTACCGAAGAGTGACTCACCCATAGTGGAGTATGGGGGAGCAATCATCTAGTCTTCATCGAGCCAACGCAATCGAGAAAGGTGGTCGAACTTGAGGGAGTCAAGATCGTCATCATCTAGCTCAAGTGGACCATGTGCAAGGAAAAGGTTTTCCCTTGACAGGTTTTTTATTTTACCGATCTCATGGTGGTAGTTGGGAGACCGGGTTATAGGATCGTTTCCCGTACTATCAAGGGGGGCTCTCAAGTTGGTAGCTTGGTCGTATCGTTAGTAGAGAGTTCAAACCATTGCATCCTTGCATCATGTTTCTTGGTTCTTGTTTGGTTCTCTTTGTGAGTATTAGAGCTTATGGTCATCTTGATGACAAGCTTGAGTTCATCGAAAACAGAATTCGCATGCGTCTTCTATGATGTTTTCGGTGTTGGAGGTTTCACCGTTCTTTTTCGAGGAAGGTTTCTCACCATTTTATTTTGGGCCTTTTCTCATTTGCTTCTTATTGGTATTTCTATCAAGATTGTGTTAGCCGTTGTCGCTAGCTTTCCAACAAACTTAGTTTCGTCAAATTCGAAGTCCGTTTGCAGAAGTTGTGTCAGTTTTGGTGGCCTTAAAAGGGGCTGTTGCGGATGTAATTTTTTAGTACCGCCCTTGGGAGCGGTACTACCACGACTACTTCTGTGGCTACTTCTGCTCTAGACCAAAAACTCGTCACTAGTCCAGCGGTGGTAGGCACGGATGTAATTTTTTAGTACCGCTCGCAAGCAGTAGTACCGCTAACCTTAGCAGTAGTACCGCTACCCCTAGCGGTAGTACCGTGAGGTCAAGCGATACTACCGCTCCGATGGTTCTTATGGCCTTTTTGCCTCCTCGCTGTTGTGTTTCAAAGGGCTACTACCGCCCTAGTGGTAGTACCGCTCGATGCGGGCTGTTAGCATAACGGTTGGATTTTTCCCCACCTATAAAAGGGGGTCTTCTTCCCCAATGAACTTTATCTCTTGAGCTCGGGTTCTTCCCCCATTGTTGACCTTCTTCGAGCTAGCTAACTCTCAATCCCTCCATGGATTCTTGCTAGTTTTGGGGGGAAAGGAGAGAGGAGATCTAGATCCACATTTCCACCAATCACTTTCTCCTCTATGTGAGGGGAACCCCTTGGATCTAGATCTTGGAGTTCTTGGTGTTCTCCTTCTTGTTCTTCCTCTCATTTTCGTCCCTAGCATTAGTTGCTTTGAAGGGATTTGGGGGAGAAGGACTTGGGCACTCCGTGTGCCCTTGCCATTGCTTTTGGTGCATCGGTTTGAGTTCTCCACGGTGATACGTGGAAGTTACAAGTTGAGAAGCTTATTACTCTTGGGTGCTTGGTACCCTTGAGCTTGTTCCTCTTGGGTGCTTGGGCGCCGTAGACGGTTGGTGGTGTTCGGAGTCAATCATTGTGGTGCAAAGCTCCGGGCAAGCATCGGGGTCTCCAATTAGGTTGTGGAGATCGCCCCGAGCAATTTGACGGGTACCGGTGACCTCCCCAAGGGTTGCCAAAGTGTATGGGTTCGGTGACCACCCCCAAGGGTTGCCATTTGTACGGGTTCGGTGACCGCCATCAAGGGTCCCTTAGTGGAATCACGGCATCTTGCATTGTGCGAGGGCGTGAGGAGATTACGGTGGCCCTAGTGGCTTCTTGGGGAGCATTGTGCCTCCACACCACTCCAAACGGAGATTAGCATCCGCAAGGGTGTGAACTTCGGGATACATCGTCGTCTCCGCGTGCCTCGGTTATCTCTTACCCGAGCCCTTTACTTATGCACTTTACTTTGCGATGTCCATATTGTTTCTTGTCATATATCTTGCTATCATTTAGTTGGTTATCTTGCTTAGCATAAGTTGTTGGTGCACATAGGTGAGCCTAGTTGTTGTAAGTTTTGTGCTTGACAAATTAACCGCTAGGTTTATTCCGCATTTGTTCAAGCCTAAAACGTAGTTATTTTAAGGCGCCTATTCACCCTCCCTCTAGGTGACATCCACGATCTTTCAATTGGTATCAGAGCCTCGTCTCTCTTTGTTAGGCTTAACCTCCTAAAGGGTAAAGATGTCGACTAGGGGATTAGGATTCTCTGACACTCTTAGTTTCGATGGCCAAATTTTGATGTTTGGGTAATTCGCATGCTTAATCTCTTTAGGGTCATGGATCCAAATTTAGAGCGAATTGTAGATATGGGTTTTTCTCCTCCAAAGGATCCCCAAAGATCATCTTTAGAGGATGAGAAAAACTCTTATCTCAATGCTCAAGCTTCTAATGTGCTTTTTGATGCTTTGAGCAATGTAGTTATTTTTCAACTCATGCCGTTTCGGGATGCTCATGAGTTGTGGACAAAGCTTCAAGATAAATATGGCGTGTCCAAGTTTTGTGGGGATGATTGTTCTCCCTCCACCTCCGGCCATGTTGCTTTCTCAACTTCTTCTACTTCACCTACATGTGGATTGCCACAAGGTAATGTTATGGTGAGTAGTGGTGTTCATTGCAATGATGATAGTGTGTTTATCGTTGATGATTCCTCATCACTATCTTATTGCAATGCTCCATCTTTGGACTTCAACACTTCGAGCTCTCTAAATGTTTCACATGCTTGTGTTGATAGTCCTTGCATATTATGTAGAAATCGCTTTACTAAATATCATGATGATATGCTTGCTATGTCTCGTTGCCATGATAAAAGATGCATCTATTTCCTCGAATTGTTGTGCTAACAATGTAGAGGAAACCCAACACCCCATGGAGCAAGATGTGGTCTTGAATGGTGCCTCAAGGGATCCTACATCATCATCGATTGTGTTTTACCTTATGGCTAAGGCTTCAAAGGTATCTCCCACTTTGAATCCCAACATATCTTGTGATGATATTGATGATGACAAGAGTGATGATGATGATGTTGATAGTGATGAAGAGAATGATAATGCTGCCTCCTTAAAAATTAAGGGGGAAATGATTTTTAAAGCTCTTCATAAGAATAAAATTGCTCGTTCCAACTTCATGGAAATCATGTCTATTGCTATCGAGGGCAAGAAATATATTGATGAGTTGGAATCTCATCTTGAGGAGCATGAGGTCACCATTGACAAAATGGAAGGTCATGAGCGTGATTACGCTAATGAGATTGCGGACCTCTCCCAAGCTCTTGAACTTGAACAAACCACCAAGGAATCTCTTGAGGAGACTTTTGCTCTAGAATTATCTAGAGTGAAGGAATCTCATGATAGAGCTCTTGAGGTGGCCAATGTTTTTAAAACTAAAAATGCTAAGCTTGAAGTTGCTCATGCTAGACTCCTTGAGGATTTTGAGCACCTCGAAAATGGCTCAAGGGTCATTAAGGGTGAGCTCGTCAAACTCACCGAGTCTCGTGCTCAACTTGAAGCTTCGTATTTGAAAGAGCTTGCCAAATTTTCTTCTACTCTTGTTGTTAATGATGATGCTTGTGCTACTAACTCTATCCCTTGTGAAGCATCCATATTGAAGGAGAATGTTGAGCTAAGGGCTCAACTTGAGTTGCTATCTAGCAATTATGGGATGTTGGAAGAAAATCATGTGAAGCTCTCAAGCTCTCATAATGATATTCTAGTATCCCATAATGTGCTAAAGATAGCTCATGAGGCCATGATTGCTAAGGTAACATCTAGTGAGCCTCATGTGGATACTAGCACCACTTCTAGTCAAAATACTATATTTGCCATGTGCTAGTCCTTGTAATTCATCTACTCACAATGTTGGTACATCTTGTGATGAATTGCTTTCCTTGCCTTGTTGCTCTAACGATGAAGCTTATACTTCCTCTAGTACTTGTGTTGAGGCTAACCATGTAGAGGAAATCAAAGAGCTCAAGGCCCAAGTCACTTCTTTGAAGAAAGATTTGGGAAAGTGTCATGAAGGGAATGCCACACTCAACAATATCTTGAGTGTACAAAAACCCCCCAATGACAAAGGTGGACTTGGATTCAACTCCAATAAGAAGAAGAAGTCCAAGAGCAACAAGAAGAAGGGCCAGAAACAAGTCAAGAATTCGGCCAAGATCATTTGCTTCAAGTGCAAAACTGAAGGGCATCATGTTAGATCTTTCCCTTTGAAGAAGAAGGCCATTAGTGACAAGCAACAAGGGAAGCGGCCACAAGTTCACTCTCATTCTCAACCTCAAGTTGAAGAAAGGCCTCTTCCCAAGAAGACTCAAGCTAATGCTTCTCAAGTTGAGAAATCAAGTTAGAAGAAAGTGAAGAGTAGACGTTGCTACCTATGTCGTGAAAAAGGTCACGTCGCTTCTTCATGCACTAATGGTACCTTATCCAACCCTATTCTAATTGATGATATCTATTCTCTTCGGAAGGATAAGGTTGGCAATGTGTTTGCCAAATTTGTTGGTACTCAAAGTGGTGTCAAGAAAAGAACCATTTGGGTAGCCAAGCCTATTGTGACTAACCTCTTAGGACCCAACTTGGTTGGGGACCAACTAGCTCATACTTGATCAATAGGTGTTGTTGGAGGTCATTGGAGACTTGGCTACATTATGAAGAATTAAGCGGTCTTCATCATTCATATTGCCTCAAGCCAAGTCATTCGGATTATCAAGTTTCCATCTCATATCCAATGTGCCTCCTTGCGGTAACTTGTACTTAAATTGTTTACATTGAAAGTTACTTGCCCCTTTGCATGTTTTGGTTTTGTTCCTTGCATGTGTTTGTATATGTTGTGTCTCCAAATTGCTTATCTTGAGTAATCAAGTATATGTATGTTGGTTTGCACTTCATGTACAGGTGTGTCGTTCGCTGAGCCTTTGTGCATCTTGGTTGTATCTTAGTTGGCTCTTGTGAGAGATTAATGGAATATCCCATTATGGGGGAGTGATGTGCTTTGTGCACCTCACAATCCTATAAATGTGTGGACATGAGTAATACCATCTAGTATTGATATTACAAGATTATCTAGTCGCTATGTGTTATGTCTTCTCATCAGAAATTCAAATTCTAAATAGTCCATTAATTATCTCTTGTTGGATCCTTTTAATTGTCTCTTGTTTATCTTTAATTGGTATCACATTATGGGGGAGTAATGTGCTATGTGCATATTACAAGCCTAGAAAATGTGTACATTTGAGATATTGTCACCTAGAATTGATATTGTAAATTGTCTTGTTCCTAGGTGGCATGTTAGCTCTACAAGTTGCAATTTTCTTGTGTTTGGAGTGAAGATGATGTTGGATATCCTTGCTTTCTATCAACGGGAATTATTTCCAAATACTTCTTGTCTTATGACAATTGGTACTCACTTATGTGCGATAGAAATTATTGATCATCTTTACATTGGCATTTGCTTTTATTTGCCTTGTCTCTTTCCTAGGAATGTATCAACTCCTTTTGTCTTCCATAACACTTGTGGATCTTGTTTGTTTCTTGATCTTGTCCAGTTTTTCTAGATATAGTGAAAGTGGTGATCCCACCTTATGCATTTTGTATTCAAATGCAAATTCTCTATAATGCACTAGTCTTGGGGGAGCTATCCTATTTTCTATAGAACACTCATCTTGCGATCCTTATCAAGTGTGTGTTGGTGGAAGGCAAGCCGTTTTTGTTTTGGTACTTTGTGCCATCATGAAACTTTGTAGAGAGCTTGGTTTGTTTGGAACCATCCTCTCTTTTGGGAGTTTGATTTTATTTTTATTTTGAGTGTATCAATGGATATCTCATTCCTTGATGTATCTTTTATGGATATCCTCCAAGTGATGATTTATTCATTTGGTATCTTTTCTTCGCTTGGTTTTTCTTTGTCTTTTGGTCTCGATTCTTGAAAGTCTTGAGCATGCATATTTACTTCTTGTAGTTTCCTTGGCATACTTTCTTTCTTTGACCCAATATATAGGGGGAACTCCACCAAGTCTCAAATTGGATGAGATGTGCATGAAATTCATTTTCATATCTATATGCACATATTTATGTGGAGTTTGTCATATGTGTTGTTGGTTCTCTAACTCTTTGGTCCCAATGAGTTTGGGTACCATTTTGTTTGTGCTGTTGTTCTAGGAACAAGTGGAGATGCATTGGATGCTCGGCTCACTCACAAGAAAGGTGTTGTCCCCATGTGATTATTGGAGTCAAGCTAGGATGATCAATGAACTACTTTGTACCTTCAATTGGTATCTACTACATCCTTCCAATGTTATCTCGGTAACAAGTATCTGCATATACTTCATGCACACATTTCTTGCATCAACCTTGTGTAGGTTGTATCATGGCATGTTATCCATTCTTTCTTGTGTTACTTGTTTCCTTTCTCAAAGCATCCCAACAATGATGTCTTGTTGCTAGTTGTGATGTCTTTGATGTTTGTGTGGTTGGAATTCATTTATATACAATAAGACCATATCTAGCCATGTGATATGCTCTCAAGCAAATATCTTATTGGTATATGTATGACTTCCTTTTGGATATCTTGTTCCTTCATGTTTTAACTATTTCGGGTGTACATCCTTCTTTATAGATATATATCATCATGATTTTGTCTACCTAGAACCTTATACACTTGAGAGAAATTATATCTCTAGATGATATCCTTTCTTTCACGTCCACCTTGTCTTTCTTTTGTTATTTCTTGGGTGGCTCCGTGAAAGCTTTTGCCTTTGAGTGTGTGTCTTATCTCGTTGCATCTTGATGCACTCTTGTGTGGTGAAGATCATTTTCCTCATGCTTATCTTTACGAGGCTTTTGCCATCTTAATTGGTATCCCTCGTCTTGATGAGGCTTTCATCTTCTATCTTCACCACGGGTTGTCACAAGCATAGGTTCTCTATTTGCTTATTAGTAAGCTTGTGAACCCATTTGCTAGTTGTGTGTGGGAATGATAGGCCTTACACCGTGTGCCTCATTCTTTCAAGACTTTATTGATGCTTGATGCTCATCCATACATTAGTCTTCTCAAGTGACAAACTCCACATGTTGCTCAACCATGTGTTTGTTGCTTGTGCTAGGCTTTGTTTCCTACATGCTCACTTTCTCTTGTTGTGAGTTTCTATTGATTTTCGAGGAGTGATGATCCTATTTTGTGCACTTGGTATCCTAATGCAAATATTCTAAGGATTGCACAAATCATGGGGAGCTTCACTAGTGTCTTTAGAACACTCCGTTGCTCTCTTGCACTTGTCGTGAGGTTCTATTGATCTTGGGGGAGTGACGATCCTATTTTGTGCTCGGTGTATCCAATTACAAAACTAAATTGTGCGCAAATCATGGGGAGCTTCTCTAGTTTCTCTAGAACACTCCTTTGCTCATATCATAATATCTTTTATTCATGTGGCACGTAGGATCATTGGTCTAGTTGGTTCAATTGGTATATTTTGATAGCTTGCTTCAATTGGTATCTTTTGATTGCTTGATTGCTTGTTTCTCTCTTTGTTATGTCTTTGTGGCATATCATTCTTTTTCAATTTTTGGGCCTCAATATAGTTTGTCTTCCTCCAAGTATTTACCGTTGGGCATGTGTATTGCAGTCCACTCTCTTGTTGAGAAATACACAATTTATGGAGGAACACTTTTTTTATATTGGCCTTAAGCTTTTCACCCATTTTGGCAATCGATGCCAATGGGGGAGGAGGTCAGAGAGTTTTGTTCCTAAGCATTTGCATCCCATTCTCATGCACTATTGGTTGTTGCATTGCATGGTGATGCATAATTCCTTATATAAACTCTCTTGAAAGTGATTGTCATCAATTACCAAAATGGGGGAGATTGAAAGGACATGCGGTGCCCCCATGTGTGGTTTTGGTAATTGATGACATTCTCTATGGACTAATGGTTGCATTGAGTTATATTTGAAGGATTTGTCCATAGGCATTTCTTGAAGTCCATGTGTTGGTTTCAAGGAGTTTATGTGTTGACCAAGGTGCTATTAAGGAATTATCCAAAGATTGGTCATGTGAGTGTTGTGCTTATTGCAAGCATGTCTTGAAGAAGAAGATTGTGTGATCATTCATGTTTACCTTCAAGACATCATCCAAACGAAGAGAGTTTGAAAGATTCAAGGTTGATCAAGACTAAGTCAAGAGTGAATCAAGTTGATCAACTCACAAAGCTTAAAATATGTATCGAGAGGGATCAAGTGATCCCATGGTATGGTAAGCATTGTCCATTGCACTTTGTGTACTAACCCATGGTCTATGTGAGAGTTTTATGTGGGGTTAGGTACGTGTCCATGGGCTTGTGTCAAGAGGAAGATATCATACAACCCATGGAAAGGATGACATCAAGTGGTGATCGTAATCAAGGTTGTGTTGTGCAAGTTCAAGTGGAGCATCACGAAGAAATCATGCTTGTAGCTTGCCGTCCATTGTGGTGACAATGGACTTGTGAAGGTGCACCGAAGAGTGACTCACCTGTAGTGGAGTATGGGGGAGCAATCAACTAGCCTTCATCGAGCCAACACAATCACTTGTGAAGGTGTACCGAAGAGTGACTCACCCATAGTGGAGTATGGGGGAGCAATCATCTAGTCTTCATCGAGCCAACGTAATCAAGAAAGGTGGTCCAACTTGAGGGAGTCAAGATCGTCATCATCCAGCTCAAGTGGACCATGTACAAGGCAAAGGTTTTCCCTTGATAGGTTTTCTATTTTACCGGTCTCATGGTGGTAGTTGGGAGACCGGGTTATAGGACCGTTTGCCATACTATCAAGGGGGGCTCTCAAGTTGGTAGCTTTGTCGTATCATTAGTAGAGAGCTCAAACCATTTCATCCTTGCATCATGTTTCTTGGTTCTTGTTTGGTTCTCTTTGTGAGTCTTAGAGCTTATGGTTATCTTGATGACAAGCTTGAGTTCATTGAAAACGGAGTTCGCATGCGTCTTCGATGATGTTTTCGGTGTTGGAGGTTTCACGGTCTTTTTCGAGGAAGGGTTCTCACCATTTTCATTTGGGACTTTTCTCATTTGCTTCTTATTGGTATTTCTATCAACATTGTGTTAGCCCTTGTCGCTAGCTTTCCAACAAACTTGGTTTTGTCGAATTCAGAGTCCGTTTGCAGAAGTTGTGTCAGTTTTGATGTCCTTAAAAGGGGCTGCTGCGGATGTAAATTTTTAGTACCGCCCTTGGGAGCAGTAGTACCGCTTGGAGCGGTACTACCGCGACTACTTCCGTGGCTACTTCTGCTCCAGACCAAAAACTCGTCACTAGTCCAGCGGTGGTAGGCACGGATGTAATTTTTTAGTACCGCTCGCAAGCAGTAGTACCGCTACCCTTAGCAGTAGTACCGCTACCCCTAGCGGTAGTACCGTGAGGTCAAGCGGTACTACCGCTCCGACGGTACATCTGGCCTTTTTGCCTCCTCGCTGTTGTGTTTCAAAGGGCTACTACCGCCCTAGCGGTAGTACCGCTCCTTGTTGCGGTAGTACCGCTCGGTGCGGGCTGTGAGTATAACGGTTGGATTTTTTCCCACCTATAAAAGGGGGTCTTCTTCCCCAATGAACTTTATCTCTTGAGCTCGGGTTCTTCCCCCATTGTTGACCTTCTTCGAGCTTGCTAACTCTCAATCCCTCCATGAATTCTTGCTAGTTTTTGGGGGAAAGGAGAGAGGAGATCTAGATCCACATTTCCACCAATCACTTTCTCCTCTATGTGAGGGGAACCCCTTGGATCTAGATCTTGGAGTTCTTGGTGTTCTCCTTTTGTTCTTCCTCTCATTTTCCTCCCTACCATTAGTTGCTTTGGTGGGATTTGGAGAGAAGGACTTGGGCACTCCGTGTGCCCTTGCCATTGCTTTTGGTGCATTGGTTTGAGTTCTCCACGGTGATACGTGGAAGTTACAAGTTGAGAAGCTTATTACTCTTGGGTGCTTGGTACCCTTGAGCTTGTTCCTCTTGGGTGCTTGGGCGCCCTAGACGGTTGGTGGTGTTCGGAGCTCAATCATTGTGGTGCAAAGCTCCCGGTAAGCATCTGGGTCTCCAATTAGGTTGTGGAGATCGCCCCGAGCAATTTGACGGGTACTGGTGACCGCCCCCAAGGGTTGCCAAAGTGTACGAGTTCGGTGACCACCCCCAAGGGTTGCCATTTGTACGGGTTCGGTGACCGTCCTCAAGGGTCCCTTAGTGGAATCACGGCATCTTGCATTGTGCGAGGGCGTGAGGAGATTACTGTGGCCCTAGTGGCTTCTTGGGAGCATTGTGCCTCCACACCGCTCCAAGCGGAGATTAGCATCCGCAAGGGTGTGAACTTCGGGATACATCGTCGTCTCCGCGTGCCTCGGTTATCTCTTACCCGAGCCCTTTACTTATGCACTTTACTTTGTGATAGCCATATTGTTTCTTGTCATATATCTTGCTATCACTTAGTTGTTTATCTTGCTTAGCATAAGTTGTTGGTGCACTTAGGTGAGCCTAGTTGTTGTAGGTTTTGTGCTTGACAAATTAACCGCTGGGTTTATTCCGCATTTGTTCAAGGCTAAACCGTAATTATTTTAAGGCGCCTATTCACCCCCCCTCTAGGCGACATCCACGATCTTTCAGTAAGTCTTCAGGTGACTTCCAAACCTTCACAAACTCGGTCACTCGGCGATCCACAATTTCCTCTTGGATGCTCTAGACCATGACGCCTAACCGTCTGGAAGATGCAAAGTCTTCAAAAGGAACAAGTGTCGGATCCACGCAGGATCAATCTCTTCCGTGATGCTTAATCACTTTGGGTTTTTAGGTGCTTGGTTTTGGGTTTTCCTCACTTGATGATTTTCGCTCAAAGTCCTCGAAGGATGGGATGCTCTTAATGTCAAGTGTCAGTTTCTCTCGGAGCAGCCAACCAGCTAGTGGTTGTAGGGGCGGCTATTTATAGCCTAGGGAGCAGCCCTTCAATGATATGACCGTTAGGTGGGTAGATATTTTGGGACAGCTGGCGCATAGCACAACAACGGTCGGAAATTTGACTATCAAATTCCTCAGGGCTATCATGTTCCTCACTTGTAGGCAATCCGCACTGGCGAATTCCTAACTCCTCAGTCAGAACAAATTCCTCAAAGATCAGAAGAACTTCGTCTCTGTCACTGAAAAAATGGACTGAACTGTATGAAATTTCCAATGGCTTCACTCGAAGGGATTGGTAGGTGTAGGATTTTGAGATAAGCATCACTTGGAAACTTTTCCTTAATTTTTCCTCGACCTCCTTTAATAGTATGGTGTTTCCTATCACTAAAGAAAGATAAAACGAAACTACGAAAACGAAAGTCTTCACGCTTCATATTCCTTGCATGAATATCAAGTCTTCATGGTCACACCATTTTCTTCACTTTCAAAGTCTTCAGAAAATCTTCAGAAATCCAAAGTCTTCAATTGAAGACATTCATTTTTAGGGATCGACTTTTTTTTGTAGATGCACTTACACAGGCAACGGGTTTGAGTGCATAGAGAGCCTCCCCGTCCTGTCCCGTCAAGTCTCTACGGCATTGAACAGATGTGGTGCCGATGCTAGCCTCGACCGCCGCATTGCTTCAACGATGATTGCAGGTAGTTTTAAGTTCTACGTTAAAGATGCCCTTACCAGGTAGCGACTCCATCAAAGTCGCCATGTCGACCCATCGTCATGCTAACAATCATTAATGACATTCCAACAGAGTGGTTGTCTCGAGCTTGATTGCCATAGTTTGTGGTTTGCTGTTCAAACCAATCTCGCAAGTCTATTTGAAGATTGGTCGTGGTGATATAGGGCACACTCCATTCACCTTAACATTAGCGCCACAGACATTTTAGGACGCATGCTCCATTACGCCACTCTGCCGTTTGATCCACCGCGATTTCGCCCTCGTCACCTCTGCTGAGCCGTCCCAGACTATCGATGGTTCACCGCATCCCCATGGCTTCTTTTTGTTGTCCGGCCGCGGCACTCCTTCCACGCAACTTTAATTTAAATTTTCTCAACCATTTCTTGTAGATTAAGTGTAGCGGCTATAGATTCATGTAGATGGCATATGATTCACATTATCTGTAGCCCTTCCGCTTCCGTAATAGTGCGCCTGTTAGGCATCGAACACAAGACCTCCAGCTGTTGTGTATACTTGTCAACAGCCACCAGAACCAACACAGCTTGGTGATACATATGTTGCGCAGTTCTTTATCACCTAGAATGGCCGGACACTGTAGCGACCAATAGGGGATATTGTAGCTAAAGTGTCTTTTATAGCTCAAAAAGAAAAGAATAATGTGTTTTTCATCTTTCAGAATACTTTTCAAAACATGAATATTTTAAAAAACGAAATGTTTTCCAAAAATATGAATTTCTTTTGGGAAACAAGATTATTTTTGAAAAATTTAAACATTTTTATGAAAAATACTTTGATTTTTGAATATTTTCAAATTTTTGGAACATATTCTCAGAATTGTAACATTTTTCTGAAACTGCAAACATTTTTTCAAAAGGTAAATATTTTATAAAGTTTGTGAACATTTTCTTGAAAACATGAATAAAATATTGAACATTTTTCAAAATTCAAACACCTTTTTAAATTTGCGAGCATTATTTGAAGATACAAAATTTTTTCACATTTACGAATATGTTTTCAAATATACTAACATTTTCCGAAAACATTTCTTATTTTCTAGGGCTTAAGCTTTTGTATTTTCAAATTTTGCATTTTTTATCTTTGTGTTAATTGATTTTTCTAGTTTTGAACTTTATTATTCTTTGAGAAACTTGTTCAAAATTTTGAAAATAGTTTTGCCTAACATAAATGTTCTTGTTTTCATATATTGTTTACAATTCTAAAAAATCTGGAATTTCATAAAATGTTCCAGTTTTTGAAAAACAAATCACAAATTTAAGAAATGTATGTGTTTCCAAAGAGTTGATATTTTTAAAAAAGTACGTGGTTTGCAATTTTGTTTGAAATTTTCATCATTCATAATATTTTAACAATTTTGAAAAAAAAGTGTTCAAGTTTATAAAATTTTTCATACACACTTTGTAATTCCAGAACTATTGACAAATTTCTAGAAATTGTAAGGAGAAAAGAAAATGTTCATGTTGATTGATAATGATGAAAATTACAAATACACTCATCTAAACTGATACTTTTTAGGCTATGGATAAATGATCCCAACTTCTTGTAACAGTCTCGCACAGACAAATGAGGCATCCATGCCAGATTTGAATGACCTCCGACACTGTTTACATGTTGCGACCCGTTTCGACCATTTATCGGTCTATTTTCAGTAAGAAAACTTTAGAAAATGCAAAACTTTTCAAAAATCTACACAGCTTGGCATTGTGCCTTGAATTGGTCATAGTCACTAGTGGAAAACATTTGGGGTCATTTAACAGATGTCAGAAAACAACAAGCTTTCAAACAGACCCTTCTGGCCTATCCGAACACTCTTTGTTGAACATAGTATATTTTTGGACATCTTTGAAATGAACCCCACTTTTGCAAGAAGGTAGGCATGCCCATGGACGATTTTCGACACCGTATGCAAGTGGTGACACATCCGGCCATTTATCGACCTTTCTAACAAAGAAAACTTCAGAAAATGCAAAACTGGGAGAAAACCCAACAATTTGGCATGGTGCCTTTAATTGTTCATATAAGGCCATGAAAAAAATGGGGCCATTTAAGGGATGTCGAGAAATCAGGTGCTCCCGAAAATACCCTTCTCGTCTATCCAAAGGCTCTCCATTGAACATGGTATTTCTTTAGAAATCTCAGGACAGGCACCAACTTTTGCAAGCAAGTGTGCATGCCCATTTTTAGGCATCCATGTCTAGTTTGAATGACCGTACGTTGTGACACGCTCTGCCATTAATCGGCTTTTTTCAGCAAGAAAAATCCAGAAAATACAAAACTTGGCAAAAGCTCAAACAATTTTGCATGGTGCCTTGAACTGGTCATACAAGGCCACAAAAAATGAGGTCATTTATGTGATGTCGAGAAATGAGGTGCACCCAAACAGATCCGTCTAGCCTATCCGAACACTCTCCATTGAACATGGTATTTCTTTGGAAATATCAGGACTGAACCCAACTTTTGCAAGCAAGTGGGCATTGCCCATGTTAGGTATCCATGCCTAGTCTGAATGACTTCCGACACCATATGCATGTTGCGACATGTTCTGCCATTAATTGTACTTGTTTCACCAAGAAAACTCCAGAAAATGCAGAACTTGTCGAAAACCCAAACAACTTGCCATGATGCCCTGAATTCATCATACGAGACCCTTTAAAAATAGTGGGGTCATTTCAAGGATGTCAGAAACAACATGCTCTCAGACGGAGCCTTCTGGCCCCACGAACACACTTCATTCAATATGCTCGATTTTTGTACATCCTTGAAATGATCCCAACTTTTGCTACCAAGTGGTCATGCCCCTTATAAGCATCCATGCTAGGTTTGAACAATTTCTGACACCGTATGCAAGTTGCGACACGTCCAGCCTTTTTCCGCATTTTTTGACCAAGAAAACTAGAAACTTATCGAAAACCAAAACAACTTGTCATGGTGCCTTGGATTGGTCATATGAGACCATGAATAAAAATTGGGCCATTTCAAGGATGTGGAAAAACAATGTGCTCTCAGACGGACCCTTTTGGCCAACCTGAACACCCTCCGTTGAACATGGTGTTTTTGTGTTCATTACCCCAACTTTTGCCACTAGGTGAACGTGCCAATGTTAAGCATCCATGGCAGGTTTGAATGACTTTCGACACCGTATGCAAGTTGCAACACGTCTAGCCATTTTATTGACCTCTTTGACTGAGAAAACTTTAGAAAATGCAAAACTAGACAAAAACCCAAGAAATTTGGCTTGGTTCCTTAAATTAGTCATACAAGGCCATGGGAAAAATATTGGGGGCATGGTGCCTCCCATGGGCATGCCACCTGCATGCCCATGTTGGGGTCTTCAAGAATGTCCAAAAAAACACCATGTTCTACGTAGCGTGTCCGAGTAGGCATCCATGCCAGGTTTGAAGGAAAAAGATATTTAAAATCAAAATTTATATAGGTACTTAAAACTATCATTTTTAGTTTTAACATAACTAATAAATACAAGATGATAGAGTTGAAAACAGCAAATGTTTTTTCAAAGGCATTTAATAAATATTTAAAGGAAAAAAGAATTTGAAATAGTTACTTAAAACTGTTATTTTGTTATTTCAATTTTTGGAGCAGGTTTCAAAATAATAATAAAGTTTAAAAAGGATAAAAAAATTAACTAAAAAGATAAGAAAAGAAAAAAAAATCTTACGCCTTGCCCAACTAAGCGAGGGCATCGCTCCTGTCGGACACCTATTGGAATTTGTTCGGAATTTAGAAAATGTTCCTATTTTCAAAAAATATTGTTCAGAAATTAAAAAAATGTTCTAGAAAATTTAGAGCACTTTTTTATACCATTTTTTGTTCTCATTCCTGAACAATGTTTTGGAATTTATATTTTTGTTTGTGTTCTCCAAAAATCTTTGTTTTCACTATTTTGTTCATGCTTTTCAAAAAATTATTGGCGTTTTGACATTCTGAACAATTTTTTAAAGTCACAAATATTTTTTGAAATTACCTTGCAGTTTTTGAAAATGCAATTTTTTTATTTATGATATTTTTGGAAATAACAAACTTTTTGAGATTTTTGGAACAGCATTTTGAAAGCGCAACCATTTTTTGAAAAGGAAAGTTGAAAGAAAACGAAAAATAAATAAGTAAAAAAAGAAACTATGGAAAAAGGACCGGTTCGCAAAGTGTTCCTAAAATCTTTTTAAAATTCCCAGCCGTCCGTTACTTAATGTGTGTAGATTTATATCGTTCACTAAAGGATTGCTGTCCCTGTTGTTGTGGACAACAGTTTTGATGTAGGTGGTGGCGGGTTCGATTCCAAGCTTGTGCTCTCCTTTTTTGCTATTTGTCATTGCATGCCAGCGCAAATGGGCCGGCCCAAGTGAGCTGCCCGGCTTATACATTACAAACAAACCGTCAAAGATCCATATTATCCTTTATACGTTTTATAAGGAGTTGTATCAAAACGGTACTCTGTCTGTAGATGGATCAGATGGTGGAGCTATTGTTTTTGATGACTCACTGTCTGATTCGGGCTTTGAGTACAAGAGCGTGATGGTTGCTGAAAAAGACAATGTAATCTTGATGGTTGTTCAACGATATATAGCATCAACCGGAAGGAAAACGAAGTGTCCAGGATCACGGGTTACCTCGTCGACATTTTGCCGGAAGAGAATCAGAGGCCATGGTATACGTGTTCCGGGGACACTTCGGCATGACCGAACGGCTGTCCATCAAATTGCCGACGGCATGAAAATCACTGAATTCCAACAACAAGAAATGCCGCTGATTTGTTTTTAATTTTTAACTTTCCGAAAGGTAACCGCGGCACTTTGGATTCTTGCAGAGGGTCTCCCACAGATTTTTCTGATTTTTTCTTTTTTGATTTTTTCTTTTGCATGGGTCTCCTACAGATTCGTTGGATGCCCTCATCAAATGGCCAAAAGATACAATCATAAAAAACACAAAACGGTGGTGAGCGTTTGATGTAGAACAGTACTAGGGAGTTCGGAACGAGAAGACCGAAGTGACAGCCTCACTCACTTTTTTCCTTTTGCTCTTAGACAATTCTAGTACACACCATGGATTTTCAGCTCAAAAATTAGATCAGCGCCGTGGACGTTTTAAACCGAGAAGACGTGTATAAATAAGTCTGCACCTAGCACGAGGCGGGGCAGCGGCGGCCGAGCAGAGTGGGCGCGAGCCATACTGGCCGTGTGCACGTCGCCCATGAACCCGGACTGGAGGAGCTGTGCACGACACAAACGAGGCAACGACACAGCGGAAACGGCACTGGTGGCGTGGGCTGGATAACGGCGGAGCAGAGTCCTGCCGGCCCGCGCAGTAGAGGTAGTGTCACCGAACTCGAACTCACACCTCAAAGGCGACAAATCCGACCCCTCAAATGCCCGTGAACGCATCCGGACGCGCCTACGGGCTTAATTAGCACAGCTCAAATTCATACAAACACATGCAACTACGTACTATATCAAGACATATCATCAGACTATCAAAATTTGGCATGTTTAACCAACATACTATATGTGGAGAAAATCATCCACGGCTGCCCTTGCATTCCAGACGCCCTTCCGTCCTTCTCGTGGAAGTAGCGATAGAAGACGCAGTATAAATCGAGCCGGATCTGCTAGTTACCAGAGTTGTCCGACCCTTGGATGTCCTCCTTCTCTTCCTTCGGGGGTAGTCCGGCCATGGCACGGATCGCCCGATTCTGCTCTCGGGTGAGGGCGCGTGTGTCCCTCGCTGCCACTTCTTTACAATGCAGGCGCGGATGGCTTCCGCCTCTGCGGCAGAGAGCTGCAGCATCAAGCGCCTCTGTTGCCACCATATCGACGGCGAGTCGGGCCTCAGCTGCCCTCATCCTTTCCTTCCCACGGTGGGTACACCGGTCCCGGTAGGACTCGTACTCCGACTACCTGGTGATGGGGAAAGGGAGATTGGATGGCTCCCGGGAGGACCGCGATGATCCAGCCCCAGAGCATCCGAGTGCCCGATGCGCTGCCGCAATGGACCCGCGCTGGATAGATCCCGTCGTCGGTCAAGTGTTGTCCTCCCGGGTGCGGCATAGTGGAATGCGGATGGCCATTGCCGCCTCCAAACCGCATGAGATGACGCCTCAGTCGACGGTCAGGACTGAAGTGGCGAACACGCCCAGGCGCCTCCGGACGCCCATATCCGCCTAACATTTGGGCTGGATATGAGGGATGTCGGAACCCGTGCATTTGAGGCCCATTTGAGATGCCCGTCTAGGTTGTTTTTTTGTGACCGATTACTGTCTAGATCGTCTGCCCAGGTGTGCGACTCGAGTTTGGGCGCCTGGCTGTAGATGCTCTAAGTTGTACAAGATTTACATAAAAAAATGTCCTATATTTTGAGATAGAGGGAGTAGCTTTTAGTGTGTGCGAGCTTGCTATACATGCAGCCCAAAGTCGGTTTGCAAAGTCATATGCTCCCACAATTCGTTTTGGAGCTCGGGCGCTCTTTCAAAAATAATGCAAAAAATAAAAATTAAATTTGAAAAAAATTCAAAAAAAGAAATATATCTATCTATCTATCTGTATCTATCTATCTATCTATCTATACCTATACTAATTACAGACTCCCTAAAAATTCCGACGTTAATTAATAATTAGAAGACGTTAATCTCGTGGGACCAAATTATTACGGTGTAAATCTGTCATGAATCTCGACCAAAAAGAAAAAAAATTCATGGATATTTCCCTCACGGCTGAAATCCCTCAAGTATAAAAAGGCGTTCACGTATGCATGTCTCTCCCACAAACTAACAACCTCTGTTAAAAAGAAAAAAATTCTCATGGATATTTCCCTCACGGCTGAAATCCCTCAAGTATAAAAAAGCGCTCATGTACGCATGTCTCTCCCACAAACTCTAACAACCTCTATTATATCTCCTTCTAAGTCATATAGCTCTTACCATGTGGTAGTTGGTCAATGGAGACCGTGGACGTAACTACTCTCTCTCTCTCTCTCTCTCTCTCTCTCTCTCTCTCTCTCTCTCTCTCTCTCCTCCCTCCCTCCCTCCTCCTCTCCTCCCTCCCTCCCTCCCTCTCCCTCTCCCTCTCCCTCTCCAATCAAATCATATGGTGACAGGTGAGATCTCAATGGTGAGGCCGTGGATGTTCAAGCCATAAAAGTTTTCTACTATTGGCTCTTACAACACCCGAGTATTGTACATATCCATTTATTTTCATGCTTCCTTTTATATTTTCTCTCCTCAAACCCATGCTAGAAAGATTTGGACCGGATTATTTCTATCTTAATAAATCTAACCTTTGGTACGACCATATTTTTTAAGCTATGGTCTTTTTCTGTACATCATCAGCATCCAGTTATGCCATATATGTTGTATGAAAGGCAGAGGGAGTTTATTGTGGCATGTTCTAACAATAGTCCCTTATGTACCAAAGAAAAATACGTGTATCCTTAGCTAATTCACATGTTGTTTTTCAATCAAGTTACTGTTTTTTAGCAGAAAACGGGACAGGGAGAAAGGAAACCAACGTTGTTTTCATGTTGCATGGGCTTATAGTTAGTTCTATGTCTTAGTCACAGCCATGCATGTGGGGGTCTATCAAAACATGTTCACTTATTCTAACTTCTCTATCATTAGATATAGTTGTACAACATAGTGATAGGTATTGTATATCTTACTCATTTTCAATAGTGTAATTAAATAGATTTTTGTTACCAGCTGATTTCAATCCCTATACGAGTGATTCATTTTACTAAGGTTTAGGAACTCGCTCTAAGTGGTACTATTCTGTATCTTGAGGGCTAGATAGCTTCCTTGACTAACAAATATTTTCAAGTTGTCTTTTCATAGAACTTATTTCACTTAATTTATTCAATTGTAACTTGCCCTTTTCTATCTGGTATTGCTCTTACTCTGTTGACGTGGGGGTATATCATGCCATCACAAATATTTTGGGGTTGCATCAATTCTCTGCAATACACATATGATATGGTATTGTGCTATATTTCCTATTGTACGACTGATTTTGTCAGAAATCTTCGATTTTCAGTACACTTTTATGTCAATCACACGATGTGATTTTCCCATGGATGTATATGTGTTTCATTTTTGTTGAAATAGATCAAAAAATGCGCTTTCAGTTTTTAGTATGAAATGTTCATTTGCAGGAAAATAATAATTCATTAATGCTATACCGATACTCTTGGTTGTTTAACACACTAAACTGGCGAATCATTTGTCCCTAAAAATTGAGCCAGACAACACGTTTATAGTTAGTTGTTTTCTCGCTCGCAGCCATGTGTGCGGGGTCTATTTGAATAAGTTCATCTATTGTATTCTAGCTAAACTTTCATTAGATATATTTCTACGGCATAGCGGGCAGTATTGTATCTTTTCAATTTTCAGCAAGGTATTTAACCTTTTTTTTGCCAAGTGATTTCAATGAATTCAATCTTCAATTTATTATGCTTGCTATACTAAGTTATTAGGAAGTTGATGTTAGCCTTTATGGAATCCTTGATGTACCATATTTAGGAAGTAGCACTAAGTCGTACTGTTCTATATCTTGATGGGTAGATTACTTTACTACTTCACTCATTTTCTCCAGTTGTCTTTGCATAGAACTTATTTCACTAAATTTATTCAACTATTGCTTTCCCTATTCTGCATGGTATTGTTCATGCTATGTTGGTGTGGTTGTTAGTGCGCGGATATAGCAGGGCACATTGAATACTTTCGGGTTGCACGCTTTCTTTGCAATAGAGATATGGCACTGTATTCTGATTTATTTGCTTTTGTATGACTAAATTTATTATGAGTATTTGATTTTGCCATGGATGTATCTTTTAATTATAATTTTTCTTTGCTTGGTATTGATCAACAATTCACATTCAATTTTTAGTGAGATATTAAATATTCATTTGATCAATGTTATTATCATACTTCACATGGTTTTACACCTTTATACGACTATATCACGATTGGAAAATCATGTGCACATAGAAAAATCGATCCATGAACTCATCAACGAAACAAAATTCCCTTCGACATTACGTGTTTAAGAAACTCCTGGTATTTTCAGTAATAATAAAAGACCATTCCAAATATATTCTAACGATCATTTCTTTTTCCATGTTTATTTGAAACAATGACCATCCTTCTTTTAATATTGCTAGCCCGTGCATCCGCACGGGTTGACGACTAGTGTACATAAAAGACAACAACAAGGGAGGCATGTAGGTCAATGGCAACCACAAATAGGCAAATGTAGATTTTCTATGAGTAAGAGTATTGATCTCATAAGGAACTAAAGAAAATGATAAATGCAAAAATAACAATGTTTCATTGTAAATATTAAAAGATGTAGATAATTTGATGTTTTGTGTGTGTGTGATCGAGCAATGGAACGTGATTAATAATAATAAAAAAAGAGTGCATCAAATGGCCTAATCCTTCATAATGACAAGGATGGTAGCAAAAACACCCCACGCCCGCGTCGCTCCTGCAGCGGCTCGGGCGGAACCCTAGCCCGCCCCTAGTGGCGTCCCAAGAACCCGGTCTGGAGCGTCTGTGCACGACGCCAACGACACACCCGGAAACGGCAGCAGTGGTGTTGTGGTCTTGTGACGGTAGATGTCCTCGTGCGAGAACTAAGTCGTGAGGCCATCGCTGCTAGATAATCGCTTGAACGGGGTTGGTCGGAATCGAGAGACTCGAGTTTTACCCAGGTTCGGCCCCTTATAGTGGAGGTAAAAGCCTACATCCTCTTGATTGCTATTGATGATGATCTCGATTGCAAGGGTACTATTTTGCTAACTCAGTCTGTGTGTCCAGACTAGCCCTCTGAGGGTGCCTTGCCCCTCCTTACATAAGTTGAAGGGGCTAGTTTACATGTAGAGTCCTAGTAGGACTACAACTAATCTATTTTGTATTACAAGCCGGATATTAGTCCAGGTCTTATTCGAACGGTCCAACGCCGGCCTACTGGGCCATCTTCATGTTGGGTCACGTTGAAACAAGTTCATTTTTCACCCCCAAATGTGCCTCAATGGACAAATACTCCCATGAAGTCCATTTTGGTATAGTTTTGACCCTGAAATCTTCAAACCCGGATAAATCTGCCCCTGGAGCGGTTTTGTTACGATTTTGGTGGTTTTGGAGATGACGTTGTCTTCCTCCTCTCCTCCTCTCCTGTGTGTCATTCATCCGACCGCCATGGACGCCTCGGAAGAGATGCTACAACGTCGCCCCGGATGCCCCAACCCCCTCCTTTCCCTTCACTCCCGACTCCCCCTTCTCTCACTCTCTCGTCGCGGGAATCGTGTGCTCCGCACGCGCTTGTCCTGCGGTCACCGCCGCCGCCGCCGTGGCCCACGCGACCAGCGGCCATCTTGAGCCACACCACCGCGTCAAGCAGCTCCGCCGCGCCTCCCTCGTCTACTCTCGCGAAGTGATTGGAGAGAGTCTCCCGCCTAATTAGAGCGTGGACGTCATCTTCCTCATTCTTGGCCTGCCGCCGTTGTGCATGATTCACTAGCTCTAAGGAGCCCTGATGCCTCTGCCGCCTTCCTTGAGCTCCCTCCGGTGTTGCTGGCCCCGCTAGCGCCTCTATGACAAACCCATCGACCCCGAGCTCCTTCCTCCATGGATGGCGCCGGGCGCCAAAGGGCCCGTGGAGTGAAGTTGATGATGTCACGCCGGTGGTGACATCGGCCGCGTTGGAGCTGTGCCGCACGACGAAGGTAGACGGCTTGATCTTGTTCTTGGACAACCGGGGACAATCCCCGCACGCTGGTTCAAGGCCATGACGACACCAATCCGTTACCCTGGCCGCTCCACCGCCATCGTTGTGCTCTCAATCGAACATGGCCACCATGGAGTCCAGCTGGTTGCTACCGAGGCTTGGCCGTGGTGGCGAAGGCTCCTTTCTAGTGACTAGTGAGCGTGAGGCCCAGCTGCCGACCATCCCACGACCTGTTCGACAGCTTTGATTCAATCTGCTCTGCCTACTTTCAGCTAGTGCCTTCCTTCTTCCTAGATTTTCTGCTTCTTCATATAAAACTTGCATTTTGCAGCTAGCTTCTTGATTAGTTTGGTTATTTTCCTTACCATGCTGTCAACGTTAACACGTTCTTATGTACGTACAAACTAAGATTCAACATCAGGCTGCATGCCGACAACAGACTAGAGCCGCTGCCCCTGCGGAGGACAAAATCGCTGATGCCATGCCACAGCTCCTCACAGCCGTCGGTAAGAATAAAACTAATGTGGTCAACATCCTAATCAGCAGTCAAAACCACCTAAAATGTGACACGTCAGCCTCAAAACCGCTCAAGGGTATGATTTGCCCGGTTTTGTAGATTTCAGGGTCAAATTTGTACCAAAATTGACTTTAGGGGGTTATGTGTCCATGAGCCCACATTTAAGGGTGAAATATGAACTTCTTTCGGTCACGTTTGGGCACCCGTATTCTCTTCCGCACGAATCAACCCAGGCCGGGTTTGTCTTCCGCCGGTTCATGCTTCCTCCGCTGGGTCTTGCTTCCTTTTGCTGGGTCATGCATGCCTTGCCGGGCCTTGATATCCCTGGCCGTGTTACGTGCAGCCTCCCAGCTTGTTTCCTTGATAACCCGGTCTTGGGCCTTCTGGTCTTTGGCGGGTTTATACTTGGGCTGCCGGGTCTAGCCACAGGTAATTCCCCCGACAGGTGGCATGGGCCGAATAACGACTGCCTCTGAGTCCTGTGGGCCGGCCTAGTGAAGGTAGTGTCACCGTACTCGAGCTCACATCTCGCAGACGACCTAACGTCAAGTTGTAAGAACATAATTCCCGTTGCACCACTCCTTGTGCATACAGTTCTACAAGATAGGTCTTTCTCAAAAAAGCTATGACTGCCTCCCCCCGAAGAAAAGTCTAGGGTTCCCCTGCCTCCCGTCGGCGTTGCCGTCGGTCTGCCTCGTCTCCGGTGGCCTAAGGGTCATGGCGACGTGGTGGATCTCGGCCCTTGCTAGCGGGAGGGCTCTGCTTTCAGTTGTTTCTTCGCTTTTTGTTAGGATTAGTGTCCTGTTCAGGAATACGAGACGGCAGCGGCTCCCTGAAGATGGAATAAGGTTCTCCCCGCATAGCCCTCATTCCGATGGTGTATCTAGCATCATCGGTGCGCGTGTGGAGGTGTGTCTCCGGCGGATCTTTCCTTGGTGGATTTGCTCGGATATGGTCGTAGTTCGTCTACGTCCATGTGTTTTCAAGATGGATCCTTACGATCTACGTTACTCTTCATCAACGGCGGTTGTTGTTCTGTTGCGCTGGTCCTCTAGGGCCTTAACACGTCGACTTCCCGACTGTAAACTACAAGTTTTTCCGGCTCTAGCTAGGGGGGCAATGACGTGTGCGCCTTCGGCTGATGTAATTTTTGTTATTTCTGTTGTTCGTTGTACTGTCATGATTGAAGATGGATAGATCAGAAGTTCTCTCACAAAAAAAGTTGTAAGAACATATACAGTTGGACGCCACAAACTCCCCTCATACGTTCGGGCAGACGACCCAGTCAGTGGTCGGTATTAAAAATTCGATCCAGACGGGCACGTCAAACCGGCCTCAAACGCTCTGGCCAACCGGCAACCCTTATTTCTAGCATAAATATGAGGCGGATATGGGAAGGCCCGGGTATGACTAGGTGAAGGAAATGCCTTAGAGGCAATAATAAAGTTGTTATTTATATTTCCTTATATCATGATAAATATTTATTATTCATGCTAGAATTGTATTAACTGGAAACTTAGTACATGTGTGAATACATAGACAAACAGAATGTCACTAGTATGCCTCTACTTGACTAGCTCGTTGAATCAAAGATGGTTAAGTTTCCTAGCCATAGACATGAGTTGTCATTTGATTAACGGGATCACATCATAGAGAATGATATGATTGACTTGACCCATTCCGTTAGCTTAGCACTTGATCGTTTAGTATATTGTTATTGCTTTCTTCATGACTTATACATGTTCCTATGACTATGAGATTATGCAACTCCCGAATACCGGAGGAACACTTTGTGTGCTACCAAACGTCACAACGTAACTAGGTGATTATAAAGGTGCTCTACAGGTGTCTTCGATGATCCTTGTTGAGTTGGCATAGATCGAGATTAGGATTTGTCACTCCGATTCTTAAAGAGGTATCTCTGGGCCCTCTCGTTAATGCACATCACTATAAGCCTTGCAAGCAATGTAACTAATGAGTTAGTTGCGGGATGATGCATTACGAAACGAGTAAAGAGACTTGCTGGTAACGAGATTGAACTAGGTATTGAGATATCGACGATCGAATCTCGGGCAAGTAACATACCGATGACAAAGGGAACAAGCTATGTTGTTATGCGGTTTGACCGATAAAGATCTTCGTAGAATACGTGGGAGCCAATATGAACATCCAGGTTCCGCTATTGGTTATTGACCAGAGACGTGTCTCGGTCATGTCTACACAGTTCTCGAACCCATAGGGTCCGCACGCTTAACGTTCGGTGATGATCGGTATTATGAGTTTAAGTGTTTTGATGTACCGAAAATAGATCGGAGTCCCGGATATGATCACAGACATGACGAGGAGTCTTTAAATGGTCGAGACATAAATATTGATATATTGAACGACTATATTCGGACACCGGAAGTGTCCCAGGGGTCTCCGGATAATTATCGGAGTGCCGGGGGGTTATCGGAACCCCCGGGGGAACTAATGGGCCAACATGAGCCTTGTGAGAGAGAGAGGAGGGAGCCATGCGCTGGTCGCGCGCCCCCGCTTGGGAGTCCGAATTGGACAAGGAGGGGGGGGGGCGCCCCCTCTTTCCTCCCTCTCTCGCTCTCCCCTTCCCCCTTCCTAGTTGGACTAGGAAAAGGGGAGTCCTACTCCTACTAGAGGAGGACTCCCCCCTCTCCTTGGCGCGCCCCAAGGGCCGTCCGGCCTCCCCCTTGCTCCTTTATATATGGGGGCTGGGGGAACCCTAGAACACACAATAGACATTGTTCTTAGCCGTGTGCGGTGCCCCCTCCACGATAATCCACCTCGATCATATCGTTGCAGTGCTTAGGCGAAGCCAAGCGCCGGTAGCTTCATCATCACTGTCATCATGCCGTCGTGCTGACAAAGCTCTCCCTCGACACTTTGCTGGATCGTGAGTTCGTGGGACGGTCACCGAGCCGAACATGTGCAGATCGTGGAGGTGCCGTACTTTCGGTGCTAGGATCTATCGATCGTGAAGACGTACGACTACATCAACCGCTTTGTCATAACACTTCCGCTTACGGTTTATGAGGGTACGTGGACAACACTCTCCCCTCTCGTTGCTATGCATCACCATGATCTTGCATGTGCGTAGGATTTTTTTTTGAAATTACTACGTTCCCCAACACTGGGCGCGTCTGCTACTTCATATGCGGATCACGTTGGCGCACCTGACCCAACATATAATCATGCCCAACCGCTCCCTGGACCAAACCTGCCACCCCACTCCTCTCCCCTCCGCTCCAGTCCGCCTCCCAAACTATCGTCTAGTGATCTCCGGCCATCCGGAATGGCAGGCAGCGTATCCGAGTCCAACACCTCCAGATTCATCAATCCCGAACTCATCCCACTCGGCCTTGAGGGACGGAATGACCATCCAGCTTGTGTTCCGCTGCTCTCGGGAGGAGGCCGCCCGGTGTAAGTGTTAGACTCCTTCCGTCGTGTGCGTCCGTCCAAATGGCGCATGTATCCGCCACGAGGTGTTGCATCGCTGCCTCACCAGAGGTGGTGCGGTCCGTCTGGCTCCGAACATGGTGGCAGACTTGCAACACCACCGTTAGCGCGCCGAGGTGAAGGTGAACGAAACATGAATGTTGGCTGACACAAACATGACGTGGGAGGCGTTGGCAACCCTCGTGGCGGTGGATGTTGGCGAAGAGGAGTCGCAACCCCGTATGTTTCACCAATCCGGGTGTTGTAACCGCGTCATGGTGGATGTCGCCGGCTTGTCCCAGGATGGATCCATCATAGATCTGACATCCACCATCACTGTCAGGGTTGCAGTTTTCGAAGAGGAAGAGTAGGTCATGGGAGATGGCGATGCCTTGAGTCCCGTGAGCCGGCTCATGTCGCATGTCCTACTCTACCTCACGGGTGATCGGACCAGCACTCTGAGGGGCACAGCCGGTTGCCGGACATGGGCACGGCGGAGCCGGAAGAGCTCCGCTTAAAGATTGGTTTATGTTTCATGTAATAGTATGGATTTGAGGTTTCTAATATAAGGTATACGGTTATGGAATCGATTATTTGAGACATGACCGATCACTGTTGAGGGTTCTGATTGGCTGATTGGCAAGCTTGGTTGTAGATGCTCTATAGATTTAGAGCAAACAAGTCATATATGAAGGAAATATGCCCTAAAGGCAATAATAAAGTTGTTATTTATATTTCCTTATATCATGATAAATCTTTATTATTCATGCTAGAATTGTATTAACCGGAAACTTAGTACAGGTGTGAATACATAGACAAACGGAATGTCACTAGTATGCCTCTACTTGACTAGCTCGTTGAATCAAAGATGGTTAAGTTTCCTAGCCATAGACATGAGTTTTCATTTGATTAAAGGGATCACATCATTAGAGAATAATGTGATTGACTTGACCCATTCCGTTAGCTTAGCACTTGATCGTTTACTATATTGCTATTGGTTTCTTCATGACTTATACATGTTCCTATGACTATGAGATTATGCAACTCCCGAATACCAGAGGTACACTTTGTGTGCTACCAAACGTCACAACGTAACTGGGTGATTATAAAGGTGCTCTACAGATGTCTCCGATGGTACTCGTTGAGTTGGCATAGATCGAGATTAGGATTTGTCACTCCGATTGTCAGAGAGGTATCTCTGGCCCGTCTCGATAATGCACATCACTATAAGCCTTGCAAGGAATGTAACTAATGAGTTAGTTGCGGGATGATGCATTACGGAACGAGTAAAGAGACTTGCCGGTAACGAGATTGAACTAGGTATTGAGATAACGACGATCGAATCTCGGGCAAGTAACATACCGATGACAAAGGGAAGAACGTATGTTGTTATGCGGTTTGACCGATAAAGATCTTCGTAGAATATGTGGGAGCCAATATGAACATCCAGGTTCCGCTATTGGTTATTGATCGGAGACATGTCTCGATCATGTCTACATAGTTCTCGAACCCGTAGGGTCCGCACGCTTAACGTTCGGTGACGATCGGTATTATGAGTTTATGTGTTTTGATGTACCGAAGATAGTTCGGAGTCCCGGATATGATCACAGACATGAAGAGGAATCTCGAAATGGTTGAGACATAAAGATTGATATATTGGACAACTATATTCAGACACCGGAAGTGTTCTGGGGGTCACCGGATAATTATCAGAGTGCCGGGTGGGTTATCGGAACCCCCGGGGGAACTAATGGGCCAACATGGGCCTTGTGTGTGAGAGAGAGAGGAGGGAGCCATGGGCTGGCCGCCCCCCCCCTTGGGAGTCCGAATTGGACAAGGAGGGGGGCGGCGCCCCCTCTTTCCTCCCTCTCTCCCTCTCCTTCCTTTCCCCTTCCCCCTTCCTAGTTGGACTAGGAAAAGGGGAGTCCTACTCCTACTTGGAGGAGGACTCCCCCCTCTCCTTGGCGTGCCCCAAGGGCTGGCCGGCCTCCCCCTTGCTCCTTTATATACGGGGGCAGGGGGGGGCACCTTAGAACACACAACAGACATTGTTCTTAGCCGTGTGCGGTGCCCCCCTCCACCATAATCCACCTCGATCATATCATTGCAGTGCTTAGGCAAAGCCCTGCGCTGGTAGCTTCATCACGCTGTCGTGCTGACGAAGCTCTTCATCGACACTCTGCTGGATCGTGAGTTCGTGGGACGTCACCGAGCCGAACGTGTGCAGATCACGGAGGTGCCGTACTTTTGGTGCTAGGATCGGTCGATCGTGAAGACATACGACTACATCAACCGCATTGTCATAACGCTTTCGCTTACGTTCTACAAGGGTACATGGACAACACTCTCCTCTCTCGTTGCTATGCATCACCATGATCTTGCCTGTGCGTAGGATTTTTTTTGAAATTACTACGTTCCCCAACAGTGGCATCCGAGCCAGGTTTATGCGTAGATGTTATATTCACAAGTAGAACACAAGTGAGTTGTGGGCGATAATAGTCATACTGCTTAGCAGCATGTCATAATTTGATTCGGCGATATTGTTGGATGAAGCGGCCCGAACCGACATTACGCGTACGCTTACGCGAGACTGGTTCTACCGACGTGCTTCGCTTTACAGGTGGCTGGCGGTGTCGGTTTCTCCAACTTTAGTTGAATCGAGTGTGGCTACGCCCGGTCCTTGTTGAAGGTTAAAACAACACATACTTGACGAAAAATCGTTGTGGTTTTGATGCGTAGGTAAGAACGGTTCTTTCTCAGCCTTAGCAGCCACGTAAAACTTGCAACAACAAAGTAGAGGACGTCTAACTTGTTTTTGCAGGGCATGTTGTGATGTGATATGGTCAAGACATGATGCTAAATTTTATTGTATGAGATGATCATGTTTTGTAACAGAGTTATCGGCAACTGGCAGGAGCCATATGGTTGTCACTTTATTGTATGAAATACAAACGCCATGTAATTGCTTTACTTTATCACTAAGCGGTAGCGATAGTCGTAGAAACAATAGTTGACGAGACGACAACGATGCTACGATGGAGATCAAGGTGTCGCGCCGGTGACGATGGTGATCATGACGGTGCTTTGGAGATGGAGATCAAAGGCACAAGATGATGATGGCCATATCATATCACTTATATTGATTGTATGTGATGTTTATCCTTTATGCATCTTTTTTTTCTTAGTTCGACAGTAGCATTATAAGATGACAATTTCAAGGTACAAGTGTTCTCCCTAAGTATGCACTGTTGCGAAAGTTCATCGTGCCGAGACACCATGTGATGATCGGGTGTGATAAGCTCTACGTTCACATACAACAGGTGCAAGCCAGTTTTGCACATGCAGAATACTCGGGTTAAACTTCACGAGCCTAGCATATGCAGATATGGCTTCAGAACACTGAGACCGAAAGGTCGAGCGTGAATCATATAGTAGATATGATCAACATAGTGATTCTCACCATTTAAAACTACTCCATCTCACATGATGATCGGACATGGTTTAGTTGATTTGGATCACGTGATCACTTAGATGATTAGAGAGATATCTATCTAAGTGGGAGTTCTTTAGTAATATAATTAATTGAACTTTAATTTATCTTGAACTTAGTACCTAATAGTATTTTGCATATCTATGTTGTTGTAGATAGATGGCCCGTGCTGTTGTTCCGTTGAATTTTAATGTGTTCCTAGAGAAAGCTAAGTTGAAAGATGATGGTAGCAACTACATGGACTGGGTCCGTAACTTGAAGATTATCCTCATTGCTGCACAAAAGAATTATGTCCTGGAAGCACCGCTAGGTGCCAAACCCGTTGCAGGAGCAACGCCAGATGTTATGAATGTTTGGCAGAGCAAAGCTGATGACTACTCGATAGTTCAGTGTGCCATGCTTTACGGCTTAGAACCGGGACTTCAACGACGTTTTGAACGTCATGGAACATATGAGATGTTCCAGGAGTTGAAGTTAATATTTCAAGCAAATGCCCGGATTGAGAGATATGAAGTCTCCAATAAGTTCTACAGCTGCAAGATGGAGGAGAATTGTTCTGTCAGTGAGCATGTATTCAAAATTTATGGGTATAACAATCACTTGATTCAACTAGGAGTTAATCTTCCTGATGATAGTGTCATTGACAGAATTCTTCAATCACTGCCACCAAGCTACAAGAGCTTCGTGATGAACTATAACATGAAAGGGAATGATAAGACAATTCCCGAGCTCTTCGCAATGCTAAAGGTTGCGGAGGTAGAAATCAAGAAGGAGCATCAAGTGTTGATGGTCAAGAAGACCACCAGTTTCAAGAAAAAGGGTAAATGGAAGAAAGGGAACTTCAAGAAGAATGGCAAAGCAAGTTGCTGCTCAAGTGAAGAAGCCCAAGTCTGGACCTAAGTCTGAGACTGAGTGCTTCTGCTGCAAAGGGACTGATCACTGAAAGCGGAACTGCCCCAAGTATTTGGCGGATAAGAAGGATGGCAAGGTGAACAAAGGTATATATGATATACATGTTATTGATGTGTACCTTACTAATGCTCGCAGTAGCACCTGGGTATTTGATACTGGTTATGTTGCTAATATTTGCCACTCGACACAGGGACTACGGATTAAGCGAAGATTAGCTAAGGACGAGGTGACGATGCACGTGGGAAATGGTTCGAAAGTCGATGTGATCGCGGTCGGCACGCTACCTCTACATCTACCTTCGGGATTAGTTTTAGACCTGAATAATTGTTATTTGGTGCCAGCGTTGAGCATGGACATTATATCTGGATCTTGTTTAATGCAAGATGGTTATTCATTTAAATCAGAGAATAATGGTTGTTCTATTTATATGAGTAATATCTTTTATGGTCATGCACCCTTGAAGAATGGTCTATTTTTATTGAATCTCGATACTAGTGATACACATATTCATAATATTGAAGCCAAAAGATGCAGTGTTGATAATGATAGTGCAACTTATTTGTGGCACTGCCATTTGGGTCATATTAGTGTAAAGCGCATGATGAAACTCCATTCTGATGGACTTTTGGAATCACTTGATTATGAATCACTTGGTACTTGCGAACCATGCCTCATGGGCAAGATGACTAAAACTCTGTTCTCCAGAACAATGGAGTGAGCAACAAATTTACTAGAAATCATACATACTAATGTATGTGGTCCGAAAAATGTTGAGGCTCGCGGCGTGTATCGTTATTTTCTCACCTTCACAGATGATTTGAGCAGATATGGGTATATCTACTTGATGAAACATAAGTCTGAAACAGTTGAAAAGTTCAAAGAATTTCAGAGTGAAGTGGAAAATCATCATAGCAAGAAAATAAAGTTCCTACGATCTGATCGTGGAGGAGAATATTTGAGTTACTAGTTTGGTCTATATTTGAAACAATGCGGAATAGTTTCGCAACTCACCCACCCGGAACACCATAGCGTAATGGTGTGTCCGAACATCGTAATCGTACTTTACTAGATATGGTGCGATCTATGATGTCTCTTACTGATTTACCGCTATCATTTTGGGGTTATGATTTAGAGACGGCTGCATTCACGTTAAATAGGGCACCATCTAAATCCATTGAGACAACACCTGATGAATTATGGTTTGGCAAGAAACCCAAGTTGTCATTTCTTAAAGTTTGGGGCTGCGATGCTTATGTGAAAAAGCTTCAACCTGATAAGCTCCAACCCTAATCGGAGAAATGTGTCTTAATAGGATACCCAAAGGAGACTGTTGGGTACACCTTCTATCATAGATCCGAAGGCAAGACATTCGTTGCTAAGAATGGATCCTTTCTAGAGAAAGAGTTTCGTCCGAAAGAAGTGAGTGGGAGGGAAGAAGAACTTGATGAGGTAACTATACCTGCTCCCTTATTGGAAAGTAGTGTTGGGGAACGTAGCAGAAATTCAAAATTTTCCTACGTGTCACCAAGATCTATCTATGGAGAAACCAGCAACGAGGGGAAGGAGAGTGCATCTACATACCCTTGTAGATCGCTAAGCGGAAGCGTTCAAGAGAACGGGGTTGATGGAGTCGTACTCGTCGTGATCCAAATCACCGATGATCCTAGCGCCGAACGGACGGCACCTCCGCGTTCAACACACGTACAGCCCGGGGACGTCTCCTCCTTCTTGATCCAGCAAGGGGAGAGGAGAAGTTGAGGGAAAACTCCGAAAGCACGACGGCGTGGTGGTGATGGAGCTCGTGGTTCTCCGGCAGAGCTTCGCTAAGCACTACGGAGGAGGAGGAAGTCTTTGGAGGAGGGAGGGGCTGCGCCAGGGGAAGGGTGCGGCTGACCTCTCTCTCCCTCACTATATATAGGGGTAAGGGGGGTGGAGGAGGCGCCCTAGGGTTCCCTAGGGGAGGGTCGGCGGCCACAGGGGAAACACTAGATGGGTTTGGGCGCCCCACCCCTAGGAAACTTGCCCCCCAAGCCGGGAAGGGGCTGCCCTAGGGAGGCGCCCCACCTCTCCTGGTTACGTGAGAGGGGCTGGGAGGGGCGCACCACCCCTTAGTGGGCTGGTTTTCCCCTTCCCCTTTGGCCCATGAGGCCCTCCAACACTTGCCGGGGCTCCCGAAACACCTTTCGGTCATGCTAGCCATAGCCTGGTACCCCCGGAACACTTCCAGACTCCAATACCCTTCGTCCAATATATCGATCTTCACCGCCGGACCATTCCGGAACTCCTCGTGATGTCCGGGATCACATCCGGGACTCCGAACAACCTTCGGTAACCACATACTATTTCCCATAACAACTCTAGCGTCACCAAACCTTAGACCCTACGGGTTCGGGAACCATGCAGACATGACCGAGACGTTCTCCGGTCAATAACCAATAGCGGGATCTGGATACCCATGTTGGCTCCCACATGTTCCACGATGATCTCATCGGATGAACCACGATGTCGAGGATTCAATCAATCCCGTATTCAATTCCCTTTGTCTAGCGGTATTGTACTTGCCTGAGATTCGATCGTCGGTATCCCGATACCTTGTTCAATCTCATTACCGGCATGTCTCTTTACTCGTTCGTAACACATCATCCGTGATCAACCCCTTGGTCACATTGTGCACATTATGATGATGTCCTACCGAGTGGGCCCAGAGATACCTCTCCGTCAACCGGAGTGACAAATCCCAGTCTCGATTCGTGCCAACCCAACAGATACTTTCGGAGATACCTGTAATGAACCTTTATAGCCACCCAGTTACGTTGTGACGTTTGGTACACCCAAAGCATTCCTATGGTATCCGGGAGTTGCACAGTCTCATGGTCTAAGGAAATAATACTTGACATTAGAAAAGCTTTAGCATACGAACTACGATCTTTGTGCTAGGCTTAGGATTGGGTCTTGTCCATCACATCATTCTCCTAATGATGTGATCCCGTTATCAATGACATCCAATGTCCATAGTCAGGAAACCATAACCATCTATTGATTAACGAGCTAGTCAACTAGAGGCTTACTAGGGACATGGTGTTGTCTATGTACCCACACATGTATCTGAGTTTCCTTTCAATACAATTATAGCATGGATAATAAACGATTATCATGAACAAGGAAATATACTAATAACTAATTTATTATTGCCTCTAGGGCATATTTCCAACAGTCTCCCACTTGCACTAGAGTCAATAATCTAGTCCACATCGTCATGTGATTAACACTGATAGGTCACATCGCCATGTGACCAACATCCAAAGAGTTTACTAGTGTCTGTAAACTAGTTCACATCATCATGTGATTAAGAGTCAATGAGTTCTGAGGTTTGATCATGTTTTGCTTGTGAGAGAGGTTTTAGTCAACGGGCCTGAACCTTTCAGATCCGTGTGTGCTTTGCAAATTTCTAGGTCATATTGTAAACGCTGCTTCCACACTCCACTTGGAGCTATTCCAAATGGTTGCTCCACTATACGTATCCGGTTTGCTACTCAGAGTCACTCGGATAGGTGTTAAAGCTTGCACCGACGTAACCCTTTACGCCGAACTCTTTATCACCTCCATAATCGAGAAACATGTCCTTATTTACTCCAAGGACAATTTTGATCGCTGTCCAATGATCCATTCTGGATCATTCTTGTACCCTTGATTGACTCATGGCAAGGCACACTTCGGTGCGGTACACAACATAGCATCTTGTAGAGCCTACGTCTAAGGCATAGGGGCGACCTTCGTCCTTTCTCTCTTTTCTGCCGTGGTCAAGCTTTAAGTCTTAACTTCATACCTTACATCTCAGGCAAGAACTCCTTCTTTGGTGATCCATCTTGAACACCTTCAATATCATGTCAAGGTATATGCTCATTTGAAAGTACCATTAAGCGTTTTGATCTATCCTATAGATCTTGATGCTCAATGTTCAAGTAGCTTAATACAGGTTTTCACTTGAAAAACACTTTTCAAATAACCTTATATGCTTTCCAGAAATTCTACATCATTTCTGATCAACAATATGTCAACAACATATACTCATCAAAAATTCTATAGTGCTCCCACTCACTTCTTTGGAAATACAAGTTTCTCATAAACTTTGTATAAACCCAAAATCTTTGATCATCTTATCAAAGAGTATATTCCAACTCCGAGATGCTTACTCCAGTCCATGGAAGGATCACTGGAGCTAGCATACCTTTCAGCATCCTTAGGATTGACAAAACCTTTCTGATTGTATCTCATACAACCTTTCCTTACGGAAACTGGTAAGGAAACTCGTTTTGACATCCATCTGCTAGATTTCATAAATGCAGCTAATGCTAACATGATTCCGACGGACTTAAGCATCGCTACGGATGAGAAAATTTCATCTTAGTCAACTTGTGAAAAACTCTTTGCCACAAGTCGAGCTTCATAGACGGTGACATTACCGTCCACGTCCGTCTTCTTCTTAAAAATCCATTTATCTCAATAGCTTGCCGATCATCGGGCAAGTCCACCAAAGTCCATGCTTTGTTCTGATACATGGATCCTATCTCGGATTTCATGGCCTCTAACCATTTGTCGAAATATGGGCCCACCATCGCTTCTCCATAGCTCGTAGGTTCATTGTTGTCTAGCAACATGACCTTCAAGACAGGATTACTGTACCACTCAAGCGAGACGCATCCTTGTCACCCTATGAGGTGCAGTAGTGACTTGATCCAAGTTTCATGATCACTATCATAAGCTTCTACTTCAATTGGTGTAGGTGCCACAGAACAACTTCCGTGCCTGCTACACACTAGTTGTAGTGACGGTTCAATAACCATATCAAGTCTCCACCATCCTCCCACTCAACTTTTCGAGACAAACTTTTCCTCGAGAAAGGACCTGATTCAAGAAACAATCCCTATTGCTTTCGGATCTGAATTAGGAGGTATACCCAACTGTTTTGGGTGTCCTATGAAGATGCATTTTATCCGCTTTGGGTTCGAGCTTATCAACTTGAAACTTTTTCACATAAGCGTCGCAACCCCAAACTTTTAAGAAACGACAACTTAGGTTTCTCCAAACCATAGTTCAAATAGGGCCGTCTCAACGGAATTAAGTGGTGCCCTATTAAAGTGAGTGCGGTTGTCTCTAATGCCTAACCCATGAACGATAGTGGTAATTCGATAAGAGACATCATGGTACGCACCATATCTAATAGGGTGCAACTATGATGTTCGGACACACCATCACACTATGGTGTTCCAGGCGGTATTAATTGTGAGACAATTTCCACTATGTCTTAATAGCGTGCCAAAGCTCGTAACTCAGATACTCATCTCTATGATCATATCATAGAAATTTTATCCTCTTGTCACGATGATCTTTAACTTCACTCTGAAATTACTTGAACCATTTAATAATTCAGACTTGTGTTTCATCAAGTAAATATACTTAGTATCTACTCAAATCATCTGTGAAGTAAGAACATAACGATATCCACTGCGTGCCTCAGCATTCATTGGACTGCACACATCAAAATGTATTACTTCCAACAAGTTGCTTTCTTGTTCCATTTCACTGAAAAACGAAGCTTTCAGTCATCTTGCCCATGTGGTATGATTTGCATGTCTCAAGTGATTCAGAATCAAGTGAGTCCAAACGGTCCATTTGCATGGAGTTTCTTCATGCACATACACCAATAGACATGGTTCGCATGTCTCAAACTTTTCAAAAACGAGTGAGTCCAAAGATCCATCAACATGGAGCTTCTTCATGCGTTCTATACCAATATGACTCAAATGGCAGTGCCACAAGCAGGTGGTACTATCATTACTATCTTATATCTTTTGGCATGAAAATGTGTATCACTACGATCGAGATTCAATAAACCATTCCTTTAGGTGCAAGACCATTGAAGGTATTATTCAAATAAATAGAGTAACCATTATTCTCCTTAAATGAATAATCGTATTGCGATAGACATAATCCAATCATGTCTATGCTCAACGCAATCACCAAATGACAATTATTCAGGTTTAATACTAATCTTGATGGTAGAGGGAGGCGTGCGATGTTTGATCAAATCAAACTTGGAAACACTTCAACACATATCGTCACTCACCTTTAGCTAGTCTCCGTTTATTCCGTAGCTCTTTTATTTCGAGTTACTAACACTTAGCAACCAAACCGGTATCTTAATACCCTGGTGCTACTAGGAGTACTAGTAAAGTACACATTAACATAATGTATATCCAATATACTTCTATCGACCTTGCCAGCCTTCTCATCTACCAAGTATCTAGGGTAATTCTGCTCCAGTGGCTGTTCCCCTTATTACAGAAGCACTTAGTCTCGGGTTTGGGTTCAACCTTGGGTTTCTTCACTAGAGCAGCAGCTGATTTGCCGTTTCATGAAGTATCCCTTCTTGCCCTTGCCCTTCTTGAAACTAGTGGTTTCACCAACCATCAACAATTGATGCTCCTTCTTGATTTCTACTTTCATGGTGTCAAACATCGTGAATACCTCAAGGATCATCATATCTATCCCTGATATGTTATAGTTCATCACGAAGCTCTAGCAGCTTGGTGGCAATGACTTTGGAGAAACATCACTATCTCATCTGGAAGATCAACTCCCACTCGATTCAAGTGATTGTTGCACTCAGACAATCTGAGCACAAGCTCAACGATTGAGCTTTTCTCCATTAGTTTGCAGGCTAAGAAAATCGTCGGAGGTCTTATACCTTTTGACGTGGGCACAAGCCTGAAATCCCAATTTCAGCCCTCGAAACATCTTATATGTTTCGAGAAACATCTTTGGTGCCTCTACTCTAAACCATTTAACTGAACTATCACGTAGTTATCAAAACGTGTATGTCTGATGTTCGCAACATCCACAGACGACGTTTGGGGTTCAGCACACTGAGCGGTGCATTAAGGACATAAGCTTTCTACTGTCCGCATAATCGCTACTGTCAACTTTCAACTATATTTTCTCTAGGAACATATCTAAACAGTGGGACTAAAGCGCGAGCTTACGATATAATTTGCAAAGATCTTTTGACTATGTTCAGGATAATTAAGTTCATCTCATGAACTCCCACTCAGATAGACATCCCTCTAGTCATCTAAGTGATTACATGATCCGAGTCAACTAGGCCGTGTCCGATCATCACGTGAGACGGACTAGTCATCATCGGTGAACATCTTCATGTTGATCGTATCTACTATACGACTCATGCTCGACCTTTTGGTCTCTTGTGTTCCGAGGCCATGTCTGTACATGCTAGGCTCGTCAAGTCAACCTAAGTGTTTCGCGTTTGTAAATCTGGCTTACACCCGTTGTATGTGAACGTAAGGATCTATCACACCGATCATCACGTGGTGCTTGAAGCACGAACTTTCATAGCGGTGCACAGTTAGGGGAACACTTTCTTGAAATTTTAATGAGGGATCATCTTATTTACTACCGTCGTTCTAAGCAAATAAGATGTATAATCATGATAAACATCACATGCAATCAAATAGTGACATGATATGGCCAATATCATATTGCTCCTTTGATCTCCATCTTGGGCTCCATGATCATCATCGTCACCGGCATGACACCATGATCTCCATCATCGTGTCTCCATGAAGTTGTTTCGCCAACTTATTAATTCTACTACAATGGCTACCGGTTAGCAATAAAGTAAAGTAATTACATGGCGTTGTTCAATGACACGCAGGTCATACAATAAATAAAGACAACTCCTATGGCTCCTGCCGGTTGTCATACTCATCGACATGCAAGTCATGATTCCTATTACAAGAACATGATCAATCTCATACATCACATATCATTCATCACATTCTTCTTGGCCATATCACATCACATAGCATACCCTGCAAAAACAAGTTAGACGTCCTCTAATTGTTGTTTGCATGTTTTACGTGGCTGCTATGGGTTTCTAGCAAGAACGTTTCTTACCTACGCAAAACCACAACGTGATATGCCAATTGCTATTTACCCTTCATAAGGACCCTTTTCATCGAATCCGTCCCGACTAAAGTGGGAGAGACTGGCACCCGCTAGCCACCTTATGCATCAAGTGCATGTCAGTCGGTGGAACCTGTCTCACGTAAGTGTACGTGTAAGGTCGGTCAGGGCATCTTCATCCCACAATACCGTGGAAACAAGATTGGACTAGTAACGGTAAGAATATTGAACAAAATCAACGCCCACAACTACTTTGTGTTCTACTCGTGCAAAGAATCTACGCAATAGACCTAGCTCATGATGCCTTTGTTGGGGGCGTGAGCAGAAATTCAAAATTTTCCTATGTGTCACGAAGATCTATCTATGGAGAAACTAGCAACGAGGGGAAGGAGAGTGCATCTACATACCCTTGTAGATCGCTAAGCGGAAGCGTTCAAGAGAACGGGGTTGATGGAGTCGTATCGTCGTGATCCAAATCACCGATGATCCTAGCGCCGAACGGATGGCACCTCGCGTTCAACACACGTACAGCCGGGACGTCTCCTCCTTCTTGATCCAGCAAGGAGAGGAGAAGTTGAGGAAAACTCCAGCACGACGGCGTGGTGGTGATGGAGATCGTGGTTCTCAGCAGAGCTTCGCTAAGCACTACGGAGGAGGAGGAAGTCTTTGGAGGAGGAGGGGTTGCGCCCGAGGAAGGTGCGGCTGCCCTCTCTCTCCTCACTATATATAGGGGTAAGGGGGTGGAGGAGGCGCCTAGGGTTCCCTAGGGGAGGGCGGCGGCCACTGGGGAAACCCTATATGGGCTTGGGCGCCCCACCCCTAGGAAACTTGCCCCCAAGCCGGGAAGGGGCTGCCCTAGGGAGGCGCCCCACCTCTCCTGGTTACGTGAGAGGGGCTGGGAGGGCGCACCACCCCTTAGTGGGCTGGTTTTCCCTTCCCTTTGGCTCATGAGGCCCTCCAACACTTGTCGGGCTCCAAACACCTTTCGGTCATCTTGGCCATAGCACAGTACCCCGGAACACTTCCAGACTCCAATACCCTTCGTCCAATATATCGATCTTCACCGCCGGACCATTCCGGAACTCCTCGTGACGTCCGGGATCACATCCGGGACTCCGAACAACCTTCGGTAACCACATACTATTTCCCATAACAACTCTAGCGTCACTAAACCTTAGACCCTACGGGTTCGGGAACCATGCGACATGACCAAGGCGTTCTCGGTCAATAACCAACAGCGGGATCTGGATACCCATGTTGGCTCCTACATGTTCCACGATGATCTCATCGGATGAACCACGATGTCGAGGATTCAATCAATCCCGTATTCAATTCCCTTTGTCTAGCGGTATTGTACTTGCCCGAGATTCGATCGTCGGTATCCCGATACCTTGTTCAATCTCGTTACCGGCATGTCTCTTTACTCGTTCCGTAACACATCATCCCGTGATCAACCCCTTGGTCACATTGTGCACATTATGATGATGTCCTACCGAGTGGGCCCAGAGATACCTCTCCGTCAACCGGAGTGACAAATCCGATCTCGATTCGTGCCAACCCGCAGATACTTTCGGAGATACCTGTAATGAACCTTTATAGCCACCCGATTCGTTGCCAGGACGTTTGGTACACCCAAAGCATTCCTACGGTATCGTGGAGTTGCACAATCTCATGGTCTAAGGAAATGATACTTGACATTAGAAAAGCTTTGGCATACGAACTACGATCTTTGTGCTAGGCTTAGTATTGGGTCTTGTCCATCACATCATTCTCCTAATGATGTGATCCCGTTATCAATGACATCCAATGTCCATGGTCAGGAAACCGTAACCATCTATTGATTAACGAGCTAGTCAACTAGAGGCTTACTAGGGACATGGTGTTGTCTATGTACCGACACATGTATCTGAGTTTCCTTTCAATACAATTATAGCATGGATAATAAACGATTATCATGAACAAGGAAATATACTAATAACTAATTTATTATTGCCTCTAGGGCATATTTCCAACAAGTAGTTCATCACAGAAATCTGTTCTTGTAATCCCTACACCAATTAGTGAGGAAGCTAATGATGATGATCATGTAACTTCAGATCAAGTTACTACCGAACCTCGTAGGTCAACCAGAGTAAGATTCGCACCAGAGTGGTACGGTAATCCTGTTCTAGAGGTCATGTTACTTGACCATGACGAACCTACGAACTATGAGGAAGCGATGATGAGCCCAAATTCCGCGAAATGGCTTGAGGTCATGAAATCTGAGATGGGATCCATGTATGAGAACAAAGTGTGGACTTTGGTTGACTTGCCCGATGATCAGCAAGCCATCAAGAATAAATGGATCTTCAAGAAGAAGATTGACGCTGACGGTAATGTTACTGTCTACAAAGCTCGACTTGTTGCAAAAGGTTTTCGACAAGTTCAAGGAGTTGACTACGATGAGACCTTCTCACCCGTAGCGATGCTTAAGTCCGTCCCAGTCATGTTAGCAATTGCTGCATTTTATGATTATGAAATTTGGCAAATGGATGTAAAAACTGCATTCCTGAATGGATTTCTAGAAGAAGAGTTGTATATGATACAACCTGAAGGTTTTATCGATCCAAAGCTCCAGCGATCCATTTATGGACTAGTGCAAGCATCTTGGAGTTGGAATAAACGTTTTGATAGTATGATCAAAGCATATGATTTTATACAGACTTTTGGAGAAGCCTGTATTTACAAGAAAGTGAGTGGGAGCTCTGTAGCATTTTCTAATATTATATGTGGATGACATATTGTTGATTGGAAATGATATAGAATTTCTGGATAGCATAAAAGGATACTTGAACAAGAGTTTTCCAATGAAAGACCTCGGTGAAGCTTCTTATATATTGGGCATCAAGATCTATAGAGATAGATCAAGACGCTTAATTGGACTTTCACAAAGCACATACCTTGATAAAGTTTTGAAGAAGTTTAGAATGGATCAAGCAAAGAAAGGGTTATTGCCTATATTACAAGGTGTGAAGTTGAGTCAGACTCAATGCCCGACCACTGCAGAAGATAGAGAGAAAATGAAAGGTGTTCTCTATGCTTCAGCCATAGGCTCTATTATGTACGCAATGCTGTGTACCAGACCTGATGTGTGCCTTGCTATCAGTTTAGCAGGGAGGTACCAAAGTAATCCAGGAGTGGATCACTGGACAACGGTCAAGAGCATCCCAAAATACCTGAAAAGGACTAAGGATATGTTTCCCGTTTATGGAGGTGACAAAGAGCTCATCGTAAATGGTTACGTCGATGTAAGCTTTGACACTGATCCGGATGACTCTAAGTCACAAACCGGATACATGTTTATATTGAACGGTGGAGCTGTCAGTTGGCGCAGTTCTAAGCAAAGTGTCATGGCGGGATCTACGTGTGAATCGGAGTACATAGCTGCTTAGGAAGCAACAAATGAAGGAGTCTGGATGAAGGAGTTCATATCCGATCTAGGTGTCATACCTAGTGCATCGGGTCCAATGAAAATCTTTTGTGACAATACTGGTGCAATTGCCTTGGCAAAGGAATCCAGATTTCACAAGAGAACCAAGCACATCAAGAGACGCTTCAATTCCATCCGCGATCAAGTCAAGGAGGGAAACATCGAGATTTGCAAGATACATACGGATCTGAATGTTGCAGACCCGTTGACTAAGCCTCTCTCACGAGCAAAACATGATCAACACCAAGACTCCATGGGTGTTAGAATTATTACTGTGTAATCTAGATTATTGACTCTAGTGCAAGTGGGAGACTGAACGAAATATGCCCTAGAGGCAATAATAAAGTTGTTATTTATATTTCCTTATATCATGATAAATGTTTATTATTTATGCTAGAATTGTATTAACCAGAAACTTAGTACATGTGTGAATACATAGACAAACAGAATGTCACTAGTATGCCTCTACTTGACTAGCTCGTTGAATTAAAGATGGTTAAGTTTCCTAGCCATAGACATGAGTTGTCATTTGATTAACGGGATCACATCATTAGAGAATGATGTGATTGACCTGGCCCATTCCGTTAGCTTAGCACTTGACCGTTTAGTATATTGCTATTGCTTTCTTCAGGACTTCCTATGACTATGAGATTATGCAACTCCCGAATACCGGAGGAACACTTTGTGTGCTACCAAACGTCACAACGTAACTGGGTGATTATAAAGGTGCTCTACAGGTGTCTCCGGTGGTACTTGTTGAGTTGGCATAGATCAAGATTAGGATTTGTCACTCCGATTGTCGGAGAGGTATCCCTGGGCCCTCTCGGTAATGCACATCACTATAAGCCTTGCAAGCAATGTAACTAATGAGTTAGTTTCGGGATGATGCATTACGGAACGAGTAAAGAGACTTGCCGGCAACGAGATTGAACAAGGTATTGAGGTACCGACGATCGAATCTCGGGCAAGTAACATACCGATGACAAAGGGAACAACGTATGTTGTTATGCGGTTTGACCGATAAAGATCTTCGTAGAATATGTGGGAGCCAATATGAACATCCAGTTTCCGCTATTGGTTATTGACCGGAGACGTGTCTTGGTCATGTCTAAATAGTTCTCGAACCCGTAGGGCCCGCACGCTTAACATTCGGTGACGATCGGTATTATGAGTTTATGTGTTTTGATGTACCGAAGATAGTTCGGAGTCCCGGATATGATCACGGACATGACGAGGAGTCTCGAAATGGTTGAGAAATAAAGATTGATATATTGGACGACTATATTCGGACACCGGATAATTATCGGAGTGCCGGGGGGTTATCGAAACCCCCGGGGTAACTAATGGGCCAACATGGGCCTTGTGTGAGAGAGAGGAGGGAGCCATGGGCTGGCCGCCCCCCTTGGGAGTCCGAATTGGACAAGGAGGGAGGGCCCTCTTTACTCCCTCTCTCCCTCTCCTTCCTTTTCCCTCCCCCTTCCTAGTTGGACTAGAAAAAGGGGAGTCCTACTCCTACTAGGAGGAGGACTCCCCCTCTGCTTGGCGCGCCACAAGGGCCGGCCGGCCTCCCCCTTGCTCCTTTATATACGGGGGCAGGGGGCACCCTAGAACACACAACAGACATTGTTCTTAGTGTTGGAAATATGCCCTAGAGGCAATAATAAAAGGATTATTATTATATTTCCTTGTTCGTGATAATTGTCTTTTATTCATGCTATAAATGTATTATCCGGAAATCTTAATACACGTGTGAATACTTAGACCACAACATGTCGTGAGCCTCTAGTTGACTAGCTCGTTGATCAACAGATAGTCATGGTTTCCTGACTATGGACATTGGATGTCGTTGATAACGGGATCACATCATTAGGAGAATGATGTGATGGACAAGATCCAATCCTAAGCATAGCACAAGATCGTGTAGTTCGTTTTGCTAGAGCTTTTCCAATGTCAAGTATCTTTTCCTTAGACCATGAGATCGTGTAACTCTCGGATACCGTAGGAGTGCTTTGGGTGTACCAAACGTCACAACATAACAGGGTGACTATAAAGGTGCACTACAGGTATCTCCGAAAGTGTCTGTTGGGTTGACACGGATCGAGACTGGGATTTGTCACTCTGTATTGCGGAGAGGTATCACTGGGCCCACTCGGTAGTGCATCATCATAATGAGCTCAAAGTGACCAAGTGTCTGGTCACAGGATCATGCATTACGGTACGAGTAAATTGTCTTGCCGGTAACGAGATTGAACAAGGTATTGGGATACCGACGATCGAATCTCGGGCAAGTAACATACCGATTGACAAAGGGAATTGTATACGGGGTTGCTTGAATCCTCGACATCGTGGTTCATCCGATGAGATCATCGAGGAGTATGTGGGAGCCAACATGGGTATCCAGATCCCACTGTTGGTTATTGACCGGAGAGCCGTCTCGGTCATGTCTACGTGTCCCCCGAACCCGTAGGGTCTACACACTTAAGGTTCGGTGACGCTAGGGTTGTATGAATATGAGTATGCAGCAAACCGAATGTTGTTGAGTCCCAGATGAGATCCGGACGTCACGAGGAGTTCGGAATGGTCCGGAGGTAAAGAATTATATATAGGAAGTGCTGTTTCGCCATCGGAGAGTTTTGGGGTCACGGTATTGTACTGGGACCACCGGAAGGGTCCGGGGTCCACTGGTGGGGCCACCTATCTCGGAGGGCCCGTGGGCTGAAGTGGGGAGGAACCAGCCTGGTGGGCTGGTGCGCCTGAGCCCCCTCTGCGCCTAGGGTTGGGAACCCTAGGGGAGGGGGCGCCTCCACTTGCCTTGGGGGGCACTCCACCCCCCTTGGCCGCCGCCCCCCTAGGAGATCCCATCTCCTAGGGCCGGTGCCCCCCTGGGGTCCCTATATAAAGAGGGGGGTGGGAGGGCAGCCGCACCCAACACCTGGCGCCTCCCTCCCCTCCCTGCTACACCTCTCCCTCCCGTAGTTGCTTGGCGAAGCCCTGCTGGAGCCCTGCTGCATCCACCACCATGCCGTCGTGCTGCTGGATCTTCATCATCCTCTCCTTCCCCTTGCTGGATTAAGAAGGAGGAGACGTCACGCTAACCGTACGTGTGTTGAACGCGGACGTGCCGTCCGTTCGGCGCTAGGATCTCCGGTGATTTGGATCACGACGAGAACGACTCCCTCAACCCCGTTCTCTTGAACGCTTCCGCACGCGATCTACAAGGGTATGTAGATGCATCTCTCTCTCTCTCGTTGCTAGATGAACTCATAGATGGATCTTGGTGAACGTAGGAAAATTTTATTTTATGCAACGGTCCCCAACACTTAGCCATGTGCGGTGCCCCCCTCCACCATAATCCACCTCGGTCATATCGTTGCAGTACTTAGGAGAAGCCCTGCGCCGGTAGCTTCATCATCATCGTCATCACGCCGTCGTGCTGACGAAGCTCTCCCTCGACACTCTGCTGGATCGTGAGTTCGTGGGACGTCACCGAGCCGAACGTGTGCAGATGGCAGAGGTGCCGTACTTTCGGTGCTAGGATCGGTCGATCGTGAATACGTACGACTACATCAACCGCGTTGTCATAACGCTTCCGCTTACGGTCTACGAGGGTACGTGGACAACACTCTCCCCTCTTGTTGCTATGCATCACCATAATCTTGCGTGTGCGTAGGATTTTTTTTGAAATTACTACGTTCCCCAACATTATATTTTAAGACATAGGGAGTAGCTTTTAGTGTGTGCGGGCTTGCTCTAAACATACAACCCAAAGTCGGTTTGCACAAGTATTAAGATTATTTATGCCCGCCACTGCAAATCCTTGAAAATTTTGAAAAAATTGGGTGCGGCTCGCCCGAATATAGCTGTGGCGGGCGCTTTTCACTGCCCACGATTGCTTGGATAGACACAAGTGGCGGGCATGTAGAAGGCAACCGCCACTATCGTGTTTCGCCCGCGAAGAAATTAAGAAGAGTATAAGATTAGCAGGTGCTTATTTGCGCCCGCCACTGTGGTGTAAGAACCAGTGATGGTTAACAATACCCGCCACTGATACTTTTCCAAAATAGTTGTGACGGATGCTAGGTAGAGCCCGCCACTCATTAGAGGCCACCTATAAGCCTTATCTTACTAGTGTAAAGCCACCTACAATTCAAGGGGAATGGTGCTCTCCCAGCGCAAGTATGCTAATGACCTTCTTCATCACCCATATATGGAGATTTTTTTTGAAAGATCCAGCTTGGCTGGCTTTGATTGATTTAGTAGAGGAGTGAAGAATACAAGGTTTGATCAAAATGATCAAAGGGACATAACAAAAAAGAAGGGATGAAAAAAGACTGTCATGAGGGGTGGCTTTGCACCCCCACGGCCCTTAGGTTTTAGGATCTCCATATATGGAGAACTGAAAGGAGGTTTCTACTCCCATGACAATCACTAACAAGTTGGCAACATATCTTGGTACTCCACTCACTGTTGATGATGCCTTCAACTATCGGAGTATGGTTTGAGGGTTACAGTATCTCATGCTCACTCGTCATGATATTTCGTTTCCTGTAAACAAGTTGTGTCAATATCTGTCCAAACCCACTGACGTGCATTGGGAGACTGTCAAGCGCATACTAAGGTATATCAAGGGTATTGTGACAATTGGACTTAACATTCGCCAATCATACTCCACGCTTATGTGTGTCTTTACAGATGCTAACTAGGTGGGATGTGCCGACATCATACGCTCCACGGGCGGTTTTGTGGTCTTCTTTGAGCCTAACTTCGTTTCATGGAGTCTCGGAAACAACCCACAGCTACACAAGCTAGTACCGAGGCAGAATACAAGGCTCATGCAAATGGTGCAGCTGAAGCTACTTGGGTGCAATCTTTGCTTAGGGAACTGGGAGTATCCCTACCACGCCCACCGGTTTCATGGTGTAATAATTTGGGTGCCACCTACTTAAGTGCAAACCCGGTATTTCATGCAAGGACGAAGCGTATTAAGGTGGACTTCCACTTCATCAGAAAAAAAGGGGCACAAGGAGTATTGGATGTTAGTTTTGTGTCTTCTAGTGATCAAGTGGCATATGCCTTCACTAAAGCTACCACAAAAGTCATGCTGGAGAAATTATATCTGATTGATTCTTTGTGATCTCATCTTGTTGTTTAGTACCAGAATAGCAAACTTTTTTACAGGCCTCAAATTTGTCTTTCTTTTGGTGAGAGATACTCATATTTGGAAATGATCTAAAATTTGGAGTGCACCTCAGATCATTTGAACATATGAGTAGCTCTCAGATCATTTCTTTTGCTGGTAGATAATTTGGTGCGTGAGGTGCGCTCCATTCAGATCATTTGAACATATGAGTAGCTCTCGGCAAAAAAGACAAATTGAGTCAGAACAATACATGAACAAACTTTTTTACAGACTACAGATTTGTCTTGTTCGCCAAGAGGCAATTCACGGCTAATCATATCTTCTTATTTCCAACTGAGTAAATATAGATCATACATTTAAAAGTGGTCTTTTTTGACCTTTTCTGTCTAAACAATACATTTACTCTAGTGTGCCTCAAATTCTTTCTGTGCACTTCTATACACACACACACCCAGCGAGTAAATTGCAAAAAACAACCACAACTGAGGACCCTAATTCAAAAAACAACAATGTTTCAGTTTTTTTTTCAAAAAACCACTACCATTGTGCTGATAGTTTTCAAAAAACACCGATCACCGGATTATAGACTTTTGACAAAAAAATTGACAGCTGGGTCCCACCTGCAAGTGATGACGTGGCAATAAAATTTGATGCCGTCCGCATGGACCGTTAATTTGACATAGGCCTACTTGTCAGTGTCTCATATCTCTCTTCATCTCTTTCTCTGGCATTACGTCGAGCAATTCGTGAGTTCCTGCATCTTCGAGGCGATCTCCGCCATGCACGGGGTCGAGGCGCGAGGCTGGCGTGACCCCGACGGTGCAGCCGCAGATTGGCGAGGCGACGGAGCTTGATGCGATGCAGCTGCGCTCTCGAGCCGACGTCATTGGCTGCTCCCTCCAACTTTTTATTCCAAATACCATCGGCTGCCCACGACGGTGGCTACGGGCGGCGCTAGGTACGCCGGTGAGGGAGAGTACGAGAGGGAGAGATGGGAGGTCGAAGAGGACGGGAATATCACGCGGCAGACACAGGGGGTGCAGGTGATGTACGGGGGTGCAGGCGATGTACGGGGGCGACGCCATGGTCGCCGGCGGCAGCGGCCGGAGCGCGGCGTCGGGGCCAGGTGGCTCAGGGCCGAACGGGTCGACGGGTACTTGTATGGAAGCTACACGAGGGCATGGCAGAGCTTATGGTGGTAAGAAGAGGCGCTGGGCTAGTCGGAGTGGAGCGCATCGACGATGAGGATGTCGGTCGGAGCTGAGGGAGGAAGAACAGGACGTGTGCGTCGCGTCTAGGTCTTCCCGCGTCGATTCCTTCCGTGGGGAGTCTGAGCATGCGTGCAGCCGTGCTCGAGTTGACTGCCGCTCCACCACCCGCTCGGCCTGCCGCCGCCCCGGCGCACTACCACGAGCCCCCCATGGGGAATACGAAGACGGCGGCTGCGTACACATTTTTTTCCTTCTCTTCCAATGACACGCGGACCCCACACTTCAGGTCCGTTAAGCAACATAACTTCCGTCTCTTTGGACACGTTACATGGTGCCACGTCAGCAAGATAGTGGGCCCCACCAGTCAGGTTTTCATGACTTAATTGCAAGACACTACCACACTTCAGCACGTTGTGACGAATCAGTACCACTAGTCAATTTTTTTGCCATGCAGTGCCAACTCTAAGCCTAAGTGTTGCAAAACGGTCTGACAGCCGTATAAGCTCGTATTAACCACGTATCTGACCGATCGGGCCCATTTGTCAGGTGCCACGGTGGCCTACCCGCAGCACTCCGCCTCCCTTTCCCGCCGGTCACTCGTCCCAGCCTGCTCGGTCGCACCAAGTAGCTTGGTCCGGTCCGGTCGAACCCATACGCGACGAACCCTAGTTTCCATCTCCCCCCGCCCTCTTCTTCCTCCCCCTCTCAGGCGATGGCGGCGTCGACGGCGCGGGCGGGTACGGGGACCTTCCTGGCCTCGGCCCCGATGACCACTTAGGTCTAGACGACGTCGACGGCTCCAGTTCTTACTACTCTAGCGCAGACGACGAGGATTTGGATGAGGAGCCCGCGCTGTCCATGGAGGACGGGTTGAAGCTGGCAGAGATATGGGTGGCCAACCCTACCAGTAGCCATCAGTGGACCAGTGGAGCAGCTGGCGGTGTGCTGTAACTCCTTCTCTTCTCTGCTTCTGCTTCTTTCTGTAAATTCCAAAACAAGGGGGCTAGGGTTAGTGTTGCTCATGACAGTATAAATTTGTGCTGTCAATTGTAGCTTGGATGATACTGTTTGGGATGTTCGTCTTTATTTTGATGCACAACACAATCTGGATAGGAAGATATGCAGTTCAGATGTTACATTTCTGAACTTATATGCACTGATGCACACACAAGGTTATTCTTACTCTGATGAACTGTATCACATGAAGAATTTAGGCAGAGGAGAGGAAAGAGAGCATGGGTTAGAGTTAATTGACACAAACATCAAACTGCAGCAACTTAAGAAGGAATATGAGCATAATTTAGTTCTGAATTTGCTAGTGAGGGCAACAGCACCTTTTGTATGTCAGATGGAAGAAGATTTAGTGAGATCAAACTACAGTAATGTCTGTCAGAGGAGAGAAGAAAATTTAGCAACTATATTGTATAGACCACCTGTTGTGTATGATCTTAGTGAGCCTGCAGTTCTTGCTGTTGATCAACAAGGTGTTGTTTTTCATAGTCAGTGCACACAAGAGAGCATAAGTTTAAGTAAGGAGAAGCTCAAAGCTGTAATGGAGGAAGAGGCAGTGCTAGAGGAGGAACATAATAACAGTGATTACTCTGAGGCTGCTGCATATGACAGTGATAACAATCCTTTCTACATGGAGAAGTACAGGATAATTGAAGACACAGAGATAATTGAGGGGAATAGACTAGCAGAGCAAGAAGTTGAAGATGAAGATTCAGATGAAGATGATGAGGATTCAGAAGAGGAACCATTACATTATGAGGGTGACACTGAGGTTGAGGACTTTTTTGAGATGGAGGAGGAGGAGCAGGAGAAGGAGAAAGAGGATGAGGTCAATGTTGTTGCAACAGAAGAATCACCAATGCAAAAACCTCCAAAAAAGAGGAAGAAGCTGGCAGTTAGGAGAGGCCCTACTACTAGGACACATTCAAGTGTGTTGGAGGAGATGCAACCTGATTTCATTCCTTCATCAGATGAAGAAGATGATGGGTTGCTGTTTGAGGATGATGATGATGGACATGAGCCAATGTCCTTTGTTCTACCCAAAGGGAGGAACAGTAGGGCCAAGAAAAGGAAACCAAGGATCTGGTAAAATGACAAACTTGAGCAACCACATCAGTAATTATGTATGTACATGTGCTTGAAGAATCAGCAGCAATTCAGAGATGCTTTGTTGAGCTTGCACATCACACAGGCCAGAGACTTCAGGTATCACAGGAATTCAGACCAAAGGATCATTGCCTGTTGTAAGCAAGAGCACTGCCAGTTTTGCATAGTTGCTGCAGTTATCAAAGGGGAGAAGACCTTTGCTATTAAGAAGATGAGGCTGGAGCACACTTGCCCTACCAGCACTGAGTCATCAAGGATCAGTGCCAAGTGGCTTGCAAAGACCTATGAGTCATTGTTCAGGTCTGATCCAACCACCAGCATACACACTCTAATTGACAACTGCAATGAGAAGTATGGTGTTGATGTGCCAAGGCACATGGCCTATAGGGCCAAAAACCTTGCTGTAGAAGTTGTGCTAGGAGAGCACAAGATTCAGTATCCCAGACTTAGGGATTATGCTCAGACCATCATGGAAACAAACCCTGGTAGTAGAGTTATAGTTGCAACAGTTACTCCAAGACCAACAACAAAAGTACCACATCCAGGACCAAGGTTTCATGCTATGTTCTTCTGCATAAATGGAGCAAGGGAGGGATTTCTCAATAGATGCAGACCATTCATTGGTTAGTAATGCTTTATACTTCTTTATTAATGGATGTAGTGGTGCTTTATAGTTCTTTATACTTAAATATATAGTTTAGTAATGCTTTCTAGAAGTTTAAATTGTTCTTTGGTTGCAACAACAGGTGTTGATGGATGCTTTATTAAGCTCACCACTGGTGCTCAAATCCTAGCTGCCACTGGAAGAGATGGGAATAATAATATTTTCCCACTTGCATTTGCTATTGTTGGACAAGAGGACACAGCTAACTGGTGTTGGTTTCTACACCAACTGAAGATATGTCTAGGAGGAGAAGTTGGCAAATTTGGGGTTTATACTATCATGTCTGATACACAGAAGGTATGCATGCATCTTTCTGTTATGTTATTGCTTTTCTGTTCTTCTGCATTAGCATGTTATGTTCAAGATGTAATAGTACTTCAGCTAATACTAGGATGCTATGTGAACAGGGGTTACTAAATGCAGTAAGCCAAGTTTTTCCAAACTGTCATCAAAGATTTTTCCTTAGACACCTCTATGCAAATTTCCAGAATGCTGGGTTTAGGGGGGAAGATCTTAAGAAATGCATGGATAATGCCAGCTATGCTTACAACCAGCACAAGTTTGACATTGCCATGAATGACTTAAAAATGAGAGTGTGGAAGCTTGGAAGTGGCTAAGTGGAATACCTAAGCACACATGGGCTAGGCATGCTTTTGACACTAACTGCAAGACAGACTTGGTTGTTAACAACCTGTCTGAGGTGTTCAACAAGTACATCCTAGATTTTAGGAAAAAACCTATTAGGACTATGATTGATGGTATCAAAGACAAGCAGATGGTGAGGTGGCATAATAACAGAGAGAGGGGAAAGGCATCTTTGTGGGAGATCACACCACATTATGCTGAGAAGCTTGAGGTGGAAAAGGAAAGGGCCAGATTCTGCAAACCTATTCAAGCTGGTGTGAATCTTTGGCAAGTGACCAGTGGGCAGCAAACACATGCTGTAAACTTGGAAATCTATACATGTGGCTGCAGAAAGTGGGACCTGTCTGGCATACCATGCAACCATGCAATATCAGCAATTAACAAGGAAAAATGATTTCCAGAGGACTATGTCTGCAAATTCTTCAAAAAACCTTTTTACCTTGCTGCATATGAACCAATGATATATCCAGTTCCTGGTGAACATGATTGGACAAGGACAAGTGGACCAGACATAGAGCCACCCAAATTTCATGTGAAGAAGGGAAGAAGGAAAGAGAAGAGAATAAAGGGCAAATTTGAGGTTCCAAAACCCAAGGATAGTTCAAGAATGGCCACTATAACATGCAGCAACTGTGGGCTCCAAGGCCATAGGTACACCAACTGCAACCAATAGGTGAGACCAGAGTTGGCTTTGAGGAAAAACAAGCATGTGGCAAACCCTTGTGAATTGTACTTGCTATTTGGTATTCTTTCCTACTATGTTTTTTGTGCTAAACCTAAACCCTAAACTATCATGTTTCCTTGTATGTTTGCAAGGCACCTGCAAGATCAAGGAATGAAGATACTCCATCAGGATCACAGCAGCCACCAAAGAAGGTGCATACGCAAGAACTACTTCTGCAAGGTCTGCCAGTGCAAGAACTACTTCTGCTAGTGCAAGAACTACTTCTGCAAGGTCTGCCAGTGCAAGAACTACTTCTGCTAGTGCAAGAACTACTTCTGCAAGATCTGCCAGTGCAAGATCTGCTTCTAGAACTGCTAGAGGACCAACCAGTGCAAGTGCAAGATTTGCAAGGCCTTTCAATGCCCCAAGATTTGCTGAAGGAGCTTCATCTTCTGGTCCTTCTACTTCTGGTGCTCCTTCAAGTGCCACAGGGAATTATACTCGTTTGATGTCATTCTTTACTGCCAGTGGTAACAAGTAGTGAATGAATGTTGCTACTTTAGTCTGAGTGGTGCTACAAAACTGATGTATGTTCTAATGGATTGCTAAGTTGAGTCTGTTGTGAACTAAGTTTGGCATTTGGCAATTGTGAACAACTCTTTGCTTTTGTGAACAACTCTTTGCTTTTGTGAACAACTCTTTGCTTTTTGTGTTGTTCATTTGGCATTTCTGTGAAACCATGCTGATTTATGTGAAACAACACAATGCACAATGGCCACATAATTCATTCTTCAAGAAACCATGCATGTGATTTCTGTGAAACAACACAACACAGTGCATAACCATGCTCAAGAAACCATGCATTACTGGATGATACTGCCACAATGGCCACATAATTCATTACTAAGATGATACTGCCACAATGGCCACATACCAAATATTGTTTACAAAGACACTGACTAGTAACACCTGACACTAACTTGCAACACCTGACACTTAGTTGCAAAGATCAACCTAACCACAACTGACACTAACTTGCATCTATCCTTAACAAGGATCAACCTGACACTAACTTACAATGATTAACCTGAGCACTAGTAGCATCTTCAGTGCGAAAACAAGCTTGATCCTAAACCACTGACACTAACTGCAGCAGCATCTTACTGCACCAGCATCTAGCTCTGAAGCAACATCTTGGCTGTCACCAAACCTACCACAAAGACAATAAAAAGAAAAACAACATTCTGATATTTGGCCTTCACTGCATCTAGCTCTGCATTTTTCTCCCTGAGTTGATCTTCCAAAGCCACCACCTCTCTTCCTCTTTGAGCTTCAGGCAGAGCCACAACTGCACTGTCATCTTCAAACATACCAAGACTTGATTCACCTCTCAGCCTACACTCTTCATCTCGCAAATCTCCAATCAGATCACTCAAAAACTTAGGCAGAGGATCATCATGCCATTCAAGGAAGCCACAACCACCATGGTGTACCAACAGAAATCAGGGTTTGATAGGGGGGAGAAGATCTAATGAACAGAAAAGTATAACTAAAATGGAGAGAACTTACCATGGCATCCACGCAGGCGTAGTACCGCCTGCCTGGGTTCTGGCGGCTCCATGAGATCCATCTTGGCGCCTTCCTACGAGGCCTGCACCAGCAGAGCTTCTCCGGCTCATACGCCATCGGGCTCTCACGGTAGGGCACCGTCGACCTCGATTCGTCCCCTCTCCTTCCAGAGGCTCAACGGAAGCTGGGAGCCTGAGAACGACCAGAAGACCACGACATCGACACTGACTCCGCCGCCACCGCCTGCGAGATCGCCTCCGCCACGGGCCCGCTCAGGAATCGCCTCTGCCGTCGAGTAACCCTAGTTTTTCCCCCAAATGCACAAACTATTTCACTCAAATGTTTCATGTTCGCCCCGTGCATTGCTTTAATAATCAGGGCCACCACTCAGCGCAATCCCTGTTGACAGTGGCCACGTCAGCGTTTGTGTTGCTCTAATGTGCGATTTTTTTGAGCATTTGGCCATCAAACTTGAGCATTTGGCCAGAGGTTCAAGAGGAGATATAATTTGAGCATTAGCTAAATAACATAGCATACATACTGGAGTTCAACATTGATTCTTACAACATTAGCTAAATAACCATAGATCATACATTCTTACAGCCATAATTACTAGAATCTTACAACATTAGCTAAAGACCATAGCATAGTGGAGTTCAACATTGTTCACAACTACTGCATCCATACATTACACTTAACTAAACCACCCTTCACAAAAGATTAGCAAAGCCTTCTATCAAAGCAACTTATATCATGATAGGTATGCTCTGCTCCATCTACCCACGTCATCTTCATCTGCCTCATTCCTTCAAGATGTCATGGATCAACTTCAATTTCTCTTTGCTCTTCTCAAGTGACTTCAACTGAACAGCAAGCAGGAGCTTTACCTCATCCCTGCGTTTTATCAGATTCTCATGTCCCCTCTTGAGATCAGACATGTGAAGGTTCAACTGCACATTCTCTTCTTTGACTTTTTCCAAAGACTTGGTGAGCTCATCAACCTGGATCTTTAAATTGTTGTTGCCTTCAGCTAGCTTTTCCTTCTCTTTCAAATGATTCATCTTCATGTTCCTAATGATAGTGCCTTGAGATTCTACCAGGTTCATCAACACTTTGTACTTCTCTTTCATCTTGAAGTTCTCTGCCTCTTTCTTCTCCATCTCATTCTTCATGGCAGCCACAACTGATGCACTGGCTCTCTCATCTCTCTTCTCCTTAGCTTGCAGAGAGCTGAAATCCAACACCCTGTCCTCCTGGGCACTGAGAAGTTGATGGACATCTTCAACTAGTTTGTCATAGTTGGCATCCAGATTCCTTTTCTCTTCTTTAAGGTGGTGGATAGTAAGTGAACTTTCCAGGTTATCCTTCCTCCTAGCAGTCCTACTGTCTTCAAACATTTCCCAAAGCTTCAACAATGCATTTTGCATTGTGGGAGGCCACTCTGGGTCAACCCAAGCAAGGAAACCACAATTGACAGCTTCCTCCAATATATCAAACAATTATATTGTTAATCTCTGAAGAATTACCATTATGAAAGGGCACTTTTAAAAAGTGAACTAACAACTGCAGAACTACAAACTGTACATGTGGCCAACTAAACACTGCTACTTCAACTGCAACCTATACTGCCTCAATTATAATTTAGCAACTACACTGCCTCAATCAACTACACTGCCTCAAACTATACATATTACAATGAACATAAGCATCAAAACCATGACCATCAGAACTACTGATAAATAACTAAACCATAAATATATTACAGTGAACATATCCAGTGCTAGTAACTATATTACAGTGAACATAAAGAAAGCATGAATCTTACAGGCTGAGCACAAACTAGAAACCTCTTGCCCGTCTCAAATGATTCAAAAGCTACACGGCGCTCAGTTGGCAGCCGATGCTCCACGCAGAGCCCCTCTGGTGCATTCTCCAAGCCATTGTAGTCTTGGTCTTCAATGCTAGCAGGAATCTACAGAGAGCAAATCCTCAAATTAGAAAACCAGAGCAAATCCCCAAATCACCTAACCCTAACCCTAGCTCTACCACTGACCTGATAATGCATCCCGTCGGAGGAGGAGGAGATCTGCAGGCCGGACATGTCGTTGCTGCTCTCATCCTCGAAAACCATGGCACGGCGGTGGTGGCGGACGCGGCGGTCTGCGCGGCGAGCGGCGGCGGCTGGAGAGACGAGGGCGATGGCGAGGAGAGGGACAGAGTGCGGCTGGCTCCGGTTGGGTTCGACCGGACCCGGCTACATGGAGCGACCGAGAGGGGTGCGAGAGTTACCGAGCGGGTGCGCGCGGGTAGGCCACCGTGGCACCTGACAAATGGGCCCGACCGGTCAGATACGTGGTCAATACAAGCTTATACGGTTGTCAGACCGTTTTGCAACACTTAGGCTTAGAGTTGGCACTGCATGGCAAAAAAATTGACTAGTGGTACTGATTCATCACAACGTGCTGAAGTGTGGTAGTGTCTTGCAATTAACTCGGTTTTCACTGAAGCTGCTCTAATCCAGTTATCAGTGTTTTTTGAAAACTGTCAGCACAATGGTGGTGGTTTTTTGAAAAAAAATCGAAACGTGGTGGTTTTCTGAATTAGAGTCCTCAATTATGATAGTATTTTTGCAATTTACTCCACACCCAGGCCCCAGCAGTATCTCGAATTCTCAAAACAAATCCTCTCGCTGCTGGAGAGAATCCACATGCAAAAGCAGTGCCTCTGAACATCAGCAGTCAGCAACACATCACAGATTGGTCAAACTGCCCATCCAAAGCACTCTCAATTAACATAGTTCTCCCAGAACCAAGAAAGAAGAAACCACCAAGATAATCGTCTACTGATAAACAGGTAAGTTTCCTGATCAATGACTGCCTCGCTTGGAGAAAGGCCACATACCTTTCGCTCAGAGAGTTCAAGATCAACGTACCAGCAGCATGCAAGGCTAACATTTCTCACAGTGAATCCCGTAAAAAATAAAAGTAAAGTCAAATCAACCTTTTTCTTTGGCGGGCAAGTCAAATCAACCTTAGCAACACATAATAATTAGTTCAAACTTGAACCATCCAAATTACACTGATTAAAAGGAAGGTCTGGCAGAAGTAAGAAAACACTAAGATAACGTCTAATGATATAGATAAGCAGATAAGTTTCTTGTTGTACGTACGAACCCGTCATTTGGATATAAGCCAACATAGTCTTTCACTCCCAGAGTTCAAGATCATTGCAGCAGCAGCATGCAAGACATGCTTAACATTTCTAGCGTCGGACGATGTAGACCATCATACACAGCTGCTCCTCATTATCCATCAGCTTGAAGAGACAGATGTCCCCCACCCGCAGGCGGTTGTGGCGGGCAAAAGACGTCCATCCATTGAGATAGGTTATCTGATTGCTCGTGTCTCCAATGCGATACTTACATTGCAGCTTGGTAGGCCATGATCTGCTCTTCCCCTCCCCCTGAAGCACCAAACTGATTGGACTATTCTCTCCACGATGAAGGCCAGCAGCAAACTTCTGAACTAGATATGTGGCCGCATACTGAGAGCCAAAGTGCTGTTTATAACACAGGGCAAACGTTAGAAGGACACAGGTGCAGAGATACTTGGGAGATTTGTTGCTATTATCTTATTAGAGGACACGTATGCAATTGAGGAACTGACAGAAAGCAAGAGAAAATGTTTTCCCTGAACTTACTAGCTTCGCAGAACATCGGCTGCCACGCTGACACACACTGCTTTTGCTCATGATTGCAACATAAAAGGGCGGTTTGAACTTAATCTCCTCAACTTTCTCCAGACATTTCATGTTCTGTTCTGGTGATAGAGATGCTCTGTAAGCCAGTATGAAGAGAGGCTCAGAAGCTCCCTCGGAATCCTCAGAGACTTCATGCTCTTCATGTTCCGAAGAGTACTCTTCACCTATAAATTTTTTCACATAGATCAGACAGATATAGTGGGAACTGAAGTGTGACACATGCATCCTAGCAGTGGCAACATTTTAGTACCATTGGTGGGTGGTTCCTCCTTCACACCGCCCATCTTGGCACTTGTACTTCCGCAATTTGTGCCAATGTCGGTTCTTCCACAAGGGGAATGATCACGGGTCGCATTATGAATTAGATGTACTGTCACTAGGAATCTTCTCTGCTTCACATTTGTCATTGGTTGAAAGAGGAAGATATCACCCTCCCTCACATCATTGTCACAGGCAAAGGGGCCCCAATTAAGGCTGCGCCGACCTGGATTAGACACGCCGGATGGCCTGATATGCAATCTGCATTTCCAAGCCTTGTTCTTCCTAGGCAGCTGGAGAATGATATTTGTATCTTCACATGGAAAGTATTTGAGAGCATATTCCTTAGATATCCCCTAATTGAAAAAGGGACAGAACGTAATTATGATACTGTCAAGCTTGTTATATCTGAGAGCTAAAGCACCAAGGAGTAAGAAGTTAACACAGTAACAAAGGCTAAATTGTTTCCATTGACATGCCTGCAACTGATAGCGTTGATTTAGTAATGCACATATGCATTTTGTTGCAAATGTACCCTTCAGAAGTTTTGAGTTAAAACCAAAACACTAACTTCCTAAACTGTATGATAAAGGAAAATGGACGTATCTACAGACAATGAGCAGTTCATTTTTATTTTTATTTTGACGATATGCTGACAGGGCAGCTTTTCATTTCATTTGGGTTGAAGGAATTACAAAGTGGAGAGAGATTAAAAGGTGGGGGATAGAGAATATGGATGGTGAAACTAACGTACCAGAGTACCACACCGGTCTATATTGCTCTTCTTTATCAGTACAATAAACACTGGAATTTTAGGTTGAATTTCAGCGATGAGTTCATGTATTTTTGCCTTCTGTGCTACTGTAAGATCACATTTCCCTGATAAGAAATAATCCTTCGAGGGCATCTGAACATCATTCAACTGCACAGACTCATCTGCAGATGGATTCTCTTTTCAAGAGTAAGAGAACAAAGGGTAAGTGGATAACTGATTTAATTTAAGAAGAAATTTGAGTTGAAAATTCCTCATCAGTATAAGATACAGCAGGCGTCTTTTGCTGATTTACACTAACATGACTTAAACAGGCACGTACCGGCAACATCGCCATGCTGGTAGTGCCTGCGACACATGCTTCCATCGAACACCTTCACCGTCAGCACGGCTTGGCGGTCGTCATAGCTTAAGACGAGGAAGTGCCCGAGCCGCAGATCATGAGCGCGGGCGAACTGGTCCCAGCCGTGCCTCAGGTACATGTGGCGGTCGGCGTCGAACACTACTTCGACGTCCCACAAGCGATGCCGGCACCCGGCCTCCCGCAGCTTCACTTCCCGGGGCTCACGGCCGTCGAGCACTGCCACGAACTTGTCAGGAAGCCTCTGCAAAGAGGATTAAACAGCTGTTGAAAAACTTGAAAACAAAGTGTTGAACCAACCAAACAGACTAGTGACCGAAGATCAAAGTGTAGAAATGGAAAACGAAGATGAAACAGGAAGTGATAGATCGTGGGATCTGTACCATTTTTTTCAAGAAATTAGGAAGTATGATCACGAAGAACTCGAAACATCCAAGACCTGACAGTTCTTCCATCCTATCAATACCGCTGCCTAGCACGAATGCAGAATGTCCTTCCAAAGCTTCTTTTATGAAGGGAGCTCCATCAGACTAAAAGGCAAACAAACAGGCCAAGACTAGTCATTTTTGAAGTGAGTAACTCTTACAGTCTTACCTACTTGGTGATGTTTTCCAATCATAACTTTTTGGATTTCACTATACAAATCACATGTCAGACTTTTTTAGCATGGCAAATCAAACGTTTTTTTATGGCAAATTAGGTTGTCGCGAGGGTGGCAATTTCCTTTAGCAAGCAATTGGCAAATCTTGGCTTGCTAAAGGAAATTGTCATCCACACGACAACATAACTTGCCATAAAAAAGGTCCTTGCCTAAAGAAAATGGATGGCATTGCGAATACAAGAGCGGTCCATGTGAACCCCTCCAGACTTATTTCATATATTATCCCAATGTCCTCGGGGATACGATGGAAATTCAGCGTGTGCACAGGGACCCCTCTGTATTCCTAATTAGTTCTAACAGTACCAGAACTTCCCAAAGAAAAAAAAAACTGTACAGGATGGAGATATAGATCAGGAGGTCACGCCTAGCTAATAGCTTAAAGGAAATATCTTGCCACTCTCCTACATACTACAGTATACGGTGGACCAGGAACTTATCTTCACTTGCCATTCCATTTTAACTAACCTGGTCAGGGCAGACGTTGCAAGTAATCAGCTCAAGAATCCTCCTAAAAGAAATTCTAGAACCAGCCTCCAATAATCCGGAAACCAATATAGCATAACCTGCAGCAATAAAATAATATAAATACAGATATAGGATGACTCAAACTGAACATATTAAGAAGGTAATGAGGAGGAAAATATGCAGATAGGTTAAAGATGACGAGAAACCTAGTGGAGAAGCGTATGGCCGGTGAACATGGTATTGCCGGAGGAAGAAGGGGAAAGGAGATAGAGGGACGGACATGGCTTACATATATAGGCGTCCAAAATCATAACGGACGCCTTCTTGACTCTTCGCCTGAAAACCAAGCGACCACCACGCAGCATCGCTGACTCTCCGCTTTCCAACATCGGACGACGAGGGCCCGCGTCGCCTGGCCCCCCAGTGCCCACTGTGTTTGCCTCGCGTCGCCTCCACCCCCTTCCGTCTCCGGTACACGATCGAGGCTCACCTTTATTTTCTCTCTTGATTGATTTGATGAGAAGACTGACGTTTTGTTTAGGGGTGGGAAGACCGACGTGGATTAGGATGTGATGGAAGAGGGGTTGATCTAGCTGGGTGGGCCTTGTGCAGAACGATGACCCAAATTATCCACATTTCACTGATATGTCCAGCAGAAAAATGTGGTCCAACCGACCCCCTCAAGCAGGCGATACACGTTCGGCTGTCAGTCACACTCACACCTCAAACCCAGCCCATATCTAGAGGTGAATATGGAAGACTTGGGGGCGCCCGGACGCGTCTGCCACGTCAGGGCCGACAAACCGAACCCGTCCCAAATCCATCCAATTTAACCTAGTCCACCAAAATCCATAGCCCTCCTCCATTTTTCGCGTCCAAGCCTTCACTGTTCTTCACCATTGTTCCCCGACCGCACCGCTGCCCGCTTCTAGCTTCATATATGTCATCGCCAAGTACCCCGTCCTCCACTGCCAGCATGGATGATGCCTCAGCGCAGTCAATGGTGGTCAGTTTCAAGGCAGAGAACGTCATCCGAAGGGAGCGACCAGGGAAGTAGCACGAGCGGGAGGCTACAGATAAGGAGGTGGTCCATGTTGACATGGACGCGTCCAGTCCAATGCGGTCGAATATTGCACTGTCCGTGTCTGGCCCGCTACCGAGAACATGACATCTGCCCCGCTTGTGACCGAGTTTGTTCGTCGTCCAAAAATGGCCGAGGATTCCGGATGACACGACGCAACATGATATGCTTGACATTTTGTATGATTCGTCGTAACTCCACCAGGCGCGGACAACCCCGTGAATAGCCGGGTCTACCCACGTCCTATTCGACGAAATGGCAGAGCAGGACACGATAGATTTTTTGCCCCATTTTTATTGATTTGTATGTCTGTTCACACACCATTGGATCAAATTAAGGATGCATATGTCATTGAATCTTTTTGTCGCATATGTTAATAGTTTATTTGCAAGCATATGAGCCTATCATGACAGACATGATCAATGATGGTCAAAAGCCTATGTATTTTGACTTGGGGATACCAACTGTCCTATGTATGATGTTGGGAAAACATCGGCCAGTATTAACTGAAAAAAGAGTTACCAAGGCAAGCGATCCGGCATTCACAATATAATACATGAGGATGTTTTGTTGTGTCAAACTTGGTTTGACACAAAAATGTACCCTATATGTGGAACCAAGAAAAAGGGTAACAAGTATTGGGAAACGATCAACAAGCATTACCATGAACACAAGGTGTTAGAAGGGAGAGAGAGGATTGGTGGAATAGTCTGATGTATTGCTTGAGCCCTCGTGGCCATATATATAGGAGTACATGATCATCTTGGAGTACAAGGCAAGATAGAATAATAACCTACGCTATCCTAGCTTTCCTATACAATCACGTTACTCAACATCCCCCCGCAGTCACAACGGTAACGACGCAGACGGTGAGACTGGAGAAGAATCCAAAGGCAAGCCGACGGACACCCCCCCACAGTCGTAACGGTCGACGCATCGCAGAGTCGTGGCTGGAGTGAAAACCGACGAGGTTGCTCAAGCAGGCGGTAGCCCTTTGTGCCGTTTGTCGATGTAGCCGAGAGCGTAGGTGGTAGAGCCATGGTCGAGGTAGCCGTACGAAGAATGTCGTGGTCGATGTCGAGTCGGGGTAGCTGGTGTCGAGGAAGTCGTCGTGGAGCCGCGGGCGCAAGGAGGCGCCGGGTTAGTCGTGGGCGCAGTGGTGACGAGGTAGTGGTGCGCCGAAAGGATGATGGTGTTGACGACGCGTCGCGGCGGGTTTGCCAAGCCCGGGGACACATCGTGGACGAAGGCACGCACCGGTGTTGCCAGCACCGGGCATGCGAAGACAGACGAAGACGAAGTTGACGAAGCGCCGACCAGGTTTGCCAGTCCCGGGGACACGTCGTGGATGAAGGCACGCATCAGTGTTGCCAGCACCGGGCATGCGTAGACGAGGGACCTGCACGAGCTGTACGCCATGTCGGAGAAGTCGGGTGGCCAGCAGAGAAGAACTCGACGATGATTGCGGCGTCCATCGGCGCGGGGTCGATGTCGCCCGCGGTTGTCGGAGTAGATGAAGCGGTCGGGGTAGATGACGGCGATGCTGGCGACGGGCTGGTGCTGGACGAAGACGAAGGGGGTGGACGGGCGGCTGCGGCGGGCTACGGAGGCATGGCGGCGGCGGCGAAGAAGAGCGGCGGCGGCTCGACAGCGGCGGCGGCTCGACGGCGGCGGCGGCGGCTAGGTTAGGAGCGTGGCGGCGATGCTCAAAGCAGGCGAAGAAAACCCAACAGCATGACGAAGACTGGCACGGACGGTGGCGTTCCCGCGCCAATGGAGATGGTGTGGCGCATACCACGGGAGGTCGACGCGCGGTGACGGCGGAATGGACCGCTGGAGGCGGCGCTACGGCCCGAAGGGACGACGCAGCGGCGGCAGGTTGGGGCGACGGCGGGGACCGCGGGCCGCAACGCTGTGGCCCGAAGGGGCGACGCAACGGCGGTTCGCGAGTCGGTGCAGCCGCGGGGACAGCCTCGGGGCGGCGGCGGGAACCGTGTATCGCGACACTACGACCCGAAGGGGCGACGCAGCGGCGAAGCACGGGTCGATGCAGCCGCGAGGAGAACCACGGGGCGGCGGCGCTGCGGCCTGACGGGGCGACGCAGCGGCAACCCGTTGCTCGATCGGTGGAGGGGTGCGCTGAACTCGGGACAATCTTCACGGGACCTGCGGAGGCGTGCGCAACCGACAAGCCAGGTTGGTCGCGCGGCGTAGATGAGGCGGATCGCGACGGGAAGCGGGTGATCAAGCCGATCGCGCGCGAGGACGGGGACGCTGCTCAATGGAGGCGTGGTGGCGGCGGAGTCCTGGATGAGGCCGGCGACGACGGACGGCGTGGGACGTCAGCACCGGCACCCGGGCTGCCAAAGCAGCACCGGCACCCGGGCAGCGAGGCCCGAGCGACCAACGGAGCAGCGACGCCCGAGTTTGAGACAGCCGACGAGCCTGATGCAGCTGAGGACGAGGCCGGCGAGGTAGACCGCCGAGCCGCCGTGCAGACGCGGCGTAGGCGGGTGACGTGGATCGATGGGCGGGCCGGCACGCAAGCGACGGCTATGATTGGCCGTCGCATGGCGCGAAGCCGTCGGGTCGGGGCGATGCAGGTTTCCCAGTCGGAGCAGTTCGGTGACGGCCTGCGCAAGGCGACGGGCGGACCGACGCGCGGACGGCGGCTGGCCCTGACGGGCCGCCTCGGCGCGTGTGGCCGCCGGGTCGGAGGAGGTCGCGCCGGGGTTGGAATAGGGGCGCTCGGGGTCGACGGCGGCGGTGGGCGACGCACCGATCATGAATAGATCGGAAAACCAAAAAGAAACCGCGCGATCATGATGACCGGCGGGAGAGAGAAAACCCCGGAGCAAGGCCTCGGGGAAAAGACTCTTTAGGGCAGCCGGTCAACACGACCGGCGGACGAACCCTAGGTACGGGAGGCGCGGCCCCCGATGGCGGTCATGGAGGCCGACCGCCCTAGGGGCGGCGCGCGGGTGCGGAAGCGGCGGCAGCTAGGGTTTAGAACACGGAAACTGATACCATGTTAGAAGGAAGAGAGAGGATTGGTGAAATAGTCTGATGTATTGCTTGAGCCTCGTGGGCATATATATAGGAGTACATGATCATTTTAAAGTACAAAGCAAGGTAGAATAATATCCTACGCTATCCTAGCTTTCCTATACAATCACCTTACTCAACACAAGAAATGTGTGAAGTCGAGCCCTATCCATACCACCTGTAGTGAGGCCTCCCTCTCCAACATAGATGGTGCATAAGAGAGTGTTAACAAGTTCTGCAGCCACTATTCTTCTGTGGTTGGAGGGAACCAATTTGGCATTGGAGTCAATAGTCTTGCCAGTTGACTTGCCTCGTTTTGTCATCACTAGCATTGCTAGCTTTGTTTGTTTCATTGCCATGAGTGATTCTTGTTTGGAAAAGACTTCTAATCTATAGTCTGATCAGAAGTACCGCGTCAGACCGATGGACAACCATCGATTATTGCTGAATCCCACGGCCAATACATCTTATCTCTTTGGTCGTTTCCAAAAAAAAAACACAACGCCTCATTACTAACCACCCGCATCTGCCGCATAATCCCATCCCGCTAATCACTCACCTATTCATCCATCCCAAGACCCCCTCGCATGAACCTCCCTAGCTCACCATGGCACTACTAGCCTTCTCTAGGATTGCGCCGCCCATCACCTGGTTAGGTCTGTACCTCCGCTTCTCTCCACCTCACTGCCCAGATCCGCTCTACTGCTCCTCCCTTTTTCCTCTCTGTCGATGCACCCCTCGGCAACATTGCAGGTGTGCAGGTGCGCCTTCCAGGAATTAAATGGCCGAGCCCAACCTCCCCTCCATGATTGCTGCTTCGACGGTTTACCTCCCAGGTCGGAGTAGCACCTGAAGGCCGAACGAGAAGCAGTGACTTCGGTGTTCCCCTCTTTGAAGAGCCCCTGGTCGGAGTTGAAGGTTAGTGTGTCAATACCCCATGCAAGGAATATTTCCATTATTTTAAGCATTGTAGCTCTTGAGATCTTCTTCCCCATCTCTTGGCTTTGTTCATAAGAGTTTGCTAGCTAATCCGTCACATGTTTATGTACTCTGGTCGCAGGAAGCACATACGAAGTTAGGAAGAAGCATCACATATGTCGGCATGGCAACAGTGCAAGGGACAAGGTCCTCGCACTTTTGATTGCAGTGCGTGTCAACGCGGTAGATGTTCTGGAGCTTACTGACCATCATTAGCATCATAGAAGCAAATTCTATATTTAACGGAGACACATGATCATCACCATGGGAGCACTCCCCATGTTAATTCATATGATATAGTTTTTCTTTTTCTTTTTAATGGAAACAAATCTATATTTGTATGGAAGCAATTCTTCTAGTGTATGAAAATAATATCATGTTGATTCGGAAGCAATGTATACATCTCTCGATGCAAGGCATCAGTTTTGTTGCAAGAAAACAAATTCTGAATTCTTTGATTCATATTCCAAATCCTATGGATGCAAATACTCATTTATTCGGATGCAAATTCCAAATTCTTTGGAAGCAAATTCATATTTATTCTGATGCAGATACCAGATTGCAAGGCGTCTGCATTGGGCCTAGACGATGCAAAATAAATTGTCACGTTGCACAAATTGAAATCATATACAGTTGTTATGGAAGCAAATTTGCTAGCCGACGTTTCAGATTTAATATCTTTGTAAGAATTTGTAACAATGGTAGAAAAGATGTTTCAGATTTCAAATTCTATGGATGCAAATACTCATTTCTTTGGATGCAAATTACAAATTCTCTAGAAGCAAATTTCTATTTATTCGGATGCAGATACCAGATTGCAACGCGTCTGCATTGAGCCTAGATGATGCAAAATAAATTGTCACATTGGACAAATTAAAATAATATACAGTTGATATGGAAGCAAATTTGCTAGTCGATAGAATCAAAATAAATTGATATGTTTCCACTATTAATAAAAAATGAATGCATCAGATGCACCGGGTTTGCCACATGTACGGTTTCACATATTGCAGATTTTGAAGCACGAAGAAAACAATCTGTAAAAAAAGCACCGATGTATGTGTAGGAAGCATCGATTTATATGGAAGCAAGCTACATACTATACTAGAGACCTACGTTAAAAGGACTAGCAATCAACCTGCTGAAATCCAGCAGCGGAATCACACGTAATCAACATTAACTACTTTCAATTTTGGGAACACTCAACGGAGGTGCCTTGCTTATCCAACGGGTGCATGGGATCCAATCCAACGCCTCTCTAATGGTCTGATAAAATGTTAGGCATCAGTAGTCTGATGCCTAGTGGTGCCCTTCTTGTTTACTAGATGGGGGTGGCGGCCACTTTTTTACCAACAAACTGAGGGGAACCCATTAATTATGTGTCATTATTGGTTGAAATTGATCAGGGAACCAAAGTGGTAACAACTCATCAATGACCTCAAAAACGAGAACAAGAAGTTGAAGAAAAACGACAGCAGAAGCTCCCAACAATCCATTGGATTGGATGAAGAAGACTAGGAAGGTCCAGGGGAGGAGGGATAACCAAAGAGAAAGCACCAAGTGATGAGAAACACATGTGAGAAAGGCAAGGCTGCGACGTCGCGCAGATGCCGCGGAGAGCCAAATGACCGCCACATGGCTGGACATTCTTTTCCACCAAGGAAGAAATAAAGGAGGAGAGGTTCAAGCTCTTCTTGGATGCGCCAAAGGTGAGGGTGGATTAGGATCGAGAGAGGCTAAACAAAAGGTTGCAGCTTCAGAAGGAGAAGATAGATTTTAGGATGCATGAGGTGTATGTCAATTGGGGTTCAAGAAGGCAAAGACTTTTGGATGAACTGAGCTCGAGAAAACAGAGATTGCAGCTGGCTCGGAACATGAATGATTGGTGGATCATGTTGGCCGACACTTCCCTCCTAGATCCGTAAGGCATGTGGATTGAGGCAAAGAAGGAGATCAATACGTGCAAAGCTAGCGCCGAATGATCCATTCTTGTATCGCCTATCTATGAAATGTTGTATTTTCTTTTGGCATGTGATGAATTCTTGAATTGTGGTTTATCTTTCTTTGTTGAATTGGTAATGAATTTGTACTATATGATGGACGTGCATGCATTTAAAGATTTGTATATACCAGGAGTGTGGTTGTCCTAGAAGACAAATGAGGAGCCGTCCAACGATATCTGAGGTCACGTCCGTGGATGTCTAGGTGGTGGATTTTCTCCGTCCCACTCTAGATGCTCTAACTCTAGTAGATCCCTCAAAAGCACACAATATTTTAGAAATGCCATTTTAATGTCTGGTTGCTAAACAAACCGCTGTAGCAGACTCATAAAAGGCACATAGCTTTCAGAACATTTGGAATGCCCTTTAGAAACAACCCTTCAACCTTAACTTTAATAAAGAATCTTCAACCCATATATATAGAAATTAGACACAATAATTTAAAGTGTGTTGCATATTTATGTTAGTGTAATGGGATCACCCTGAATCTAGTTCTGTCATCGGGAAATCCACCTCCGAAGCTCCGAATCAAGCTCCATCGTGGCATCACCCGGAGGGGGATCTCGCGTCGAGAGCAGCGATCGAGCTTGTCGATTGTGGTTGTGATAGACTTGATGAGTCACTCGACAACCTTGTTGCCTTCATCGTAGAGAAGGTGGTTCTGTAGAACATAGAACTAGATGGCAGTAGCAGCCGATAGGCACAAATGCGATAGTCATAGATGCCCTTTTGGCATGTAGAGTTGGATGTCGCCAGCCTCCTTCCCGCCTGACTCTTGTGAGATACCGTAGATCTGTGGCGAGGGTATGACTGTCGCGACCACAGTACTGCTCGATGAGAAGAACCATAGCGGCTCCCCCAAAAGGGACGTGACACCCACAAGCATCATTGGTGCTGGCGCCGGAGCACAAGGCTTTCACCCGGGGTCTCTCACCCATGCCACACAGGGGAACCCCGAGCACCTATCCACCCCGGGGAAGACAAGTCGCCACCAAACAAGACATCCGGAGCACGATATGGGAACCTCCATTGCTAAGGCGCCGGTTAGAACCATGCCCTGCGCCAAGGCGAGGCATCCCCGCCAAGATGCCGCACCCGCGCCACAGCCGACCAGAAAGGGAGGAAGAGGATCGTCGCACATGCCTCGCCTTGGTGGTAAAGAATGTAAGAGGGAGAGAGGCCACATTGTAAAGAATGGAAGGTAAAGAATCATAAGCATTTTCGCTTAATAATGATTAAATTGTAAGCTAGCATGTCTTCACAACAAGTTTCATTGTTATAATGACAACTGAAAAGCTAGTACATGGCTGTGAACAGTAGTAAGTTAACAGTGTATATCAACAATCAGGTAATCTCTAATCTGACATCTCCACCGTCCTCCCCTCCAATAACCACCTTGTTCAGGAGGTCCGCCACCTTGAGATCTCCTTCCCCGCACAAGGAAATGGCCAGATTTGCCCCGAAGCCGTCACCATTATCCTCCATCCCCAACTTCGGCCGCCGTTGTTCGTTGTCGATTACGTCGCCATCGCTGTTTCCCCAACGTCCCCGACTCCGCCATCGAGTTCCACGTGAGTCACCGCCTGTCCGGTTGCTGAAATGAGGACCGCTAACCTGCTCGCCGGCTGCCAGTCAAAACAGCGGCTCGCCGGCGTCCACGAACTATGATGCCGTCAGATTTCTCTCTATGAACATGACAAGGCACAACACGGAGACGGAGACGGGACGAAACGGGCAGCGATGGCAAGGCCGGGAGCGAAACCGAAGACAAGGACGCCGTGGCCAGTAGCCACATCACCGAAGGAGGCGATTGAAAGAATTGGCTGTGCAGGTGCGGGGTGGTCGTCGGCGCCAGAAAGGGGTGGGTTCGAGGGACGGCGGCGGCGGGGATGGCCGGAACTTACTTAATGTCCATCTGAATCTGTATATTCTTGATAATTGATAGAAAGCTTAAAAAAAACCTCTTCTGGAAAGAAAAAGAAAAAAGCAATGCGGATGAAAGAAATCACCGAGTATCAAATTCGAATCACGCTGTTCTAATGATTTTGATGAATACGGTAAAACAACAGCCATAATCCGCATCTGAAAAGACATTCATGATCCAACTTCCAACTGATTAGTTGAGCATGAGTAAGATAATCTCTGCTCGCATCGGAGAAAAATAGCACAAGACTGACCTGTTCTCCTGCCGTCGGCTGGACAGACTGGTCAACGCCTGCCTCCGTAGCGGAGTGCCGGCCGGCTGCGCACGCGGTGGAGGCAGACTGGGCGGAGTCCCCGGACTCGAGCTCAGAGACGACCTGGGTGGCTGGCGCTGGCGGAGAAAACCCCAAAAATATCTAGGCTGCGGTGGCTTACTAGATAAGGCAAAGTAAATAAGGTTGAGCTGGTACTAGTAGCTTCTAGCGTGCGCGCTCGCTCTACACATGCAGCCCAAAGTCACTTTCCTATATAATAAGTCGCGTGCACCAGGGAACTTTAAATTTTACTTTTGATGTTTCAACAAATTCTAAGAAAACAAATCCACATGTACATCCATCAAAACTTCATGATGATATACTCCCTCCGTCCGAAAATACTTGTCTTAGAAATGGTTGAAATTCAACCATTTCTAAGACAAGTATTTTCGGACGGAGGGAGTACTTTATAAAAACAAAACAAAGTCATGGATTTTTAGTACACGATAATGTGCACTATTAAAATCCACGAATTTATTTTCCTATATGTAGCTCACGTATTAAATCAATTCACGTCATGTTTGCAAAAATATCAGATCTATTATAACAAGAAGTAAAAATCATCCCAAACATAATAAAAATTATATCAAGATACATGGACAACCGAATGATGAATGTTGCTGCTAGAACGAGCCACCGACACATCACTGTCACCGCTCCCATACCAGAGCCGGCCTGACCTTATCGATGACGGCTGGGAAATCTTCGTGCACGTGCCCCTAAGGACCAGCGTCCGGGAACTGCAATGGTCGCCATTGAATCCTTAAATCGATCTAAAGAACCTGACATCAAATCTTGCCATTGCGTACGCACGACGAGAACCCTAACCTCGCCGCTCCGAAGAGCTGGCAGGAATCTATGCCGAAGCTCCATCTAATCTGTTCCGACGAACAAACTTGAGAAGGATCGGAGCCCGGAAGACTGACTCGAAGAAGAAGCGCCGACATCCGTCCGAGCGCCGCCCTTGCGAGAACCAAAACCCTACCTATCTAAGTCGAGGCGGCAGGAATAACCTCCCCGCCACCGACCGCGGCAAGCGGATGGGAGACGAATACACAGGCTCGCCAGCAGAGATCGAAGGAAAGAAGGCTTTCCCTAGTCGCCTTGCGAGAGTGGAAAGAATCCACATATTAAATCATTTCACGTCATGTTAATGGGATCGCATGCATGCATGCATACCCCTTCGCCTCTTGTAGTGATTCCACACGCGATTAGGGTTTTTCGACCTTCCACCGGCGCCTCCGCCGGTCCGCCTAGTCTCGTGTTGCCTTAGGACCATGGATGCACTGTGGACCCTGGCCCTTGCCGCGCGAGAGGGTTGTTGTTCTTTTTTTAGGTGTATTTTTTAAGCCGATTAGGGTTTGTATCATGGTCTTGGAAGGTGTGGCAGCGGTGACTCTCTGAAGATGGAAAAAGGTCCTCCCCGCTTAGGTCCCGTTTCGATGATGCATCTAGCTTCATCAGAGAATGTGTGGAGTTGTGTCTCCGATGAATCTCATGGGATTCGATACTTATTGATCTTCGATGGATCTCTATGGATCCATCCTTCGTTCGTCTACCTACAGGTTGAATCCTCTCGATCTACGCGTCTCTGCATCGGTGGAGGTTGTTGTTCTTGGGCACTGGTCCAATGGGCACTTAACACGGCGACTTCCCGACTATCTATTACAACATGTTTTCCCCGGCTCCATTGAGGGAGGGGCGATGATGACAGTGCGTTTTAGCCCGCTCAGTGCTTGTAGTCGTCGCTAGATGGTCTATGAAAATGAATATATTTTTTGTTGTTTCTAGTGTTACTTGTAAATGCCATGACATGTGATGAATAGATCGTAAATCTTCTCGCAAAAAAAATGCCTTGGAAAACTTCTTAGGACGTTGCCGAAGCTTCAAGGTCCAAGACATCGGTAAACTCCAGCTGAGGAGGGAAGTGATGTCTACTCCACAACCTTCTTCTTGTATACGTTGTTGGGCCTGCAAGTGCACAGGTTTGTAGCACAGTAGCAAATTTCCCTCAAGTGGATGACCTAAGGTTTATCAATCCGCGAGAGGCGTAGGAGGAAGATGGTCTCTCTCAAACAACCCTGCAACAAAATAACAAAAAGTCTCTTGTGTCCCCAACACACCCAATACAATAGCAAATTGTATAGGTGCACTAGTTCGGCGAAGAGATGGTGATACAAGTGCAATATGGATGGTAGATATAGGTTTTTGTAAACTGAAAATATAAAAACAGCAAGGTAACTAATGATAAAAGTGAGCGTAAACGGTATTGCAATGATAGGAAACAAGGCCTAGGGTTCATACTTTCACTAGTGCAAGTTCTCTCAACAATAATAACATAGATAGATCATATAACAAGCCCTCAACATGCAACAAAGAGTCACTCCGAAGGTACTAATAGCGGAGAACAAACGTAGAGATTATGGTCGGGTACGAAACCACCACAAAGCTATTCTTTCGGATCGATCTATAAAAGAGTTCGTACTAGAATAACACCTTAAGACACAAATCAACCAAAACCCTAATGTCACCTAGATACTCCATTGTCACCTCAAGTATATGTGGGCATGATTATACGATATGCATCACACAATCTCATATTCATCCAACCAACATAAAAGTACTTCAAAGAGTGCCCCAAAGTTTCTACCATAGAACCAAGAACGTGTGCCAACCCCTATGCATAGGTTCCCAATGTCACGAAACCTGCAAGTTGATCACCAAAACATACATCAAGTGGCACATGATATCCCATTGTCACCACAGATAATCACGGCAAGACAAACATCAAGTGTTCATAAAAGACTCAATCCGATAAGATAACTTCAAAGGGGAAACTCAATTCATCACAAGAGAGTAGAGGGGGAGAAACATCATAAGATCCAACTACAATAGCAAAGCTCGGGATACATCAAGATCGTGCCATAGAGGAACACGAGAGAGAACACGAGAGAGAGAGAGATCAAACACATGGCTACTGGTACATACCCTCAGCCCGAGGGTGAACTACTCCCTCCTCGTCATGGGAGCGCCGGGATGATGAAGATGGCCACGGTGATGGATCCCCCTCCGCAGTGGTACGGAAAGGGGTCCCGATTGGTTTTGGTGGTTCGGAGGCTTGCGGCGGAACTCCCGATCTATCTTATGTTCGGAAGTTTTAGGGTACGTATGTATATATGGGTGAAAGGAGAACGTCGGTGGAGCTACGGGGGCCCCACGAGGCAGGGGGGGCGCGCCCAGGTGGGGAGGGCGCGCCCCCCACCCTCGTGAGCACCTCCCGTATCTTCTGACGTGAGGTCCAAGTCCATCAGGTGGGTTTCCTTCCAAAAATAACTTCTCCCGTTGATTTCGTTCCGTTTTGACTCCGTCTGATATTCCATTTCCTCGAAACACTGAAATAGGCATAAAACAGCAAATCTGGGCTGGGCCTCCGGTTAATAGGTTAGTCCCAAAAATAATATAAAAATGGATAATAAAGCCCAATATTGCCTAAAACAGTAGATAAAGTAGCATGGAGCAATCAAAAATTATAGATATGTTGTAGACATATCAAGCATCCCCAAGCTCAATTCCTGCTCGTCCTCGAGTAGGGAAATGATAAAAAAGAATTTTTGATGCGGAGTGATACTTTGACATAATTTTAATGTAATTCTTCTTACTTGTGATATGAATATTCATATCCGAAAGATTCAAGACAAAAGTTCATATTGACATAAAAATAATAATACTTCAAGCATACTAATCAAAGCAATCATGTCTTCTCAAAATAGCATGGCAAAAGAAAGTTCATCCCTATAAAATCATATAGTTAGGCTATGCTTCATTTTCGTCACACAAAGATGTTCCCAACTTCTATACCCCCGATGACAAGCCAAGCAATTGTTTCATACTCAAATAATCTCAAACTTTTTCAACCTTCACGCAATACATGAGCGTGAGCCTTGGATATAGCACTATGGGTGGAATAGAATATGATGATGGGGATTGTGTGGAGAAGACAAAAAAGGAGAAAGTCTCACATCAACGAGGCTAATCAATGAGCTATGGAGATGCCCATCGATTGATGTTAATGCAAGGAGTAGGGATTGCCATGCAACGGATGCACTAGAGCTATGAATGCTCAACAAAAGAAAACTAGTGGGTGTGCATCCAACTTGCTTGCTCATGAAGACCTAGGGCATTTGAGGAAGCCCATCGTAGGAATATACAAGCCAAGTTCTATAATGAAAAATTCCCACTAGTATAAAAAGACAACTTATGAGACTCACTATATGAAAAACATGATGCTACTTTGAAGCACAATATATGAGACTCACTACATGAAGAACAAGGTGCTACTTTGAAGCACAAGTGTGGGAAAGAGATAGTAGCATTGCCCTTTTTATTTATTTTATTTTTATTTTTTTGGGCCTTTCTTTTTTTTTCTTTTTGGCCTTTCTCTCTTTTTTTTGGCCTTTCTCTTTTTTTTGGGCAATGCTCTAATAATGATGATCATCACACTTCTATTGATTACAACATAAGGAGTACAACTCAAAACTAGAACAAGATATGACTCTATATGAATGCCTTCGGCGGTGTACCGGGATGGTGCAATGAATCAAGAGTGACATGTATGAAAAATAATGCATGGTGGCTTTGCCACAAATACGATGTCAACTACATGATCATGCAATGGCAATATGACAAAAGTAATGTATGTCATAATGATGATGAACGGAACAGTGGAAAGTTGCATGGCAATATATCTCGGAATGGCTATGGAAATGCCATAATAGGTAGGTATGGTGGCTGTTTTGAGGAAGATATAGGGAGGTTTATGTGTGATAGAGCGTATCATATCACGGGGTTTGGATGCACCGGCGAAGTTTGCACCAACTCTCAATGTGAGAAAGGGAAATGCACGGTACCGAAGAGGCTAGCAATGGCGAAAAGGTAAAAGTGTGTATAATCCATGGACTCAACATTAGTCAAAAGAACTCATATACTTATTGCAAAAATTTAGAAGTCATCAAAAACCAAGTACTACGCGCATGCTCCTAGGCGGATAGATTGGTAGGAAAAGACCATCGCTCGTCCCTGACCGCCACTCATAAGGATGCACAAGCCAGGTACACTTCATGTTTCAAATTTGTTACACAACTTTAACCATGCGTGCATGCTACGAGATTTGCTAACTTCAACACAAGCATTCTTTAAATTCATAATCACCCAACTAGCATGACTTTGATATTATCACCTCCATATCTCAAAACAATTATCAAGCATCAAACTTATCTTAGTATTCAATTCACTCAAAAGAAAGTTTCACATATCCTGAATACCAAGTATATTAATATTAAGCAAATTACCATGCTATTAACGATTCTCAAAATAATATAAGTGAAGCATGAGAGTTCATATATTTCTTCAAAATAAAACTACCACCATGCTCTAAAAGATATAAGTGATGCACTAGAGCAAATGACAAACTACTCCGAAAGATATAAGTGAAGATCAATGAGTAGTCGAATAATTATGCAACTATGTGAAGACACTCTAACATTTAAGAATTTCAGATCTTGATACTTTATTCAAACAGCAAGCAAAGCTAAAGAAAACTACATTGCAAGGATAGCACAAATCATGTGAAGAAGCAAAAACTTCGGCTCAACCGATACTAACCGATAGTTGTCGAAGAAAGTCTGGATGCCTACCAGGGAATCCCCAAGCTTAGATGCTTGAGACTTCTTGAAATAATATCTTGGGGTGCCTTGGGCATCCCCAAGCTTGAACTTTTGTGTCTCCTTAATTCCTCTCATATCATGGTTTCTCTTTTTATCAAAAGCTTCATTCACAACAAACTCAACAAGAACTCGTGAGATAGGTTAGTATAAACCAATGCAAAACCTTATCATTTTCTACTGTAACAAATCACTTAAATTATTATTCAACATTGCATACTAAATTCCTCTGAATTTTAATACTCCTATCATCAAATAGAATCATTAAACAAGCAAACATATGCAAACAATGCAAACATAACAGCAATCTACCAAAATAGTACAGTCTGTAAAGAATGCAAGAGTATCAATACTTCCCTGACTCCAAAAATTATGAACTAAAATTCCCACTGTAATAAATTTATCAGAGCTTTATATGCAAAAACATTCAACATTATACCACTCTCTGACTTTTCTAGAGAATTTTTGCAACAGCGGTAAACTTTCTGTTTTCAAACAGCAACATGTATACTAGCAAAATAAGCATGGCAAAGGCTATCTTTGACTTTTTTATTGAAACTAAAGATGCAAAACACTAATATAACTAACAGCAACGAAAAAAAAACAAAATGACATGACACTCCAAGCAAAACACATATCATGTGGTGAATAAAAATATAGCTCCAAGTAAAGTTACCGATGAACGAAGACGAAAGGGGGGATGCCTTCCGGGGCATCCCCAAGCTTAGGCTCTTGGTTGTCCTTGAATATTACCTTGAGGTTCCTTGGGCATCCCCAAGCTTAGGCTCTTGCCACTCCTTATTCCGTAGTCCATCGAATCTTTACCCAAAACTTGAAAACTTCACAACACAAAACATAACAGAAAACTCGTAAGCTCCGTTAGCGAAAGAAAACAAAACACCAATGTAATGAACTCATTCTTTATTTATATTGGTGTTAAACCTACTGTATTCCAACTTCTCTATGGTTTATAAACTATTTTACTAGCCATAGAGTCATCAAAATAAGCAAACAACACAATGAAAACAGAATCTGTCAAAAACAGAACAGTCTGTAGTAATCTGTAACTAACGCAAACTTCGGGAACTCCAAATTTTTTAAAATAAATTGGTGGACCTTAGGAATTTGTCTAGTAATCATCTGCAAAAATAATCAACTAAATATCACTCTCCAGCAAAAGGTTATAGCTAATCTCGTGAGCGCTAAAGTTTCTGTTTTTTACAGCATGGTCATAAAGACTTCACCCAAATCTTCCCAAAGGTTCTACTTGGCACAAACACTAATTAAAACATGAAAACACATCTAACCAGAAGCTAGATGGATTATTTATTACTAAACAGAACCAAAAATCAAGAAAATAAAATAAAATTGTGTTGCCTCCCAACAAGCGCTATCGTTTAAAAGCCCCTAGCTAGGCATTATGATTTCAGTGATGCTCACATAAAAGATAAGAATTGAAACATAAAGAGAGCATCATGAAGAAAATTACTAGCACATTTAAGTCTAACACACTTCCTATGCATAGGGATTTTGTGAGCAAACAACTTATGGGAACAATAATCAACTTGCATAGGAAGGTAAAACAAGCATAACTTCAAAACTTTAAGCACATAGAGAGGAAGCTTGATATTATTGCAATTCCTACAAGCATATATTCCCGCCTCATAATAATTTTCAGTAGCATCATGAATGAATTCAACAATATAACCAGCACCTAAAGCATTCTTTTCATGATCTACAAGCATAGAAAATTTACTACTCTCCACATAAGCAAAATTCTTCTCATCAATAATAGTGGGAGTATCATAAGAGATTTGAACACTAAAAATTGTTTCCACATTAAAAGAGTAATGTTCATAAAAAGGTTAATCATAATCATGACAAAATTTGTAAATATAATCATCACTACTTTTTATAGCATAAGTTTCATCACAATAATCGTCATAAGTAGCAACTTCGTTCTCATCATAATCGATTGAAACCTCTCCCAAGATAGTGGAATCACTAAATAAAGTTGACACTCTTCCAAATCCACTTTCATAAATATTATAAGATTCAACATCCTCCAATATTGTGGGATCACTACTTCCTAAAGTTTACACTCTTCCAAACCCACTTTCATAAATATAATCATCATAGGTAGAAGGCATGCTATCATCATAACTACTTTGCATATCAAAACTTGAGAGGCTAAAAATATCATCATTATTAAACATAGCATCCCCAAGCTTGGGACAAACATTAATTGCAGCAAATATATTCTCAAATATGTCATCCTCATCAAACATAGCTTCCCCAAGCTTGTGCCTTTTCATATCATAAGCATAATCACTCTCATCATTAAAAATATTGATAGCACCAATAATATAGCAATTATCATCATCACAATGAGTAGTAGGAGCAACATCATTTGGGAGGGATACCTTTCTACCTTTGTTTCTCCTTCGTTTCTTCTTCTTCTTCACATTATGTGTGGGTTCAACCTTCCTCTTTGAGCTCCTTATTGATGAGATTGGTTGAATAGAAGGCTCCTCCTCGTTACCTGATTCATCATAAGAAATAATAGGAGGATATTGGGAAGTCTCTTCCCTTTCATTAGTATTCTCATCATCTTCTATTTGCTTTCTTTTCTTTAGGTAATTGGCAATATAAGGATTTTCAATGCAATTCTCCGCACAATACATATAAATCTTCTCTAGATCAAAATCAACAAATCTATCAAGATTAAATTTTGGAATACCCTCAGTTATACGTTTCATTTATTCATAACCCAAAAGAAGGCTAAGCTCTTTATGATGCTCAAGGGTAATCAAATTATCACAATATTTGGAAATGACTTGATCTTGAAACAAATAACATTGGAGCTTTAAATGACCATGTTCATTGCAAAGTTCACAAGGGGTACTATAAATATTGAATCTTTCAGCACATTCATCTAGCTCTTCTTGCAATGATTTGGCTTCTAAGTACTTATGCCTCTTGCAATAAATATCTTCTTTATTTGGTGTGTTCATGCAAACATGCACTCCACAAAAGTTGACATGCTCATAAGAGATATTTTCATCATAACTAGTGCAATCATCATCAGCATCATGGATATTCAAAGAATTCATACTAACAACATTGCAATCATGCTCATCAATCAAATATTTAGTGCCAAACAATTTGGAGATTTCTTATTCTAGCACTTGAGCACAATTATCCTTTCCATCATACTCATGAAAGATATTAAAAAGGTGAAGCGTATGAGACAAACTTAATTCCATTTTTTTGTAATTTTCTTTTATAAACTAGACTAGTGCTAAAACAAGAAACAAAAAGATTCGATTGCAAGATCTAAAGAAATACCTTCACTTACCTAGCCTCCCCGGCAACGGCGCCAGAAAAGAGCTTGATGTCTACTACACAACCTTCTTCTTGTAGACGTTGTTGGGCCTGCAAGTGCACAGGTTTGTAGGACAGTAGCAAATTTCCCTCAAGTGGATGACCTAAGGTTTATCAATCTGCGATAGGCGTAGGAGGAAGATGGTCTCTCTCAAACAACCCTGCAACCAAATAACAAAAAGTCTCTTGTGTCCCCAACACACCCAATACAATAGCAAATCGTATAGGTGCACTAGTTCGGCGAAGAGATGGTGATAGAAGTGCAATATGGATGATAGATATAGGTTTTTATAAACTGAAAATATAAAAACAGCAAGGTAACTAATGATAAAAGTGAGCGTAAACGGTATTGCAATGATAGGAAACAAGGCCTAGGGTTCATACTTTCACTAGTGTCACCTAGATACTCCATTGTCACCTCAAGTATCCGTGGGCATGATTATACGATATGCATCACACAATCTCATATTCATCCAACCAACATAAAAGTACTTCAAAGAGTGCCCCAAAGTTTCTACCCGAGAACCAAGAACGTGTGCCAACCCCTATGCATAGGTTCCCAATGTCATGAAACCCGCAAGTTGATCACCAAAACATACATCAAGTGGCACATGATATCCCATTGTCACCACAGATAATCACGACAAGACATACATCAAGTGTTCATAAAAGACTCAATCCGATAAGATAACTTCAAAGGGGAAACTCAATTCATCACAAGAGAGTAGAGGGGGAGAAACATCATAAGATCCAACTACAATAGCAAAGCTCGGGATACATCAAGATCGTGCCACAGAGGGAACACGAGAGAGAACACGAGAGAGAGAGATCAAACACATAGCTACTGGTACATACCCTCAGCCCCGAGGGTGAACTACTCCCTCCTCGTCATGGAGAGTGCCGGGATGATGAAGATGGCCACCGATGATGGATCCCCCCTCCGGCAGGGTACCGGAAAGGGGTCTTGATTGGTTTTTGGTGGTTCTGGAGGCTTGCGGCGGCGGAACTCCCAATCTATCTTATGTTCTGGAAGTTTTAGGGTACGTAGGTATATATGGGTGAAAGGAGAACGCCGGTGGAGCTATGGGGGCCCCACGAGGCAGGGGGGCGCGCCCCCCACCCTCGTGAGCACCTCCCATATCTTCTGACGTGCGGTCCAAGTCCATCAGGTGGGTTTCCTTCCAAAAATAACTTCTCCAGTTGATTTCGTTCCGTTTTGACTCCGCCTGATATTCCTTTTCCTCGAAACACTGGAATAGGCATAAAACAGCAAACCTGGGCTGGGCCTCCGGTTAATAGATTAGTCCCAAAAATAATATAAAAGTGGATAATAAAGCCCAATATTGCCTAAAACAGTAGATAAAGTAGCATGGAGCAATCAAAAATTATAGATACGTTGGAGACGTATCAGGTAGAAGTAAGTAATTTTTTGTGTTATGTGCTACATGCTAAATGTCGTAAAGTCGTAAAGTAAGGGTTATCTATACAACGATAAATATGGTAAAGTGGTAATTAAGATTTACGAAGTGGCATCTTACTAGTTGTGGGCACACTCTAGCTCCCGTCACTGATACTTGGGCCATCTGGCATGGTCAAACTGGTGCACTGTGATTGGCCGAGGAGACCCTCCCACATATCGCAATCTTGTCCGTCCATTTTTTTCTGTTTTTCTCATCCATCTGCCCACCTAACCCCTCTGTCTCTATATCCTAAGCCCCTCAGTATCTCCCAAACTCTCACTCAACACCTCGAGTTGCGGAGGTGGAATGTAGGTGAACGCACGATGGGCTTCAATGATGCTTCGATGGTGGATCCAGCGAATCAGGTGATGATGCTTCGGTGGCGGATCCAGCGAATTAGGCGTGTGCAACGACGGATCTAGCAGGCGCGTCAGCAGATCCATCATACTCACGACGGTCCAGCGGGCGCGTTAGCACATCCAGTGTTGGAAATATGCCCTAGAGGCAATAATAAATTAGTTATTATTATTATATTTCCTTGTTCATGATAATCGTTTATTATCCATGCTATAATTGTATTGATAGGAAACTCAAATACATGTGTGGATACATAGACAACACCTTGTCCCTAGCAAGCCTCTATTGGCTAGCTCGTTGATCAATAGATGGTTACGGTTTCCTAACCATGGACATTGGATGTCGTTGATAACGGGATCACATCATTAGGAGAATGATGTGATGGACAAGACAATCCTAAGCCTAGCACAAAGATCGTAGTTAGTATGCTAAAGCTTTTCTAATGTCAAGTATCATTTCCTTAGACCATGAGATTGTGCAACTCCGGATACCGTAGGAATGCTTTGGGTGTACCAAACGTCTGGCAACGAACTGGGTGGCTATAAAGGTGCATTACAGGTATCTCCGAAAGTGTCATTGGGTTGGCACGAATCGAGGCTGGGATTTGTCACTCCGTGTAAGCGGAGAGGTATCTCTGGGCCCACTCGGTAGGACATCATCATAATGTGCACAATGTGATCAAGGAGTTGATCACGGGATGATGTGTTACGGAACGAGTAAAGAGACTTGCGGAAACGAGATTGAACAAGGTATCGGGATACCGACGATCGAATCTCGGGCAAGTACAATACCGCTAGACAAAGGGAATTGTATACGGGATCGATTGAGTCCTTGACATCGTGGTTCATCCGATGAGATCATCGTGGAACATGTGGGAGCCAACATGGGTATCCAGATCCGCTGTTGGTTATTGACCGGAGAACGTCTCGGTCATGTCTCGCATGGTTCCCGAACCCGTAGGGTCTACACATAAGGTTCGATGGCGCTAGGGTTATAAAGGAAGTTTGTATGTGGTTACGAATGTTGTTTGAGTCCGGATGGGATCCCGGACGTCACGAGGAGTTCGAAATGGTCCGGAGGTAAAGATTTATATATGGGAAGTCCTGTTTTGGTCACCGAAAAAGTTTCGGGCGATATCGGTAATGTACCGGGACCACCGGGAGGGTCCCGGGGGTCCACCAAGTGGGGCCACCTGCCCCAGAAGGTTGCGTGGGCCAAGTGTGGGAGGGGACCAGCCCCTAGGAGGGCTGGTGCGCCCCCCACAAGGGGCCCAAGGCGCAAGGGGGAGTGGGAGGGGGCAAACCCTAGTTCAGATGGGCCTTAAGGCCCCCTAGTGGGCGCCTCCCTTCTTTCCCCTCTTGGCCGCCCCCCCAAAACCCATCTAGGGCTGGCCGCCACCCTAGGGGGTGGAAACCCTAGAGGGGGCGCAGCCCTCCTCTTCCCCTATATATATGAGGCCTATGGGGCTGCCCATAACACACGAGAGCCTCCCTCTCCAGGCGCAGCCCTGCCTCTCCTCCTCCTCCTCTCCCTTGGTGCTTGGCGAAGCCCTGCGGGATTGCCACGCTCCTCCATCACCACCATGCCGTTGTGCTGCTGCTGGATGGAGTCTTCCTCAACCTCTCCCTCTCTCCTTGCTGGATCAAGGCGTGGGAGGCGTCACCGGCTGTACGTGTGTTGAACAGCGGAGGTGCCGTCCGTTCGGCACTAGGATCTCCGGTGATTTGAATCACGACAGTACGACTCCATCAACCCCGTTCACATGAGCGCTTCCGCTTAGCGATCTACAAGGGTATGTAGATGCACTCTCCTTCCCTCGTTGCTAGTTTCTCCATAGATAGATCTTGGTGACACGAGGAAAATTTTGAATTTCTGCTCGTTCCCCAACAGTGGCATCATGAGCTAGGTCTATTGCGTAGATTCTTTGCACGAGTAGAACACAAAGTAGTTGTGGGCGTTGATGTTGTTCAATATGCTTACCGTTACTAGTCCAATCTTGTTTTGACGGTATTGTGGGATGAAGCGGCCGGACCGACCTTACGTACTCTTACGTGAGACAGGTTCCACCGGCTGACATCCACTTGGTGCATAAGGTGGCTAGCGGGTGCCGTCTCTCCCACTTTAGTCGGAACGGATTCGATGAAAAGGGTCCTTATGAAGGGTAAATAGCAATTGGCATATCACGTTGTGGTTTTTGCGTAAGAAGCGTTCTTGCTAGAAACCCATAGCAGCCACGTAAAACATGCAAACAACAATTAGAGGACGTCTAACTTGTTTTTGCAGGGTATGCTATGTGATGTGATATGGCCAAGAAGAATGTGATGAATGATATGTGATGTATGAGATTGATCATGTTCTTGTAATAGGAATCACGACTTGCATGTCGATGAGTATGACAACCGGCAGGAGCCATAGGAGTTGTCTTTATTTATTGTATGACCTGCGTGTCATTGAACAAACGCCATGTAATTACTTTACTTTATTGCTAACCGGTAGCCATAGTAGTAGAAGTAATAAGTTGGCGAGACAACTTCATGGAGACACGATGATGGAGATCATGATGATGGAGATCATGGTGTCATGCCGGTGACAATGATGATCATGGAGCCCCGAAGATAGAGATCAATGGAGCTATATGATATTGGCCATATCATGTCACTAATATATAATTGCATGTGATGTTTATTATGTTTATGCATCTTGTTTACTTAGAACGACGGTAGTAAATAAGATGATCCCTTATAACAATTTCAAGAAGTGTTCTCCCCTAACTGTGCACCGTTGCCAAAAGTTCGTCGCTTCTAAGCACCACGTGATGATCGGGTGTGATGGATTCTTACGTTCACATACAACGGGTGTTGACGAGCCTAGCATGTCTGACATGGCCTCGGAACACACGCAATACACTTAGGGTTAACTTGACGAGCCTAGCATGTACAGACATGGCCTCGGAACACAGAGACCGAAAGGTCGAGCATGAGTCGTATGGTAGATACGATCAACATGAAGATGTTCACCGATGAGACTAGTCCGTCTCACGTGATGATCGGACACGGCCTAGTTAACTCGGATCATGTAATCACTTAGATGACCAGAGGGATGTCTATCTGAGTGGGAGTTCATAAGATGAACTTAATTATCCTGAACATAGTCAAAAGACCTTTTGCAAATTATGTCGTAAGCTCGCGCTTTAGTTCCACTGTTTAGATATGTTCCTAGAGAAAAAAAATATAGTTGAAAGTTGATAGTAGCGGTTATGCGGACAGTAGAAAGCTTATGTCCTTAATGCACTGCTCAGTGTGCTGAACCCCAAACGTTGTTTGTAGATGTTGCGAACATCGGACATACACGGTTTGATAACTACGTGATAGTTCAGTTGAACGGTTTAGAGTAGAGGCACCAAAGACGTTTTCGAAACATCGCGGAACATATGAGATGTTTCGAGGGCTGAAATTGGGATTTCAAGCTCGTGCCCACGTCAAGAGGTATAAGACCTCCGACGATTTTCTTAGCCTGCAAACTAAGAGAGAAAAGCTCAATCGTTGAGTTTGTGCTTAGATTGTCTGAGTGCAACGATCACCTGAATCGAGTGGGAGTTAATCTTCCTGATGGGATAGTGATGTTTCTCCAAAGTCATTGCCACCAAGCTGCTAGAGCTTCGTGTTGAACTATAACATGTCAGGGATAGATATGATGATCCTTGAAGTGTTCGCGATGTTTGACACCGCGAAAGTAGAAGTCAAGTAGGAGCATCAATTGTTGATGGTTGGTAAAACCACTAGTTTCAAGAAGGGCAAGGACAACAAGGGATACTTCATGAAACGGCAAAACAGTTGCTGCTCTAGTGAAGAAACCCAAGGTTGAACCCAAACCCGAGACTAAGTGATTCTGTAATGAGAGGAACGGACACTGAAGAAGAACCACCCTAGATACTTGGTAGATGAGAAGGCTGGCAAGGTCGATAGAAGTATATTGGATATACATTATGTTAATGTGTACTTTACTAGTACTCCTAGTAGCACCAGGGTATTAGATACCGGTTCGGTTGCTAAGTGTTAGTAACTCGAAATAAAAGCTACGGAATAAACGGAGACTAGCTAAAGGTGAGCCGACGATATGTGTTGGAAGTGTTTCCAAGTTTGATGTGATCAAACATCGCACGCTCCCTCTACCATCAAGATTAGTATTAAAACCAGAATAGTTGTCATTTGGTGTTTGCGTTGAGCATAGACATGATTGGATTATGTCTATCGCGATACGGTTATTCATTTAAGGAGAATAATGGTTACTCTATTTATTTGAATAACACCTTCAATGGTCTTGCATCTAAAGGAATGGTTATCTCGATCGTAGTGATACACATTTTCATGCCAAAAGATATAAGATAGTAATGATAGTACCACCTGCTTGTGGCACTACCATTTGAGTCATATTGGTATAGAATGCATGAAGAAGCTCCATGTTGATGGATCTTTGGACTCACTCGTTTTTGAAAAGTTTGAGACATGCGAACCATGTCTATTGGTGTATATGCATGAAGAAACTCCATGCAGATGGATCGTTTGGACTCACTTGATTTTGAATCACTTGAGATATGCAAATCATACCACATGGGCAACATGACTGAAAAGCCTCGGTTTCAGTAAGATGGAACAAGATAGCAACTTGTTGGAAGTAACACATTTTGATGTGTGCAGTCCAATGAGTCTGAGGCATCTGATGAATATCGTTATGTTCTTACTTCACAGATGATTTGAGTAGATGTTGAGTATATTTACTTGATGAAACACAAGTCTGAATTATTGAAAGGTTCAAGTAATTTCAGAGTGAAGTTTAAGATCTTCGTGACAAGAGGATAGAATGTCTATGATATGATCATAGAGATGAATATCTGAGTTACGAGTTTTGGCACACAATTAAGACATTGTGCAAATTGTTTCACAACTAATACCGCCTGGAACACCATAGTGTGATGGTGTGTCCGAACGTCATAGTTGCACCCTATTGGATATGGTGCGTACCATGATGTCTCTTATCGAATTACCACTATCGTTCATGGGTTAGGCATTAGAGACAACCACACTCACTTTAATAGGGCACCACGTAATTCCGTTGAGACGACACCGTTTGGAGAAACCTAAGTTGTCGTTTCTTAAAGGTTTGGGGCTATGACGCTTATGTGAAAAAGTTTCAGGTTGATAAGCTCGAACCCAAAGCGGACAAAATGCATCTTCATAGGACACCCAAAACAGTTGGTTATACCTCCTAATTCAGATCCGAAAGCAATAAGGATTGTTTCTTGAATCGGGTCCTTTCTCGAGGAAAAGTTCGTCTCGAAAAGTTGAGTGGGAGGATGGTGGAGACTTGATGTTGGTTATTGAACCGTCACTTCAACTAGTGTGTAGCAGGACACAGGAAGTTGTTCCCGTGGCGCCTACACCAATTGAAGTAGAAGCTTATGATAGTGATCATGAAGTTTCGGATCAAGTCACTAACGTACCTCGTAGGGTGACAAGGATGCATACTACTTCAAAGTGGTACGCAATCCTGTCTTGAAGGTCATGTTGCTAGACAACAATGAACCTACGAGCTATGGAGAAGCAATGGTGGGCCCAAATTCCGACAAATGGTTAGAAGCCATGAAATCCGAGATAGGATCCATGTATCAGAACAAAGCATAGACTTTGGTGGACTTGCCCGATGATCGGCAAGCCATTAAGATGAATGGATCTTTAAGAAGAAGACGGACGTGGACGGTAATATCACCGTCTATGAAGCTCGACTTGTGGCGAAGAGTTTTTCACAAGTTCAAGGAGTTGACTACGATGAGATTTTCTCATCCGTAGCAATGCTTAAGTCCGTCGGAATCATGTTAGCATTAGCTGCATTTATGAAATCTGGCAGATGGATGTCAAAACAAGTTTCCTTACCAGTCTGCGTAAGGAAAGGTTGTATGTGATACAATCAGAAAGTTTTGTCGATCCTAAGGATGCTAAAAGGTATGCTAGCACCAGCGATCCTTCTAAGGACTGGAGTAAGCATCTCGGAGTTGGAATGTGCACTTTGATAAGATGATCAAAGATTTTAGGTTTATACAAAGTTTATGAGAAACTTGTATTTCCAAAGAAGTGAGTGGGAGCACTATAGAATTTCTGATAAGTATATGTTGTTGACATATTGTTGATCAGAAGAGATGTAGAATTTCTGTAAAGCATATAGGGATATTTGAAAAGTGTTTTTCAATAGAAAACCTGGATTAAGCTACTTGAACATTGAGCATCAAGATCTATAAGGATAGATCAAAAACGCTTAATGATATTTTCAAATGAGCATATACCTTGACATGATCTTGAAAGTGTTCAAGATGGATCAGTCAAAGAAGGAGTTCTTGCCTGAGATGTAAGGTATGAAGTTAAGACTTAAAGCTCGACCACGGCAGAAAAGAGAGAAAGGACGAAGGTCGTCCCCTATGCTTTAGACGTAGGCTCTATAGTATGCTATGCTGTGTACCGCACCGGAAGTGTGCCTTGCCATGAGTCATCAAAGGGTACAAGAATGATCCAGAATGGATCATTGGACAGCGGTCAAAAATGTCCTTGGAGTAAATAAGGACATGTTTCTCGATTATGGAGGTGATAAAGAGTTCGATGTAAAGGGTTACGTCGATGCAAGCTTTAACACCTATCCGAGTGACTCGAGTAGCAAACCGGATCGTATAGTGGAGCAACCATTTGGAATAGCTTCAAGTGGGCGTGGAAGCAAACATTTACAATATGACATAGAGAATTGCAAAGCACACACGGATCTGAAAGGTTCAGACCCGTTGACTAAAACCCGTAGACTAAAACCTCTCTCACAAGCAAAACATGATCAAACCTCAGAACTCATTGAGTCTAAATCACATGATGATGTGAACTAGTTCTGAGACACTAGTAAACTCTTTGGGTGTTGGTCACATGGCGATGTGACCTATCAGTGTTAATCACATGGCGATGTGAACTAGATTATTGACTCTAGTGCAAGTGGGAGACTGTTGGAAATATGCCCTAGAGGCAATAATAAATTAGTTATTATTATTATATTTCCTTGTTCATGATAATCGTTTATTATCCATGCTATAATTGTATTGATAGGAAACTCAAATACATGTGTGGATACATAGACAACACATTGTCCCTAGCAAGCCTCTATTGGCTAGCTCGTTGATCAATAGATGGTTACGGTTTCCTAACCATGGACATTGGATGTCGTTGATAACGGGATCACATCATTAGGAGAATGATGTGATGGACAAGACCCAATCCTAAGCCTAGCACAAAGATCGTAGTTCAGTATGCTAAAGCTTTTCTAATGTCAAGTATCATTTCCTTAGACCATGAGATTGTGCAACTCCGGATACCGTAGGAATGCTTTGGGTGTACCAAAGCGTCACAACGTAATCTGGGTGGCTATAAAGGTGCATTACAGGTATCTCCGAAAGTGTCATTGGGTTGGCACGAATCGAGATGGGATTTGTCACTCCGTAAAGCGGAGAGGTATCTCTGGGCCCACTCGATAGGACATCATCATAATGTGCACAATGTGATCAAGGAGTTGATCACGGGATGATGTGTTACGGAACGAGTAAAGAGACTTGCCGGAAACGAGATTGAACAAGGTATCGGGATACCGACGATCGAATCTCGGGCAAGTACAATACCGCTAGACAAAGGGAATTGTATACGGGATCGATTGAGTCCTTGACATCGTGGTTCATCCGATGAGATCATCGTGGAACATGTGGGAGCCAACATGGGTATCCAGATGTTGGGGAACGTAGTAATTTCAAAAAAATTCCTACGATCACGCAAGACCATGGTGATGGCACAGCAACGAGAGGGGAGAGTGTCCGTCCACGTACCCTCGTAGACCGAAAGCGAAGCGTTATAACAACGCGGTTGATGTAGTCGATGCGTCTCCACGATCCGACCGATCCAAGCACCGAACGACGGCACCTCCGAGTTACGCACACGTTCAGCTCGATGGCGATCCCGGACTCGATCCAGCAAAGTGTCGGGATGAGTTCCGTCAAGACGACGGCGTGGTGACGATGTTGATGCTCCACCGACGCAGGGCTTCGCCTAAGCTCGCTGACGATATGACTTCTCCGGCGCAGGGCTTCTCCTAAGCTCCATGACGATATGACGAAGTGGAATATGGTGGAAGGGGCACCGACACGGCTAAGACAAGATCCGTAGATCAACTTTTGTGTATTGGGGTGCCCCTGCCCCGTATATAAAGGAGACAAGGGGAGGTGGCGGCCCTAGAGGAGGCGCGACCAAGGAGGAGTCCTACTCCCACGGGAGTAGGACTCCCCCCTCTCCTAGTTGGAGTAGGATTGGGGAGGGAAAAGGGGAAGGCGCGCCCCTCTCCTTGTCCTATTCGGACTGGAAGGGGAGGGGGGCGTAGCCCACCTGGCCGGCCCTTCTCCTTCTCCCTCAAGGCCCATGAAGGCCCATATACCCCCGGGGTTCCGTAACCCCGGTGTTCGATAACATCCTGTTTTCACTCGGAACCATTCCGAAGTCCAAACATAGGCTTCCAATATATCAATCTTTATGTCTCGACCATTTCGAGACTCCTCGTCATGTCCGTGATCACATCCGGGACTCCGAACAACCTTCGGTGCATCAATACTTATAAACTCATTATGAACTGTCATCGAAACGTTAAGCGTGCGGACCCTACGGGTTCGAGAACTATGTAGACATGACCTAGAACCATTCTCGGTCAATAACCAATAGCGGAACCTGGATGCCCATATTGGTTCCTACATATTCTAGAAGATCTTTATCGGTCAAACCGCATAACGACATACGTTGTTCCCTTTGTCATCGGTATGTTACTTACCCGAGATTCGATCGTCGGTATCCAATACCTAGTTCAATCTCGTTACCGGTAAGTCTCTTTACTCGTTCCGTAATACATCATCTCACAACTAACTCATTAGTTGTAATGCTTGCAAGGCTTAAGTGATGTGCATTACCGAGAAGGCCGGAGATACCTCTCCGACAATCGGAGTGACAAAACCTAATCTCGAAATCGCCAACCCAACAAGTACCTTTGGAGACACCTGTAGTACTCCTTTATAATCACCCGATTCGTTGTGACGTTTGGTAGTACCAAAGTGTTCCTCCGTAAGCGGAGTTGCATAATCTCATAGTTATAGGAACATGTATGGGTCATGAAGAAAGCATTAACATACTAAGCGATCAAGTGTTAAGCTAACGGAATGGGTCATGTCAATCAGATCATTCAACTAATGATGTGACCTTGTTAATCAAATAAAACTCCTTGTTCATGGTTAGGAAACATAACCATCTTTGATTAACAAGCTAGTCAAGTAGAGGCATACTAGTGACATCTTGTTTGTCTATATATTCACACATGTATTATGTTTCCGGTTAATACAATTCTAGCATGAATAATAAACATTTATCATGATATAAGGAAATAAATAATAACTTTTATTATTGCCTCTAGGGCATATTTCCTTGATCTCCCACTTGCACTAGAGTCAATAATCTAGATTACAAAGTAATGATCCTAACACCCATGGAGTCTTGGTGCTGATCATGTTTTGCTCGTTGGAAGAGGCTTAGTCAACGGTCCGCAACATTCAGATCCGTATGTATTTTGCAAATCTCTATGTCTCCCACTTGGACTTGGTCCCGAATGGAATTGAAGCGTCTCTTGATGTGCTTGGTCCTCTTGTGAAACCTGGATTCCTTTGCCAAGGCAATTGCACCATATTGTCACAGAAGATCTTCATCGGTCCCGATGCACTAGGTATGACACCTAGATCGGAAATGAACTCTTTCATCCAGACTCCTTCATTCGCTGCTTCGAAGCAGCTATGTACTCCGCTTCACATGTAGATCCCGCCACGACGCTTTGTTTAGAACTGCACCAACCGACAGCTCCACCGTTTAATAAAAACACGTATCCGGTTTGCGATTTAGAATCGTCCGGATCAGTGTCAAAGCTTACATCGGCGTAACCATTTACGACTAGCTCTTTGTCACCTCCATATCGAGAAACATATCCTTAGTCCTTTTCAGGTATTTCAGGATGTTCTTGACCGCTGTCCGATGATCCACTCTGGATTACTTTGGTACCTTCCTGCCAAGCTTACAGCTAAGCATACGTCAGTGTCGGTACACAGCATTGCATACATGATAGAGCCTATGGCTGAAGCATAGGAACATCTTTCATTTCTCTCTATCTTCTGCTGTGGTCGGGCATTGAGTCGACTCAATCTTACACCTTGTAATACAGGTAAAAACCTTTCTTTGCACGATCCATTTTGAACTTCTTCAAAACTTTATCAAGGTATGTGCTTTGTGAAAGTCCAATTAAGCGTCTTGATCTATCTCTATAGATCTTGATGCCCAATATGTAAGCAGCTTCACCGAGGTCTTTCATTGAAAAACTTTTATTCAAGTATCCTTTTATGCTATCCAGAAATTCTATATCATTTCCAATCAATAATATGTCGTCCACATATAATATTAGAAATGCTCTGAGCTCCCACTCACTTTCTTGTAAATACTGAGCTTCTCCAAAAGTGCATACAAACCCATATGCTTTGATCACACTATCAAAGCGTTTATTCCAACTCCGAGAGGCTTGCACCGGACCATAAATTGATCGTTGGAGCTTGCACACTTTGTTAGCACCCTTTGGATCGACAAAACCTTCTGGTTGCATCATATACAACTCTTCTTCTAGAAATCCATTCAAGAATGCGGTTTTACATCCATTTGCCAAATTTCATAATCATAAAATGCGGCAATTGCTAACATGATTCGGACAGACTTAAGCATCGCCACTGGTGAGAAAGTCTCATCGTAGTCAACCCTTGAACTTGTCGAAAACCTTTTGCAACAAGTCGAGCTTTGTAGACAGTTACATTACCATCGGCGTCAGTCTTCTTCTTAAAGATCCATTTATTTTCAATGGCTTGCCGATCATCGGGCAAGTCAACCAAAGTCCATACTTTGTTCTCATACATGGATCCCATCTCAGATTTCATGGCTTCCAGCCATTTTGCGAATCTGGGCTCACCATCGCTTCTTCATAGTTCGTAGGTTCGCCATGGTCAAGTAACATGACTTCCGAATAGGATTACCGTACCACTCAGTGCGTATTTTACTCTGGTTGACCTACGAGGTTCAGTAGTAACTTGATCTGAAACTACATGATCATCATCATTAGTTTCTTCACTAATTGGTGTAGTTGTCACAGGAACCATTTCTTGTGATGAACTACTTTCCAATAAGGGAGCAGATACAGTTATCTCATCAAGTTCTACTTTCCTCCCACTCACTTCTTTCGAGAGAAACTCCTTCTCTAGAAAGGATCCGAATTTAGCAACGAAAATCTTGCCTTTAGATCTGTGATAGAAGGTGTACCCAACAGTCTCCTTTGGGTATCCTATGAAGACACATTTTTCCGATTTGGGTTCGAGCTTATCTGGTTGAAGTTTCTTTACATAAGCATCGCAGCCCCAAACTTTAAGAAACGACAACTTTGGTTTCTTGCCAAACCACAGTTCATAAGGCGTCGTCTCAACGGATTTTGACGGTGTCCTATTCAACGTGAATGCGGCCGTCTCTAAAGCATAACCCCAAAACGATAGCGGTAAATCGGAAATAGACATCATAGATCGCACCATATCTAGTAAAGTGCGACACGACGTTCGGACACACCATTTCTCTGTGGTGTTCCGGGTGGCGTGAGTTGCGAAACTATTCCACATTGTTTCAAATGTAAACCAAACTCGTAACTCAAATATTCTCCTCCACGATCAGATCGCAGAAATTTTATTTTCTTGTTACGATGATTTTCCACTTCACTCTGAAATTCTTTGAACTTTTCAAAAGTTTCAGATTTGTGTTTCATTAAGTAGATATACCCATATCTGCTCAAGTCATCTGTGAAGGTGAGAAAATAACGATATCCGCCGCGTGCCTCAACATTCATTGGACCACAAACATCAGTATGTATGATTTCCAACAAATCAGTTGCACGCTCCATAGTTCGGAGAACGGCGTTTTTGTCATCTTGCCCATGAGGCACGGTTCGCAAGTACCAAGTGATTCATAATCAAGTGATTCCAGAAGCCCATCAGTATGGAGTTTCTTCATGCGTTTTACACCGATATGACCTAAACGGCAGTGCCACAAATAAGTTGCACTATCATTATCAACTCTGCATCTTTTGGCTTCAATATTATGAATATGTGTATCACTACTGTCGAGATTCAACAAGAATAGACCACTCTTCAAGGGTGCATGACCATAAAAGATATTATTCATATAAATAGAACAACCATTATTCTCTGATTTAAATGAATAACCGTCTCGCAATAAACAAGATCCAGATATAATGTTCATGCTCAACGCGGCACCAAATAACAATTATTTAGGTCTAAAACTAATCCCGAAGGTAGATGTAGAGGTAGCGTGCCGACTGCGATCACATCGACTTTGGAACCATTTCCAACGCGCATCGTCACCTCGTCCTTAGCCAATCTTCGCTTAATCCATAGTTCCTGTTTCGAGTTGCAAATATTAGCAACAGAACCAGTATCAAATACCCAGGTACTACTGCGAGTATTAGTAAGGTACACATCAATAACATGTATATCATATATACCTTTGTTCACCTTGCCATCCTTTTTATCCGCCAAATACTTGGGGCAGTTCCGCTTCCGATTGTCCGATCGCTTGCAGTAAAAACACTCAGTTTCAGGCTTAGGTCCAGACTTGGGTTTCTTCTCTTGATCAGCAACTTTCTTGCTGTTCTTTTTGAAGTTTCCCTTCTTCTTCCCTTTGCCCTTTTTCTTGAAACTAGTGGTCTTGCTGACCATCAACACTTGATGCTCTTTCTTGATTTCTACTTCATGCTTTTAGCATCGCGAAGAGCTCAGAATTGTCTTAGTCATCCCTTGCATATTATAGTTCATCACGAAGCTCTTGTAGCTTGGTGGCGTGATTGGAGAATTTGTCAATGACACTATCATCCGGAAGATTAACTCCCAGCTGAATTAAGTGATTGTTATACCCGGACATTTTGAGTATGTGCTCACCGTGAACTATTCTCCTCCATCTTGCAGCTATAGAACTTATTGGAGACTTCATATCTCTCAATCCGGGCATTTGCTTGAAATATTAACTTCAACTCCTGGAACATCTCATATGCTCCATGACGTTCAAAACGTCGTTGAAGACCCGGTTCTAAGCCGTAAAGCATGGCACACTGAACTATTGAGTAGTCATCAGCTCTGCTTTGCCGGACGTTCACAACTTCTGGCTCAGCATCTGCAGCAGGCCTGTCACCCAGCGGTGCTTCCGGGGCGTAATTTTTCGTGCAGCAATGAGGATAATCCTCGTTACGGACCCAGTCCGTGTAATTGCTACCATCATCTTTCAACTTTGCTTTCTCAAGGAACGCATTAAAATTCAACGGAACAACAGCACGAGCCATCTATCTACATCAAACATAGACAAGCAAAATACTATCAGGTACTAAGTTCATGATAAATTTAAGTTTGATTAATCATATTAAAAACCTCCCACTTAGACAGACATCTCTCTAGTCATCTAAGTGATCACGTGATCCAAATCAACTAAACCATGTCCGATCATCACGTGAGATGGAGTAGTTTCAATGGTGAACATCACTATGTTGATCATATCTACTATATGATTCACGCCGACCTTTCGGTCTCGTGTTCGAGGCCATATCTGTTATATGCTAGGCTCGTCAAGTTTAACCTGAGTATTCGCGTGCGCAACTGTTTTGCACCCGTTGTATTTGAGCGTAGAGCCTATCACACCCGATCATCACGTGGTGTCTCAAAGACGAAGAACTTTATAACGGTGCATACTCGGGAGAACACTTCTTGATAATTTTTAGTGAGAGATCATCTTATAATGCTACCGTCAATCAAAGCAAGATAAGATGCATAAAGGATAAACATCACATGCAATCAATATAAGTGATATGATATGGTCATCATCATCTTGTGCTTGTGATCTCCATCGCAAAGCACCGTCATGATCACCATCGTCACCGCGCGACACCTTGATCTCCATCGTAGCATCGTTGTCGTCTCGCCAACTATTGCTTCTACGACTATCGCTACTCCTTAGTGATAAAGTAAAGCAATTACATGGCGTTGCATTTCATACAATAAGCGACAACCATATGGCTCCTGCGATTGCCGATAACTCGGTTACAAAACATGATCATCTCATACAATAAAATATAGCATCACGTCTTGACCATATCACATCACAACATGCCCTGCAAGAACAAGTTAGGCGTCCTCTACTTTGTTGTTGCAAGTTTTACGTGGCTGCTACGGGCTGAGCAAGAACCGTTCTTACCTACGCATCAAAACCACAACGATATTTCGTCAAATAGACTCCGTTTAACCTTCTCAAGGACCGGGCGAGCCATACTCGATTCAACTAAAGTGAGAGAGACAGACACCGCCGGTCACCTTTAAGCAACGAGTGCTCGGAGCGGTGAAACCAGTCTCGCGTAAGCGTCGCGTAATGTCGGTCGGCCGCTTCATCTCACAATACCGCTGAACCAAAGTATGACATGCTGTTAGGCAGTATGACTTGTATCGCCCACAACTCACTTGTGTTCTACTCGTGCATATGACATCAACGCATAAAACCAGGCTCGGATGCCTTTGTTGGGGAAGCGTAGTAATTTCAAAAATTTTCCTACGATCACGCAAGACCATGGTGATGGCACAGCAACGAGGGGAGAGTGTCCGTCCACGCCCTCGTGAGACCGAAGCGAAGCGTTATAACAACGCTGTTGATGTAGTCGACGTCTCCACGATCCGACCGATCCAAGCACCGAACGTCGGCACCTCCGAGTTCTGCACACGCTCAGCTCGATGGCGATCCCGGACTCGATCCAGCAAAGTGTCGGGATGAGTTCCGTCAAGACGACGGCGTGGTGGCGATGTTGATGCTCCACCGACGCAGGGCTTCGCCTAAGCTCCATGACGATATGACTTCTCGGCGCAGGCTTCTCCTAAGCTCCACGACGATATGACCGAAGTGGAATATGGTGGAAGGGGCACCGCACACGGCTAAGACAAGATCCGTAGATCAACTTGTGTGTATTGGGGTGCCCCTGCCCCGTATATAAAGGAGACAAGGGGAGGTGGCGGCCCTAGAGGAGGCGCACCAAGGAGGAGTCCTACTCCCACCGGGAGTAGGACTCCCCCTCTCCTAGTTGGAGTAGGATTGGGGAGGGGGAAAGGGGGAAGGGGCGCCGCCCCCCCTCTCCTTGTCCTATTCGGACTGGAAGGGGGAGGGGGGCGCGCAGCCCACCTGGCCGGCCCTTCTCCTTCTCCCTCAAGGCCCATGAAGGCCCATATACCCCCCGGGGGGTTCCGGTAACCCCCCGGTGTTCCGGTAACATCCTGTTTTCACTCGGAACCATTCCGAAGTCCAAACATAGGCTTCCAATATATCAATCTTTATGTCTCGACCATTTCGAGACTCCTCGTCATGTCCGTGATCACATCCGGGACTCCGAACAACCTTCGGTGCATCAATACTTATAAACTCATTATGAACTGTCATCGAAACGTTAGCGTGCGGACCCTACGGGTTCGAGAACTATGTAGACATGACCTAGAACCATTCTCGGTCAATAACCAATAGCGGAACCTGGATGCCCATATTGGTTCCTACATATTCTACGAAGATCTTTATCGGTCAAACCGCATAACGACATACGTTGTTCCCTTTGTCATCGGTATGTTACTTTACCCGAGATTCGATCGTCGGTATCCAATACCTAGTTCAATCTCGCATCGTAAGTCTCTTTACTCGTTCCGTAATACATCATCTCACAACTAACTCATTAGTTGTAATGCTTGCAAGGCTTAAGTGATGTGCATTACCGAGAAGGCCTGGAGATACCTCTCCGACAATCGGAGTGACAAAACCTAATCTCGAAATCGCCAACCCAACAAGTACCTTTGGAGACACCTGTAGTACTCCTTTATAATCACCCGATTACGTTGTGACGTTTGGTAGTACCAAAGTGTTCCTCCGGTGGCGGAGTTGCATAATCTCATAGTTATAGGAACATGTATGGGTCATGAAGAAAGCATTAACATACTAAACGATCAACTGTTAAGCTAACGGAATGGGTCATGTCAATCAGATCATTCAACTAATGATGTGACCTTGTTAATCAAATAACAACTCCTTGTTCATGGTTAGGAAACATAACCACAAGGGGCCCAAGGCGCAAGGGGGAGTGGGAGGGGGCAAACCCTAGTTCAGATGGGCCTTAAGGCCCACCTAGTGGGCGCCTCCCTTCTTTCCCCTCTTGGCCGCCCCCCCAAAACCCATCTAGGGCTGGCCGCCACCCTAGGGGGTGGAAACCCTAGAGGGCGCAGCCTCCCTTCCCTATATATATGAGGCCTATGGGGCTGCCCATAACACACGAGAGCCTCCTCTCCAGAGCGCAGCCTGCCTCTCCTCCTCCTCCTCTCCCTTGGTGCTTGGCGAAGCCTGCTGGGATTGCCACGCTCCTCCATCACCACCATGCCGTTGTGCTGCTGCTGGATGGAGTCTTCCTCAACCTCTCCTCTCTCCTTGCTGGATCAAGGCGTGGGAGACGCCACCGGCTGTACGTGTGTTGAACGCGGAGGTGCCGTCCGTTCGGCACTAGGATCTCTGGTGATTTGAATCACGATTTAGCACGACTCCATCAACCCCGTTCACATGAACGCTTCGCTTAGCGATCTACAAGGGTATGTAGATGCACTCTCCTTCCCCTCGTTGCTAGTTTCTCCATAGATAGATCTTGGTGACACGTAGGAAAATTTTGAATTTCTGCTACGTTCCCCAACATCCAGCAGGCGTGCACGTGCACCACGGCGGATCTAGCGTGCACGTGGTAGCATATCTAGTGTGTGGGGTGGCGGTGCCAGCCTACATGTTGTGTGCATGAGTGCCAACTTCTCGCGCAGGGATAGGACCGCACCATGGAGTGACGCTGTTGCGCCGCCAGGAGGTGCATCCCCTTTTTTATAAAGTCATTGCAGTGGCGGGCGAAAAAAAGGACCACCACCAATATGTTTCCCTTTCAGTGGTGGGCGAATATTGATGCCTACCATTGATAGTGTCGGCCGTCAACGGTAGACACTATGTAAAGCCCACCATTGATGGACCTTTACCGATGGCTGGAGGGACGCCCGCCATTGATTACCTAATAGCAATGGCGGGAGGTCAGTGGAGGGCCCTCCTGATAGCCACGCCCGCTGCTACTAGCACATTCTATAGTAGTGAAAAGCCTGCATGGTTACATGTTAGTCGGCTGAATTTCGAATTCAGATCAGTCGATATTGGTTGAACGGAGAAACAACCGAAGGGGAGGAAGAAGCTCGCCTGAGGGGAGGAAGAAGCTCGCTGATAGGCTACCCAATCACATATCTTAGGGTTGTGGTGTGGGAGGCAACACGACGGTGGTGGAGGCGGCAGCACGGCGGTGGGGGTGGTTCGTCGGAGAAAAAAGGCGGTCATCCCCGGGACTAGAGGGATGGCCAGGGGCGGCGGCAACACGGTGGTAGGAGGAGGTACAGGGGAAGGCAGGGCGGTGAGGTGGTCGCAGGAGTGCCGTTGGCCACGGGCGGCGGGGGGCAGTGGTAGCCGGTGGCTGGGGGACAGATCGAGGTTGAACATAAACAATGCATCCTGAAGATTAAAGGTGAAGTTAAAGATGAAGTTGTGGATGACTGGATCAAAATTCAACAGTTGAGATAGAAAGGTGGAAATCGACAGACCCCTAAATTTTTTTACTCGAATGTCTTATAGCCACTCCCAAAGTCTGCCCTCAATCAGCGTGTGCTGCAACTGATTAGCTACCCTAGAACAGAAAGACCAAAGTTAAAAATAGTGGCTAAGGCAAAAACATAGAACATAGACACATACAAAGGCGGCCCAAGGCATAACATTGGACCAACCTCCGCGTCAAGCAGGACCAAGTCGGCATGCTTAACACGATCCTCACTAGCAAACCACTGTTTGGTTAGAGTGAATGGGAGTTTAAGTGGAAAGGGGAATGAAAGTTGAGGAAGCCAATTTTCATCCATTTTTTTATGAAGGATACTCTGTTAATTCGTGAGTAAAGTTTTATCCCGCACTAATTCCCATCCTATACCAAACGAGTAATTGATAAAAAACTACCACATTTCATGTATCCGTCCCACAGAACTACCACATTTTGAAAACTGACCAAAAACTCCAGATTAATGCTAATTTCGTGACAAAAAACTACCAGGTCGGGTTGAAGACCGATTTAACCGTTTTAAACCCCTTTCTGACAGACTTGGCCCACCTGTCGGGACGGCTGCCGTGCTAACGGCTAACGGCGCTCGCCTGGTGCCATTGTTGCCCAAGCTCGTCGCTGCTCTTAGGCGCCGCCGCTACGGCTTGCTGCCGGTGCGGCTTGTCGGCCCCGCCACCGCAGACTGCCCGTGCTGTCGCTCGCGCTGCCCGCCCGGCCTGCGTGCCTCGCCGCAGCCCGCCGCTGCTCGGCTCCCGCCTCTGCCTCCGCCGCGTGAACCCTCCCGACCAGGCCTCACGGCTCGCCCGCCTCCTCCCCGGCGCCCACCGCCCACACACGGCCGCGCCCGGCGGCCGGCCAGGCCCGCATCTACCATCGAGCAGTAGCTCGCGACACCGACATCGATGTCGCCGCGAAGGCTGCCGGCGTGCAGTGCGAGGCAGAGCTAACCCGGACCTGGTTCACCCGGCGCTCGTGCTGGGGTCCGACGTGGTGTAAAGCGAGCAGGCGGCCGAAGCTCCCCTGCTTCCGTCTCATGCACAAGAGGTGTTTGTTGAAATGCCAAAGAGAGAGAGAGGAGGGGAGGAAGAAGAAGGTTGATGATGACGTGTGGGTCCCGTCTGTCATAACGGTTAACCTCACGGTCAATATAAACAGAGTTGACTTTGCTGCCGGTCCCACATGTCATAAACAGGTTTAAAATTATAAAAACGGTCATCAACTCAACTTGGTAGTTTTTTGTCACAAAATTAGTACTCCCTCCGTTCCCAAATAATTGTCTTTCTAGCCATCTCAAATGGACTACATATACGGATGTATGTAGACATGTTTTAGAATGTAGATTCACTTATTTTGCTCCGTATGTAGTCACTTATTGAAATCTCTAGAAAGACAATTATTTAGGAACGGAGGGGGTATTAATCTGGAGTTTCGGTCACTTTTCAAAATATGATAGTTCTGTGGGACGGATACGTGAAATGTGGTAGTTTTTTGTCAATTACTCTATACCAAACAAAGGAATAAAAGTGAAACTCTACTTTTCATGCCTAATCCTTCCACAAACACCCTTGTGAAAACTCCCATTCCCCTGGCTGAGTGGTTACCAAACAGACTTTACGAGGTCGCGGCAAAGGAGGATCATAGGCAAAAAGAAAAAAAAACATGCGAGAGAAAGGACACTCCCGGAACCACGAAAATGAAAGACAAAAAAAAGATAAGTCGCCACACACAACAAAAAGTGGGAGCATACATCCGACACCAAAGCACCGGGACAAAAAACAGTGAGGCACCCCGTGAAATGTGACCGGCACACCGGCCTCAGAAAGAGGCAATACTCATGGACCGGGGAACACTTCACCAGAGGTGCCCGACATAACTTTTCACACAGCGCGGTGACAGCCGATCAAGGCACAACGGATCCATAAAAGAAAGGATACTCGGTCGACCGTGCAAACCTACCCAGAAGCGCCCGACATAGCCCAGCTGCATGGCCATCCAAACCCGACGCAAGAAACACGCATACAAGTGCAACGGAAAAACAGCAGTGGCAACAAACTGGGAATGCCAACGTGAAGACGGAAAAAAACAGTAGTAGGGTGAACCGTCTATATTCGACGAGAACAACAAAGCAATGAGAAGCGAACCAACCTGTGGTTGAGATGGTTAGGTGGACAGTGGTATCCTCAATCCACCAGGGTTCAAATCTTGGTGCTCGCATTATTCCTGGATTTATTTTAGGATTTCCGGCGATGCGCTTTCAGTGGGAGGAGACGTTTCCGTTGATGACGAGGCGGCTACGGTGACTTCGTAAATCTCAAGATGATATGTCGGCTCAGTCTCTCGGGGTGCTTATAGGGATAAGGTGTGCGTGCGTTCATAGGGGTGAGTGTATGCGCGTGTATATGAGCAATACAGTACATCATGGTCAACAGAGGCGGACCCAGGCCCCAGGCAGCCAGGGCCTCGGCCTGGGGCGTGGCTGGCTGTTGCTTCGTTGGTTGCAGGCATAGCTACAATATTTTTTACTGTTTGGCACTGTACATACATTGTTTGCCTGGGGCGTCACTTTTACGTGGGACCGCTACTGATGGTCAAGGATAAACAGCGAATATCATCGAACTAACCAGATTTTGCGTTGACCAATACACAAACGACAATTCAGGGTGCCGCGATACCTTTATGCCGGCGCTGCACTAGCAACAACTCCGAATCCTGCAAACTAATATGTGGTCGGTATCTCTAGTCTATCAGGGTTCAAGTCCTGATGCTCGCATTTATTTCTGGATTTACTTCAGGATTTTCGGCGAAGCGCATTCAGTGGGAGGAGACATTTCCGACGACGACGGGGTGCATACGGCAACTTCGTAAATTTGAAGATTATATGTCGGCTCAGTCTTTCGGAGGTGCTCATAGGGGTATGGTGTGCGTGTGTGCGTTCGTAGGGGTGAGTATATGACGCGTGATATGGTGACTTTGTTTATCTTGTGTTAAAAAAAGCACCAAATCCTCTAGGCGTGACAAAGCAAATAAACTGTTGAAGAAACAAGGATTGGCAGCAAAACACATGAAAACGCCCAAAATAGCTTCGCGTAAAAGAACAGGGGCTCAAGAACCACTCCACTGATCTCGCATAAAAACACTGGACCAAAGGATACAAAGAAGAAGATACCGACAGAGCATGCCTCACATATGGCACGACAACCACAACCTACTCCGGAACCTTCCCCGACGAAACTGGAAACCACGATCAGCCACCCCCGTCTTCCTGCCGTCTCGCCAATCCTGAACACGTGATCATGGCTGAGCCGCCAAAGATGGACGTTATGCTGCGAGCGTGCCCCGTGTCCAGCCGACGGCATAAAGAAACAAACTTACACGAAAACTCAACCGCCTTCAGGAAAAGCCCGAAAGCCACGGAACACCTCAACTCACGTCGTGACAGCCGGATCCGCTTGGCAGCGTGTAGGCCCCATGCCGGGCCGTGAGCCGGTTTGCCATACGGCTCGGGCTGTTGGGCTAATAGCACGCGGCTCGCCCATGCACACCTTTGTGGGGCCAACAAAATAAATAGGCTGGCCTCACAGGCCTGGACTAACCGGCCTGGCCGGAGACAAACGGTCCAGTCTGGTTAGCCCCACGCGCAAGCTCGCACTGTGAATGTGGCGTGGGACCAGGCGGTGGGGTGCTGGTGTGAGTGAACCAGGCCGACATAAGACTCCCCGTGCGCAAGCCAGCGTAAGCCAGCGCCACGCATGCCCTGCCTATCATGATAGAACCAGCTTGGCGCGGGAGTTAGATGCCGACGGGCGGCTCAAGCTGCTCCGACTTGTGCAAGCCGGTGCACGCGGCGCGGCGCATGACTTACCTGTCGCGACCGGACCAGCCCAACATGAGGCAAACACACCAACAGACGGGTCAACCCTGCCCGTCTCGCACAAGACAGTGCGCAGAACCTTGGACGAGAGCATATGCCGAAAAACACCATACAACCCTGGCCCTGGGCACGCCCATGGTCCACCCATCATGAACCCCCACTCGAGCGGCCCTAGTGCGCGCCGTTCAGCCAGATCAAATCGCCCAGAGAGCTCCATGGAGGTTCCCACAGCACGCTAGCACGAAACACATGGCGCGAAGGCTCTCGAGAGGTAGGGACTTCAACATCCTTTATTGGAGTAATAACGAGCAAGCTAGTGGGACTGACAATATCAGTAGTCCTGAAGAAGTCTTGTATCTGTGTGTGTAGGTGCTGATCATTGATTGTGTTACTAAGCTTCTGTTGGTTTGACCCTGACCACTGTATCGTTCGTGCCACCATCGTGCGCTGCCCAATACCTCTGTCCCGCACTACCACCCCGCAATTGTGGACATAGGTACCGCCGCCATAAGGGAGCCAAAACTGGCGCTAGAGCTCCCCAGACAGAGCGGCGATAGATCTCCCGGACGACAAACCCTCCTGCACCACTGAACTGCATCACCCCGGTGACGCATGCTCCTGGCCGCGCGCGAGTCCCAGCCGCTAGATGAGTGCCATGCCTGGACGAGAGTCGGGTGAACTCCCCCGGCTCCGGATGGGCTTCTCCCGGCAAAGCCCTCCAGCGGCGGTGGAAGGAGGATGATGAGAGGTGCATGTTGTACATTATTTATATGCCTTTTTTCATAAATCTAAGTTGGACCGCCATCCAAACCGGTTGTTTTAGAAAAACATACATATTTATATGACTTTTTTTCGTAAATCTAAGTTGTTGATTTCGGTTAAATGAAAATTAATGGATAAAACAGAAGAGAAATAAGCCACCACATTCGACCACATAGACTATGTTATTTTATCCAATAATCATGTAGTGGGTCCAGATTATAATGGCTCGGATTACATCTCAATTATATTATATAAACATAAGATAAACAAGCCACCATGTACGACCACATAGACAAAGTTATCTGATCCGTTAATCATGTCAAAGGTCCTTATTATAATGGCTCTGATTGCATCTCAATTATACTATTTAAAGAAAAGACAAACAAGCCACTACGTTTCAACCACACAGACTAAATTATCAGATCCGAACGGGGATGGACAGGGAGAACCTTATTCATTCGATAAGAAGCCGTCACCGCCACGTCTTCTTGACCGAGAGACAAACCCTAATCAAACTTAAAAAACACATTAAATCAAAGTAGGAACCTTCCGCTGGCAAGGCCAGGATCCACCACGCCTCCAAGGTCCTAAGGCCACCGGAGACGAGGTAGACCGGTGTTCACTTGATTGCGAGACGAATGGGTGATTGGGAGATGATGATTCGAGGATGAATTATGGGATAGAGATCAATGGAGTACACATCATAGATAGCAGTCCTTTTGTGTGTCTTGGCCTATCCAAATAGGTACTACCATGTTCCGTTAAAAAAATCAGTACTACCATGCAGTGGCGGAGCTTAGTGAGGGCCAAAGGGGGCCATTGCCCCCTCAACCAAATCTACTTCTTTACATAAACACATAAATATTTAACACTTTTAGCGTCAAATTTAACATAATACATTAGATTAGCCCCCTCATCTCTATTTATAACTCATTAGCCCCCTCTCAAATTATGTTGAAGCTCCGCCACTGCTACCATGAATCTAAGTTGTTGATTTTGATGGTTAATTTTTTTAATGGATTAAATAATTCTCTTTATGTAGAATAATTTGTTGGTTGGATTGCCTCTTGATTTAATACTATAATAGATAATAATATTTTTGCAAAATACTTTTTGGCTACTTAGATTTTAGAACCCCCTAATATTAATAAGTAGTTCACAATGACCATAATTGTTATAAAAAGGATTGGCAATGCATTTGTATTTCTGTACGTTCTCAATTCCTGAAAGAGTGGAACCTCATTTATCGTTGCACCCGAACACTCATAAACATGCAAAAAAACGTATGTCCTCGTACCCCAGCAACACATTAACAAGTTGTTCAAAATTGACCATCCAGCAACATATAACAAAGCGCTGACAGAGTCACTGAGATGACCCCTAACGATAGAAAATAAACAAGTTCATTCTTCTCCAACTCATTTGGAAATAAATCACTTAGTTGTTCACTTACAGATACTAGATAATCAGAGTGGTAAGAGCCCAACGATGCCTCAAGCTAAGCACTTCTTACGGCGAATGATGTAGACCATCATCTTCAGCGTATCTTCGTTCGGCATCAGCTTGAAAAGGCAGAGGTCATCCACCTGTAGGCGGTTGTCGCGGACAAAAGACGTCCATCCTTTAACTATCATTGGGCGGTTACTCCCTAGTCGCAGCTCCGTGTGCCACCTCCTATTCTCCCCCTCCCTCTGAAGCACCAAAGTCATCACATTCTTCTTTCCGCGACGCCGCCCGGTGAAGTACTGTTTTTCAAGATACCTTGACACGTATTTCTTGCCCAAGGTCTGTTTATTTGCGTATGCAGGAAGGATGTTAGTGACGCAGATGCAGATATATACCAGAGAAAATTTTAGGCCAAGAGGCAGATGAAGTGGAGAAACTGACAGGCCACTACACAAAAACATACTGTTGCCCTCATTTTGAACTTACGAGGTAGGGTGACTTGCTGAGACGAACACTGGTATTGTTCATAACCGTGACGTAGATGGGCAGTTCCGATTTAATAGCATGGATTTTCTTCCATACTTTCTTCTCCTGCGTATCCGTCAGACAAGGTCTATCTGGTGCCACAAAGAGAGGCTCAGAAGCTCCCTCAGAATCGTCAGAATCTCCATCATTTTCATGACCAGAAGGTGAGATCTCTTCACCTGACCAGGATTACAAAATAATTAGACAGTAAGCATGTCAATTGAAATTTGACACATGAATTTTTGCCATGCTGCCATACCATCGCTAGCTGGTTCCTTATTAACATTGGCTGTCAAGACCTTCTTTGCACTTGTCCTTCCCTGGTTTGAGCCAACGTCACTTCTTCCACCAGGGGAACTTCCAACACTTGCTTTGTGAAGTAAATGGACTATCACTATGAATGTCCCATGCTTGTCATTTGTCATCGGTTGAAAGAGACAGATATCACCCTCCCTAACATGGTTATCAACAGCAAACGAACGCCAATAGAGGCTGCGCCGGCCTGGATTACACACGCCAGATGGCCTGATATGCAATCTGCACTTCCAAGCCTTGTTCTCACTAGGCAGCTGGAGTATGATACTTGTACTTTCACATGGAAAGTATTTGAGTGCATAATCCTTGGGTATTCCCTAATTGAAAAAGAGACAGAATGTAATTAGGACAGCTGAAGCACTAAGGAGTTACGAAGTTAACACTGCCACAAAGGCTAAATTGTTCTGATACATATGGCTTCAACTAATAATGTTGATTTAAGCATTTTGTTGCAAAACACTGACTTCCCAAAACAAATATCAAGACAATAAAATGTACATAGCTGCAGACAATGAGCAATTCAGTTATTATTGTTTAACGAAACACTGAGACTGCAGCTTTTCATTTTATTAACACAAATCAGCAAATTACTCCTAACTGTCCCAACCTGACGAAACACTGAGACCGGGGTCAGCAGCTCCACCTTGTTCACACCAGGCCGCAACGCTGAAGAGGCCAGTCGGTCCGGCCCAATCATCGTCCTTAACTCCACCACTGACATCAACGGACAGGCAGACTCCGACGAAGAGTAGAACATGGGCCATGTGCCCATATCCGACGAAGAGTAGAAAAAGTAGGGTCCGACCATTTTGCTATGTAAAATTATTTGAATAATTACTGAAAATTTAGTGTCCAATTTTTATATGGTGACCCTAGTTAGATGTTCTCCACCCCTATTCCTGTCCGGGGACACGTCCGGACGTGTCTGCCAAAATTTAGTGATGTCCGTATTGGTGAACCGCGTTCGAGTTGTTCTCGAGGGGGAGAGGTGGTGATGGAAATGCAAAGAGGAAGAAAATTACAAGGTGCAGGAAACATAATACGGATGGTGAAACTAACGTACCAGAGTACCACGACCCGATTCTACGTTGCTCTTTTTCATCTGAGCAACGAGCACCGGGATTTCAGGTCGAATATTCCCTACAAGTTCTTGTATCTTTTTCTCCTGTGCTAGTGTAAGATCACATTTTCCTGCTAAGACATAATCCTTCGATGGCATCCGAGGATCATGTAACTGCACAGACTCATAAGCAGATGGATTCTCTTCTGCAGTAAAAACAATTCTAGAGTAAGAGAACAAAGGGTAAGTGGGTAACTGATTTGACTTCAGAACAAACTTGACCTGAAAAATCCTTAGAAGTATAAGATACTGCAGGCGTATTGGCTGCTTTATAATAATGAGATGAGCCTTCCTTTGGGCACCTATCTGAATCTGATCCTTCCCCTGCTTGCGACTGAGTTGTGCCATCAGTGCACGCTTTGTTCAGGATATGAACTCTTACTACGAATTTTCTCTGCTCAACATTTGTCATTGGTTGGAAGAGGCAGATATCACCCTCCCTAACATGATTGTCACAGGTAAAGTTGTGCAGATAGAGGCTGCGCCGACCTGCATCAGACGCGCCAGATGGCCTTATGCGGAATGTGCATTTCCAACCCTTGTTCTTCTCAGGCAGTTGGAGCATGACAGTTGTATCTGCACATGGAAAGTGCTCGAGTGCATAATCCTTCTGTATTATCTAATTGAGAAAAGGAACGGAATGTGATTTTGATACTGTTAAGCTGGTTATATCTAATAGCTGAAGTAGTAAAGATTTAAGAAGCTGAGACTATCAAAAAGGCAACGATAATGTTGATTTAGTAATGCATGTGTTTTTCGTTGCAAACATATCGTTCGGAGTTTTGAGTTAGAACCAAAATACTGACAGACTTAAATTGTATCATAACAAGACAATATGTGTTGGTACAGACAGCGAGCCATTTTCATACAAAATGTAGATGGTAAAACTTACTTACCAGGGTACGCCCTTTTATGTTTGACTTCTTCATCTGTACAACTAGCACTTTGAATTTAGGTTTAGTTTTCTCTATAAGCGCATCTATTTTCACCTTCTGTGCTTTTGTAAGATAGCATTGCGTTGAAACGACATAGTTATTCGAAAGCGTTCGTAGATTAGCTGACTCCACAGAATTGTCTGCAGATAGACTGTCTTCTGCTGTAAAATTGTTTCAACAGTAAGAAAACATGTGCTGCTGGGTAACTGACTAGTCTGAGAAGATACTTAACCTGACAATTCCTCAGACGAATAAGATCTTTCCTTCTGGCTTCCATCTGAATCGCATGGATTACTCATCTTGGATACACCCTGTAAAACGAATCATATGTTATATCAGGTGGCTTTGTTCCAAGGGGTTTGCGTAACTAATTTGATACCCTGAAATCATTCAAGATCAGTATGATGCCCTCCTCCAAATGCAAAAGCAGAGCACATGCCATTTGTGGTCAGTATGATGCCCTAAGACCTTTTGGTGGGATTTGATCATGTGTCCCACTTTAGTTTGTATGTCTAAACCCATTTTCCTGTAGACCTGGTCAAACTTACGAAACTTTGACATGCAACACACCTAGAACATGAAATTAATATTGAACGGAGAGAGTAATTGAACAATAGGCAGTATACTCGATGCATGTATGTTTGGTGTCAAGTGACAGATATGCAACTGGCAATTATATATGTGCTCCCTAGATATATGAAAAGTTGATGCGGCATCTACATATGCACTGCTATACGATTCTTAATATATTAATTGGGTGTTTGTAATTGTTTTTACTATATTATACCTAATAAAAGGGCCGTTTATCGGGAAAAAAGCATCTACGCTATGCATCAGAGATTGATTTTGACTGCATATATACACATTAAAGCTAGAGGTGAAGAATTTAGAGAACTCGGTTACCTGCTCCACGTTGTGTTCCTCTGTCCATTCCCCCTCTGCTCCCTGCTGTGCCAGAGGTGAACCATGTACATGATGAGAAAAGATGCAAATTCGCCATAGTAATAAAGTCTTTTCATGTGGGAAACTGGGTAAATGGTTTGAAAATCATTTAACTAATTGAAAATAACATATAATCAAGAATGCAACGAAAAGGAGGCAAGAGGATCCATATCTCAAACTAAAGTGGGGTACATGGCCAAAGGGGGAAACAGAACTGCCATGAATATGGCGAGACAGAGAGCAACTAAACACTGCAGAATTGAAGAAGAGAATACACATGACTAAAATTCAAGCAAAGAGTGAACCATGGCAGAAAAAGATTACCAAGGTATTGCCACTGTCGCCACTGCTCCCGTACAAGGTGTTGCCACTGTCACTGCTCCTGTTGCCTGGCGAAACGCAATGAAGTCTTCTTTCACTTATTCCTACAAGCTACAATCACGCACTGAGAGGAAGACAAAGAAGCGCCTACTGGTATCGTAGTCGTGGTGGTATTCCCTGCGGCACATGCTCCTGTCGAACACCTTCACGGTGAGCACGTCGTGGCCGTCGTAGCTTAAGACGAGGAAGTGCCCGAGCCGAAGGTCATGAGCCTTGGCGAATTGCTTCCACCCGTTCCGCAAATACATGTGTCCGTCAGCGTCGAATACTCCATCCACGTCCCACAAGAGGCGCCGGCGCCCAGCCTCCCGGAGCTTCATTTTCCGTGGCTCATGGCCGTAGAGCATCTTGGCAAATTTGTCGGGAAGCCTCTGCGAGGAGGATTAAGGGCGAGGTGTTGAACCAACCAAACGGATTCACGACAAAAAAAAAATCAAAGCTTAGAAACAGAAAAGAAAGAGGAAACAGTAGGGAGAGATTAATTAAGGGCGAGATGTTTTGTACCAGCTTCTTTAGCGAATTTGAGAGCATGATCGTAAAGAACTCGAAATCCATAGTGCCTTGGAAGTAGCAGAATGCGTCGAGGAAATGGAAGCCCGGTTTTATGTTGTTTAGTAAAGGAGGAGGAGCGTCAAGGGAGAAGGGACTGGAAGGTCAAACACGGGCCAAAAGTATAGTTATTTATCAAGGAGGCGGCGCCCTAAGCGTCAGTTGCACGCTGGCTTCTCATGTTCCCTTGGCATTACTCTGAGAAGTCTCTTCTTATTCCCGAGGTATTAATAAGATTCCCGTGTGATGGTCAACTGCCGCATTACTCCGGCGCTGGTGGACGGAACGCCACAGAGGTAATCATGGTGAACGGATGAGTTCCAGTACACTATCTCACCACGTTCAGGAATGGCAGGAACACTTGGTGCCAAAGGAGAAGGAAAAAGTCCCAACACAAGGCCAGTGGAAGCCACCAGCACCACAGGATGTTGCAAAAATTAACGTTTTTTTTTTAAGATCCAGCATAGCTGGCTTTTCATGTTAATCATAGCAGGAAGCAATGGGTAAACTGAAAATACATGGGAGTGATCATACAATCAAAAGGATGAAAAGAGAAAAGCGGTTCAGGAACAGATGGAAGCAATACACTAGGCCAAATCAACCTATCCCCTCTGGTGGCCACGTGAACGGGTGCATCAGGCATGTTGCTCCAGCCTGCCTCCATAGGTCAATGCCCCGCCTGATGGCCTGCACAAGCTCTCTCCTGGATGCCTCTTTGTTCCTGAAAGTACAGTCGTTCCGGTGCCTCCAAATTTCCCAAGCTGCCAGCATCGTGAGTGAATTTATGCCCTTTCTAAACTCCGGTTTTGTGCCCCCCACAATGCTCATGATCCGATCGGTGCTGCTTTGGGTTTTGCGATCGGATTGCACACTCAGGGCTTCACAGCCCGTCCAAGCTGACAGGCTGTTCCATATTGTGATGGTGAAAGGGCAGGACCAGAAGATGTGGTCGACCGTCTCGAGGTTTCTGAAACAAAACTGATAGAAATATGCATTGGGCCACCCTCTTCGCTGCAGTCGATTGTTGCACCAGAGCCTGTTTAGCAGCATCAACCAGAAGAAGATCTTCAGTTTCCCCGGCGCCCAAGTCTTCCATATGATCTATGGGTATGTGTAGGCGTGGTTCGCCTGGAATTGCGCCCGATAAGCCGAAGAAGCAATGTAGCAGCCGCTGGCCTCCAGATTCCATCGAATCTCGTCGCACATATCTGAACTGAGGTTTACAGGCAGCAGCCGTAACAGCCTTGCCAGGGCAACGCAGTCACAGACTATCTGATCTGTCTGCCCGTGCGCCAGGTCAAGGATCCATCGATCATCACGGATGGCATCAGCAACCGATATGTTCTTCCTCCTCGAGTGCTTATACAACGCTGGGAAAAGGAGATGCAGTGCGCCGGCCTGATGCCAGGAGCAGGTCCAAAACCTAGCCGTCTGCCTGTTGCCAAGCGTGACCGAGGTGGCCATGCTGAAGAACAGCCGATCAGAGGCAGTGCACGGTACCTCCATGCCCACCCATGGCTTGTCTGGGTGCTTCCAGGTTTGCCATAGCCATCGTTGCCGCAGGGCCCGGCCAAAACGCTCGAGGTTGAGGATACCAAGCCCTTGTTTATACCGTGGAGAACACACGTTACTCCAATTCACCTTGCATTTGCCTCCAGATAGCTCTTCCTCTTGTGCCCACAGGAAACGTCGCCTGACTTTGTCGATTTCTTTGAAAAATTTCTTTGGCATGCGGAGTACTGTCATAGCAAAAGCTGGGATTGCAGTTAACACAGCTCTGACAAGGACCCGTCGACTAGCAATGGACATAATCCTGCCCTTCCATCCGGCCAGCCTTGCTCTGATCTGATCCAAGATAAACTGGAGGTGTACAAGTCTCGTTCTTGTCAGCTTGAGCAGGAGGCCCAGATATTTGAGCGGGAAATTTGTGATGATGCCTCCAAAATTCTGCAGAACTTGATGAACATCCACTTCATCGCATCGAATTGGTGTTGCTGTTGATTTCTGCCTGTTGATCTTCAGGCCCGTGGCCTCGCCAAACATGTTCAGTATGGTGATGAGCACCTCCATCTCTTCTTGCACTGGGTTCATAAAAACAACTGCATCATCAGCGTACAGACTGACCCTTAGCTTCAGCTCCTCCCTTGGCAATGGCTGCATCATTTGCTGCTGTACCGCTGCATCAATCAGGCGTTGCAAGGGGTCAATGGCCAAAATGAACAACAGTGGGGATAGTGGGTCGCCCTGGCGAAGACCCTTGCGGTGCTTAATTTTCCTCCCTGACACTCCATTAAGCAGAAACTCCGAGTGCGATGATGCCAATAACCAGGCAATCCAGTCCCTCCATCTGGCACTGAACCCTAACTCCTGCAGCAGCTCCAGCAAGTAGTCCCAGGACACGCTGTCAAAAGCTTTGGAGATGTCCAATTTGAGTAGCATAGCTGGGGTTTTGGAACGATGTAGAGCCCGCACTCCATTCTGAACATAGAAGGCTGACTGAGCAGGGGAGACGAGCGTATTGATAACTTTGGATAGCCGGATTGACAGCACCTTAGTAACCAGCTTTGCAAATGAGTGAATTAGACTGATTGGGCGAAAATCTGTCATCCGCACGGCCCCATCCTTCTTTGGCAGCAGCGCCACAAATGCCGTGTTCAAAGCAGCTAGATTTCCGCCAGCTAAACGGTAGAATTAGTGAAAAGCCGCCATGACATCATTACTGATGATCGACCAGCAGGCTCTGAAGAAGGTTCCACTGAAGCCATCAGGGCATGGCACCTTCTCTCCCGGCGACTGCATGATCGCTGCCCAGACCTCTCCCTCTGTGAATGGATTATCCAGCCCTGCCGCTTGAACCCTTGGCAGCTGCAGCGCGCTCTAGTTGAGAGTCACACGTCGCCCCGTGCCTGCTGTCATCACCTTGCTAAAGTGATTGTGGATGATCTGCGCCTTGTCTTCATGAGCCGTGGCACACCGATCGTCGCTCTGAATTGTATGGATGAAATTTTTGCGTCTTCTGGAGCAACACTTGGCGTGGAAGTACATCGTACTGGCGTCGCCTGCTCGCAGCCAGAGCACCCTGGAGGCTTGTCTCCTTCTTGCCCTTTCGATTGCCGCCAGCCCTACCAGCCGAATCTTGAGCAGCTTGCGCAAATTGAACTCTACAACTGACAGTGTTCTTGTCTCCTGCGCCACGTCGAGTCGAAGAATCACCTCGCTGGCAATGTGGAATTGAGTCTTCGCGCCGCTGAACAGTGACCTGCTCCAGATCTTCAGATCGTGCGCCACCCTGCTGAGCTTGACCTGCAGACGCGCAAAAGCGCAACGTTGCTGAACCGGCCGGTTCCATGCACGCTCCACAGTTATGTGAAAGCGCGTGAATTGCGGCCAGAAGGACTGAAATCTGAAGCAAGCACGGCGGATCGGGGCTCCGCATGGCGCCAAGACCAACGGGCAGTGATCGGAGCACGCCGTGGCTGCGGCCATCAAGCCATAGGCGGGGAAGAGAAGCTCCCAGCTAATAGTGTAGAAGAATTTGTCTATACTAACAAGCGTTGGGTTTTTCCGTTCGTTACTCCAGGTGAATCGCCTGTTTTTACACTTAATTTCCCGCAAACCAAACGCATCTAGCGCCGCCCTAAACTTCCCCATGATACGCCGATTAAGGTTGAAGTTGTTCTTATCTCTAGCTTCGTAGATAATGTTGAAATCGCCGGTGAGGAGCCAAGGCTCGCCAGAGGGGGAGAGATCTTGCAAGCTCAAGAAGGAACGCATCCTTTCGAGCGTCCTCTGCCGGTCCATAGACCGCAGTTAGCCAAAAAAACAGTGGCCGATTGGCTGACCATTACTTTGGCAGTGATGGCGAATTCCCCTACTGCCTGGGACGCGATCGAGACGATCCTGCTGTCCCAAAGAATGGCAACCCCGCCTCTAGATCCGATCGCAGGCAACACTACAGTCCGCTAACCTGCTACCTCCTATATCCCTGACTAGAGCTGGTGACCAGACGTCGATTTTCGTCTCTTGAAGACAAAGAATCGCTGGTCGATGCGCCGCGACCGATTCACAGACAGCGTCACGTTTGGCCGGCATATTGAGCCCACGTACGTTCCAACTAACTATCGGACAGCGGTTGTCATCCATATGAACACTTGATCATACTCCAACGGCTACTAGTTTCATTGATTGAAATTAAACCTACTAACGATGACAAGCAAGCTCCTCCAACTTTCAGGGAACGCTGCTGCCCACCAATAGGCCCCAAATTGCAGCAGCGCCAGCTACTCCTAACTACTAACCATGCACGGATTACAAAGAGCCCTAACTCAACCCCACTTAAGGCCGGGCGCCGCTGGAGATTCCTAAACCATTGCACTAACATGATCAGACTGCGGCCTCCTCGGCAACTCCATCGGCGCCGGTCATGGAAGCTTCTACGCGCAGTGCCTCCTTGTTGAGCCGAGTCAGCTTGGCGATGCAGGCAATGTCATCATCGGTGAGCGGCTCAACGAACTTTCGGAGCAGCTTCACAGCCGCCTTGGTAGTCATCTTCTCCTTCGGGCCAAGCAGATCCAGTTCGCGCACAAGCCGCAGCGTCCTTCGCTGCGCGATCGGCACCGTCAACGGATTTGCCACTTGGCGGGCGCTGTGGCGCACAGGAGCAGGCGCGGCCCTGGTCTTGGGCGGGGCCGACGAACGGCGCACCGGTGCCTCCGGCACCAGCGGCGGCTTGGTGGCTTGGAAGAGGCGCAGCCAGCTCTGAAACCATGCCCTCTGCACCGAGCTAGAGGCAACAGACCTGCTGGGTGACGGATCCAAGCTGCATCTCCACTGCTGCCGAGTGGGCCGGCTCCTTGCGACTGAGGAGACCCACCGCAACGCCTGGGCCCGCCAAGGTTGGGCCGAAGGCGTCTGGCAGGCCTGCTTCCGCCGCGTTGACGCAGCTGACTTGGCCGTTGAACTCCAGAGGGGCCGAGACAGCGGCTGTCACATGGGCCTCCAGCTCAGCAGCCATGCAGTCGAATGGGGGTGGCTGCGGGAGCTGGGTCTTGGCGCCGACGAAGAAGTCGGCAATCGGATCTTGGACTGTTGCAGCAGTAGCAGCAGGCAGCGGGGGGAGGGGGTGCGGTGCATGGAGTGCGGCACCCCCATGCCCACAGCGTGACGACGGGCGGAGTTGCGTCGGCCGCGCGAGCTCTCGGAGCGGCGCTGTCCCGGCAGGAAGCGGCTGCGGCGTCGAGAGGAGCTCTCCTGCCCCCACCACCTTCTCCTTTCCGGCGCGGCTCCGACCAAGGAGCGTGTCCTTCCATGATCTGCGGCCACCCTGATCTCTCCATCTTCATCCTTGCGGCCACTGCCACGGGGTGCACCGCGGCAGCCCACATCAGCGAGCACGGCGAGCTGGCGACGGTGTTGCGGATCGCGCTGGCCGTCTTCCACTCCCCTCTTACAAGAGCCGACGAGGATGATCCGCGGCATGGGTCTGTCGTCGTTGTCGGAGTCCGAGGAAGGCAGGCCACTCTACGCCGAGCGTGGCGGCCGTGGCTCGTAGGGCGACCAATCTTCGATGCGGTCCACATGGATGAGGACGTCGTGCCGGCTTGCAGATGGTGGCGCGGCGACGACGTGGCCCGGCGGAGAGAAACCGAGCATCTCCTCCACGCGGCCCGCCCCTCGCTCCATCCGCCAGAATATGTGCTTGGTCAGGATGAGCCCCACATCCCAAACCCACACCCAGCAGGCGAAGCACTTGGTGTGGCTCCGCTCAAAGGTGCGGCTGTCGAGGCGGTCGACGCGGTAGCCAAGGGCCTCTTCGGCCCCCTCGACGGACCAGAACTGCTGTGGCATCTTCTCAATGACCACCCGGACATGGTAGTTGAAGGTTTGAACCACCGCGTGATCGTCCTCGTGCCAGCGCTTGATGAAGAACTTGGCGCCGTCAACTGACAGAGAGCCTAGCTTGACGACTTGGTCTTGATGGATCGGCAGATCGAAGATGATGAGGTAGTCCTCCGGGTCGTGGCTGGTGATCCGCAGCTGGTGCGGCGGGATGGGCAGCCGCGCCTCAAGCTCCAGCCCGACCGCCATGGCGCTGGAGGTCCGGCACGCATCAGCCGCCGTGAGCAGCACCGCCTGGCGCTTGGGGATGAAGGTGGCGTGCTCCAGCGCAGGGGTGGACATCACCACCTTGCAGCTGTGCCGCGGGCGGCGCGCGGGATCGGCGACGTGGGTGCCCTCCATGGCAAGGGGTGGCGACGTGGTGGTAGCGGGTGGAGACGCGGGAGCTGCGGGAGCAAAGCAGAGCCTATCCCTCGCCGGCACCCTAGAGGTCGCCGCGGCAGGGTTGCGTCTGGGATTTTGCGGGCACTCGCGGCCAAAGTGGCCGGAGTGGTTACAGATGATGCAGCAAATCGGGTCACGGCAATCCTTCCTATGATGCTTCTTGGTCAGGCATCTAAAGCACTTGCCGCGGAACTGGCTTAAGAAGGCAGCTCGGGCGGCAGCAGCATCGAAGTCGCCTCGACGCCCATGCCGGGCCGGAGAGGAGTGCAGCCTATTGCCCGCCGCGCCAGAGCTTGGGCGCCTGCTTTTCCGGGATGAGACCTCGGTCCATCCCCCATCCAGCCCCACAGGGGAGGAGTTAACGCCAACAGCAGGGGCAACAACAATGGATTGAAGGCGTGGTCGCTCCAAAAGTGGTAAGGACAAGGGATCCGCGGTCAGATCCGCCGGGCAGAGCAGCGGAGCCGCGGTGGAGCATTCGCCGCGTAGGAGGATCCGGGGCGGAGAACCGGGATCTCGCGCATTGACTCCGCGGGGCGGCTGCGAATCCGGCAGCATCGACGGGCCAGAGGATGCAGGGGAGGCCGGCGACGTCACACCCAGGCTACCGCTAGAACTAGATCTACGAGAGCGCGGTCGCCCATACCAGCCAGCAGGAAGGAGCTGGCAGGCATCGCGAGGTGGCCGCCGCAACCGGAGTGTCCCACGGCGCAGGGAGCGGGTGGCCGCCGCGGTCGGAGTGACCAGCGGTGCGGCTAGGAGCGGAGGAGAGCTAGGAGCGGAGAAGCGTCATAATGTTTCTCCTCATCTGGAGACCGTTCCTGCACACAAACACTTTGCAAAAATTAACGTGGACGGTGCATTTGATGCCAGGTCAAAACATGGGGGTTGGGGTATATATGCGTATGATATGTAGAAACTGGGACTTGTGAAATTCAGCTGGCTGCGACGGGATACGCGTTTTATCTCACATATGCTGCACACACTGAGGCTGTGGCTCTACTCCAAGCTGTCAATGTGGCTGATCAGTTGGGCATTGGTAGAATCAGTTGGGCATTGGGAATAATTTAAAACGGGTAGCCTTTACTCTTAAGCAAGCTGTTGAATGTGACACCTTTGATCTGGCTGTGTTGGGGAATGTGTTTGGAGAGATCAAGTCTAAGCTTCAGACTCAGTTTATCCATGCGGAAGCATGTCTCAAGGGTGTGTAACAAGCCGGCACATGTGTTGGCGGCTTTGGGTGCAGGGTTAGATCATGATGTTCATCGTGTTTGGTTCGCTGACTACCCTGTTGATGTAACCCATGTTGTAACCGGCGATACTACCGTGTCTTAAATGGAAAACATGTGTTCCATGTTAAAAAAAAAAACTGAAAACGACCCGCGTCGCTCCCTCCCCGGGCGACACAGGCGGCGACTACACATCTCGCCGGCGCCTCCCTCCTCCGCCCTCCCTCCTCCTTGCCGTTGCCGGTGGTCTCCAGTGCGCAAAGCCCACGCGGATCCGACGGCGGCAGGGCTTGTTTCTTGTCACTGGCCGGCGCTGCTAGCGAGCAGCGGAATTCGTGGTGGTCGGCCAGCTAGTGGTCGAAGCTCCGGTATGGAGCTGCGTCCCTGCGGTGCCTGAGTGCCTAAGCCCTGCAGGCACGACAGTGGTGGCGGAAGTGGTGTGGCCGGCTGGATCTAAGGCCCGGATGCGCCGAGTATTGCAGTGTTGTTGGCGGCGGCTACTCAGCGAGGTTCGTCGGGCTACAACGCCTTGGTGCAGCGGCTAGGGAGGTGCGGGAGTTTGGAAAAAGATCCTGTCCGGAATTTATGCCGGGACCAGCGGTGGAAGATGTTGTGGCCGTCGTTGACCTTTTTGGAGGCATCGCTGCTTTGCAGCCACACCCCTCCTACCTCTGGCTGGGGCTGCCGCTGTGGGCCAGGGTAGCGCGGCACCCAGGCCGCCTGCGCCGGGGAACCCGGGGATGACGCCCGATCAGCTGCCTAGGGCGGCACCGCCGCCTCACCTCGTCGCCAAGCCATCGCAGAATCGGGTTGGGTCGGTGCAGACGCAGGCACCGCCGCCGCCTCAAACCTCGGGTGTTGGAGGTGCTTCTTCCACGCCCTGCGGTCAGTGGGGAGATGATGGATACAATGCATATGGGGTTGGTCAGCATTGCGGCTCCTCGTCGACGGGTGGTGGTCGCGGCTATGCTTGGCAGAGCGATGGCTCGGCGGAACGATCTTTTATGGGACCCCCGGGTGGTTTTGTTGAAGGGGCGTCGGGCCCGGGCTATCGACAGCGGGGTGGTTTCCATGGTCATCGTGGTGGTCGAGATGGTCGAGGTGGCCGGTACCGTCCACAACAGCCTCCTCCGCTTGTTGTCGAGCAGACGGCCGCTGACGAGACTGCCGAGGAGCCGGTGTTGTTAGGTCAGGCTATGGAGGTGGTGTCGGCGCTAGCTAATGCTGAGATACCCGGGAATGAGACCATGGTGACAGCGTCAGTGGAGGCGACAGACAGGGCTGATTCGGAGAGGGCGTCCAAGTGGGTGCGTAAGAAAGAGAAAATGTTGTGCTATCGATGTGGTGAGAAGGGTCACTTTATTGCTGAGTGTGTGGCTGAACTTTGTGGCACTTGTGACAAGCCGGCACATGATACGGGGGATTGTCCGCTTTTGCGAGATCAGGCACCGTCTCTTATGATGTATGGAGTGTATTGTGCTGAACTCACGTTCTTTGAGTCTCCTACTGAGAGGGAGGTTCCTGACGACACCCTGAGTATGACGACTGGGATTGTCAAAGTTACCAGAGGAGAGGTCTCTGAGACACAGATTGTGTAGAGGCTGAAGGAGTTAGCTCCAGGTGACTTCTAGTGGGAGCTTGTTAGTCTCGAGGAAAAATTGTTTAGGGTTGAGTTCCCTTCGGTTGAGGATTTGCGAAGACTTCTGAGTTTTGAGATGTGCAAAGTGCCGAGTACAGATTGTATCCTTGAGTTTCATGAGTGGAAGAGGGTCGAGCCTCAGGGTAACCCTCTTACTCAGGTTTGGCTGCGTTTTTTCGGCGCTCCCTCGAAGCCGATGCAGGATGCTAGGGTCGTGGCTAGTTTGGGCATTATGGTGGGGAAAACGGAGAGAGTGGATATGGCTTTTACCAGAGCTCACGGGATAGCCCAACTGCTGGTCAGTGTTCTGGATATTGAGTTCGTGCCTGATGTGGTCAAGTGGACATATCGAGGCCAGATATATAACCTCGTGATTGAGTTTGAGGATGAGAGTCTGTTCGCCGAAGCGGCTAACGGGACTAATGTTGATATGCACGAGGGAGATGACAGCTCGGGACTTAAGGAGGCACAGGTTGATGATAATGGACGAGAGTTGTCCAATGGACCGGGATCCGTTTCTCAGACGTCCGGGGATGGGACGGTACCACCCTCCTCGGTGCCTACGACTTCTCTGAGATTTGGATCTTTCGAGCCGGCTTCTGCGCCTCCGAGACTTTGGAGTGAGCGGGTGGAGTCTCACGAGGTTTTTGAGCACACATTACCGGCTTTGGATTTTGAGGATGTTGTGAGTCCCGTCCTGTTGGGGAACGTAGTAATTTCAAAAAAATTCCTACGCACACGCAAGATAATGGTGATGCATAGCAACGAGAGGGGAGAGTGTTGTCCACGTACCTCGTAGACCGAAAGCGGAAGCGTTAGCACAACACGGTTGATGTAGTCGTACGTCTTCACGATCCGACCGATCAAGTACCGAACGTACGGCACCTCCGAGTTCAGCACACGTTCAGCCCGATGACGTCCCTCGAACTCCGATCCAGCCGAGTGTTGAGGGAGAGTTTCGTCAGCATGACGGCGTGGTGACGATGTTGATGTTCTACCGACGCAGGGCTTCGCCTAAGCACCGCTACAGTATTATCGAGGTGGACTATGGTGGAGGGGGGCATTGCACACGGTTGGATGAGATCAACTGATCAACTTGTGTGTCTAGAGGTGCCCCCTGCCCCCGTATATAAAGGAGCAAGGGGGGTGCGGTTGGCCAAGGGGAGGGCGCGCCAGGAGGAGTCATACTCCCACCGGGAATAGGACTCCCCCCTTTCCTAGTTGGAATAGGATTCGGGAGGGGGAAAGAGGAGGGAGAGAAGGAAGGGGGTGCCGCCCCCCTCTCCTTGTCCTATTCGGACTAGGGGAGGAGGGGCGCGCGGCCCAGCCCTGGCCGCCTCTCCTCTTCTCCGTAAAGGCCCACTAAGGCTCATTTACCTCCCGGGGGGTTCCGGTAACATCCTGGTACTCCGGTAAAATCCCGATTTCACCCGGAACACTTTCGATATCCAAACATAGGCTTCCAATATATCAATCTTCATGTCTCGACCATTTCGAGACTCCTTGTCATGTCCGTGATCACATCCGGGACTCCGAACAACCTTCAGTACATCAAAACATATAAACTCATAATATAACTGTCATCGTAACGTTAAGCGTGCGGACCCTACGGGTTCGAGAACTATGTAGACATGACTGAGACACGTCTCCGGTCAATAACCAATAGCGGAACCTGGATGCTCATATTGGCTCCCATATATTCTACGAAGATCTTTATCGGTCAGACCGCATAACAACATATGTTGTTCCCTTTGTCATCGGTATGTTACTTGCCCGAGATTCGATCATCGGTATCTCAATACCTAGTTCAATCTCGTTACCGGCAAGTCTCTTTACTCGTACTGTAATACATCATCCCGCAACTAACTCATTAGTTGCAATGCTTGCAAGGCTTAAGTGATGTGCATTACCGAGAGGGCCCAGAGATACCTCTCCGACAATCGGAGTGACAAATCCTAATCTCCTAATGATGTGATCCCATTAATCAAATGACAACACATGTCTATAGTTAGGAAACATAACCATCTTTGATCAATGAGCTAGTCTAGTAGAGGCATACTAGTGACTATTTGTTTGTCTATGTATTCACACATGTATTATGTTTCCGGTTAATACAATTCTAGCATGCATAATAAACATTTATCATGATATAAGGAAATAAATAATAACTTTATTATTGCCTCTAGGGCATATTTCCTTCAGTCTCCCACTTGCACTAGAGTCAATAATCTAGATTACACAGTAATGATTCTAACACCCATGGAGTCTTGGTGTTGATCATGTTTTGCTCGTGGAAGAGGCTTAGTCAACGGGTCTGCAACATTCAGATCCGTATGTATTTTGCAAATATCTATGTCTCCCACTTGGACTTGGTCCCGAATGGAATTGAAGCGTCTCTTGATATGCTTGGTCCTCTTGTGAAATCTGGATTCCTTTGCCAAGGCAATTGCACCAGTATTGTCACAGAAGATCTTCATTGGTCCCGATGCACTAGGTATGACACCTAGATCGGAAATGAACTCTTTCATCCAGACTCCTTCATTTGCTGCTTCCGAAGCAGCTATGTACTCCGCTTCACACGTAGATCCCGCCCACGACGCTTTGTTTAGAACTGCACCAACTGACAGCTCCACCATTCAATGTAAACACGTATCCGGTTTGCGATTTAGAATCGTCCGGATCAGTGTCAAAGCTTGCATCAACGTAACCATTTACGATGAGCTCTTTGTCACCTCCATAAACGAGAAACATATCCTTAGTCCTTTTCAGGTATTTCAGGATGTTCTTGACCTCTGTCCAGTGATCCACTCCTGGATTATTTTGGTACCTCCCTGCTAGACTTATAGCAAGGCACACATCAGGTCTGGTACACAGCATTGCATACATGATAGAGCCTATGGCTGAAGCATAGGGAACATCTTTCATCTTCTCTCTACCTTCTGCACTGGCCGGGCATTGAGTCTTACTCAACTTCACACCTTGTAACACAGGCAAGAACCCTTTCTTTGCTTGATCCATTTTGAACTTCTTCAAAACTTTGTCAATGTATGTGCTTTGTGAAAGTCTAATTAAGCGTCTTGATCTATCTCTGTAGATCTTGATGCCCAATATGTAAGCAGCTTCACCGAGGTCTTTCATTGAAAAACTCTTATTCAAGTATCCCTTTATGCTATCCAGAAATTCTATATCATTTCCAATAAGCAATATGTCATCCACATATAATATCAGAAATGCTACAGAGCTCCCACTCACTTTCTTGTAAATACAGGCTTCTCCAAAAGTCTGTATAAAACCAAATGCTTTGATCACACTATCAAAGCGTTTATTCCAACTCCGAGAGGCTTGCACCAGTCCATAAATGGATCGCTGGAGCTTGCACACTTTGTTAGCTCCCTTTGGATCGATAAAACCTTCCGGTTGCATCATATACAACTCTTCTTCCAGAAATCCATTCAGGAATGCAGTTTTGACATCCATTTGCCAAATTTCATAATCATAAAATGCGGCAATTGCTAACATGATTCGGACAGACTTAAGCATCGCTACGGTGAGAAGGTCTCATTGTAGTCAATCCCTTGAACTTGTCAAAAACCTTTCGCGACAAGTCGAGCTTTATAGACAGTAACATTACCGTCAGCGTCAGTCTTCTTTTTGAAGATTCATTTATTCTCAATTGCTTGCCGATCATCGGGAAAGTCAACCAAAGTCCACACTTTGTTCTCATACATGGATCCCATCTCAGATTTCATGGCCTCAAGCCACTTTGCGGAATCTGGGTCACCATCGCTTCTTCATAGTTCCTAGGTTCATCATGGTCCAGTAACATAACTTCCGGAACAGGATTACCGTACCACTCTGGTGCGGATCTTACTCTGATTGACCTACGAGGTTCAGTAACAACTTGATCTGAAGTTTCATGATCATCATCATTAACTTCCTCACTAATTGGTGTAGGTGTCGCAGAAACCGGTTTTCTGCGATGAACTACTTTCTAATAAGGGAGTAGGTACAGTTACCTCATCAAGTTCTACTTTCCTCCCACTCACTTATTTCGAGAGAAACTCCTCTAGAAAAACTCCGAATTTAGCAACAAAAGTCTTGCCTTCGGATTTGTGATAGAAGGTGTACCCAACAGTCTCCTTTGGGTATCCTATGAAGACACATTTCTCCGATTTGGGTTTGAGCTTATCAGGTTGAAGCTTTTTCACATAAGCATCGCAGCCCCAAACTTTAAGAAACGACAACTTGGTTTCTTGCCAAACCATAGTTCATAAGGCGTCGTCTCAACGGATTTTGATGGTGTCCTATTTAACGTGAATGCAGCCGTCTCTAAAGCATAATCCTAAAACGATAACGGTAAATCAGTAAGAGACATCATAGATCGCACCATATCAAGTAAAGTACGATTACGACGTTCGGACACACCATTACGTTGTGGTGTTCCGGGTGGCGTGAGTTGCGAAACTATTCCGCATTGTTTCAAATGTAGACCAAACTCGTAACTCAAATATTCTCCTCCACGATCAGATCGTAGAAACTTTATTTTCTTGTTACGATGATTTTCAACTTCACTCTGAAATTCTTTAAACTTTTCAAAAGTTTCAGACTTATGTTTCATTATATAGATATACCCATGTTGGACCCTCCCGCGTCGAGTGCAAGTGATTTTGCCCAAAAGACTCAAGTTAGACAGGATATGACATGACATTGGTTATCCCTTCGCATTTGCAGGTGAGGTGTCTGTACATCAAGAGCACCATGGGGAAGCCGGTCCGGGTGTTCTAAGCTCGTGCCCCTGCCCCGCCCTATATCAATGCTACCTACAGTACTGGACCTCCTTACTATGTTCAAGCTTAAATATGTCTCCTCGTCGTAGTTTTTATCGAATTTTGCGCGTGTCCTGGTTAATGAAGATGATGAAAGACCGCTACTGTTTCCCCTGAGTTGTGATTCTGATGGAACTTCGTCCGATCTGCCCAGACAGCTCAGACCCAGGGGACCCGGCTGGAGAGTCCATGACAGGACCGAGTAAGAAAATCACTCCAAAATTTAGTACTCACAGAAGTAAGAAACCACTAAGAAAATCATCTAATGATAAACAGATAAGTTTCTTGCTCAATGCCTCCCTCATTTAGAGATAAGCCACATAGCTTTCGCTCCGAGAGTTGAAGATAATAGTACCAGTAGCATGCCTTCAGCCTAACATTTCTCATAGCGAATTATGTAAACCATCATCTTCAAAGTTCAAACTTGAGTCCCATAAAAAAACATGTTCACTTAAATCAACCTCAGAAGCACATAATAAGTTGTTCAAACATTTAACCATCCAAATTACTCACAAAATAACAAAGTTCTCACGGAAGTAAGAAAATACTAAGATAACGTCTCATGATAACGTTCCAAAGTAAGCAACATAGTTTTCCACCACCAGAGCAGCAGCATGCGATACATGCTTCAGGCTAACATTCAGTGGCGGAGATTGACAAGGATCAATGGGGGGGCCAATTAGAAAATATGAACATTTGGGGGGGCCAAGCAGACTATTTCCTCTAATCTATGTTGTCCTTGAAATTTTTTCTTCACTAATTTAGTCAAACCTGGGGGGGCGGTGGCCCCTGCAGGGCTGCACTAAGCTCCGCCACTGCTAACATTCATCACGGCGAATGATGTGGATCACCATAGTCAGAGGCTCCTTGTTCTTTATCAGCTTGAAGAGACAGAGGTCACCCTCCCGCAGGCGGTTGTCGCGGGCGAAAAACGTCCATCCTTTGAGAACCCTCATCGCATGAGTTGTGTGTTGCATGCTGTGTTGCATCTTGGTAGGCCATGATCCACTCCTCCCCTCCCTATGAAGCACCAAACTGACCTGGCTACTCTTTCCACGATGATGGCCAGAAGCAGACTTCTGAACAAGATATCTGCCTGTGTATTGGTAGCCAAAGTGCTGTTTATATACATAAAAGGGCAAATGTTAGAATGACATGACTGCAAAGATATTTGGAAATTTGTTCCGATCTGAAGTGTACTGATAGGAAGCGACAGAAAATGTTTTCCATGAACTTACTAGGGTGGGAGTGTTACTGCCACCACCACGATAGACATTGGACTTGCTCATGATAGCAACATACAAGGGTACTTCTGACTCGATTTCCTCAACTTTCTCCAACACTTTCTTCTCTTGTGCTCGTGTTAGGGAAGCTTTGTCTGCCAGCATGAAGGGAGGTTCGGAACCTCCCTCAGAATCATCAGAGACTCCATGCTCTTCATGTTCCCAAGAGTACTCTTCACCTGGACAAGTCATCACACGAATCAGAGAAGTATAATGCAAAATGAAATGTGACACATCCTAGCAGTGGCAAGATCTTAGTGTCAAGCTGGCATACCATCAGTAGGTGGTTCCTCCATAGCACCTGCCATCTTTGTGCTTGTCCTTCCATGATTTGAGCCAACACCAGTTCTTGCACTAGGGGAATGATCAATGCCCGCTTTGTGAAGGAGATGGACAGTCATTGTGAATCTTTTCTCCTTAACAATTGTCATTGGTTGAAAGAGGCAGATATCGCCTTCTCTAATATGATTGTCAGGGACAAAGTTCCCTAATGAAAGGTTGCGGCGACCAGCGTCCGACGTTCCAGATGGCCTGATATGGAATTTGCACTTCCAACCCTTGTTTTTTCGAGGCAGCTGGAGTATGATATTTGTTCCTTCGCATGGCAAGTGCTTGCGTGCGTAATCTTTACATAGTACCTAATTGAAAAGGGATAGAAAGTGACAGTGATAATGTTGAGCTATTTTATCCGACAGCCTAAGTACTCCCTCCGTAAAGAAATATAAGAGCATATAGATCACTATTTTAGTAATCTAAACGCTCTTATATTTGTTTACAGAGGGAGTACTAAACAATTAAGACATTTGGATTGTCAGAAAGGCTGAATCGTACAATAAACACAGTTTCAACTGATAAGGCAACAATAATACTGATTTAGACAATAATAATGCTGATTTAGTTATGTACTTCATCTGTATGCATGGTTTCAACTGTCTGAATAGATGCATTTTGTGCAAACATATCCTTTGGAGCAAGACCACCAACTTCCCTAAATAGAAAAGAAATTGTACATGGGTACAGAAAAGAGCAGTTCATACAAAATGCAATGGTAAAATTTACGTACCAGAGTACCACTCTGCTCGACGTTGCTCTTCTTCATCTGTACAACAAGCACTGGGATTTCGGGTCGAATTTTCTTTACAAGTGCAAGAACTTTCGCCTTCTGTGCTTCTGTAAGATAGCACCGCCCTGAGAAGACACAATATTTTGAAAGCATCTGTTGATCATCCGACTCCACAGAATTGTCTTCTGCTGTAAAAAGAAGTTTCGACAGTAAGAGAACATGTGATGGAGAGAAGTAACTGAACAATCTGAGTACACAACTTAACCTGAGAATTCCTCAGAAGAATAAGATACTGCAGGCATCTTTGCTGATTTTTTGTAGCAGTACAAGCTTTCCTTCTGGCTTCCACCTGAATCTGAACCTTCCCCTGCTGACGACTGAGTAGCGCCATCTTGAGAACTACTCGAATTATCAGCATAGCGACTGCACAAGGCTTTCTCCTTCCCATTGGAATCAAATATCGTAACCTCAAAGAGGGCATTACCGAGGTACCGAAACATCAAGGAATAGTTTTCTTCGATTTCATTTGCATCAAGAAATGCTGCCCACCCAAACTTGAGGATAATTCTATTCATATTCTCACTAACTCCAACATCATATATGATACCATCAGGGGCTTGCAGTTTGATGGTTCTCCAGATTTTGCCCCCAAGTTGACTAACAAACCACTCTGGAATGACCTGTAACAAGCAGCAATTGTGCAAAAAATGTTTGAGGCAACGAACAAACTCTACAAACATCAGGCAACCACTGAACTAGGAAAGTTAGAAAAGGCTTACCAAACTATGCATAAAGTTTCCATTTATTTTTCTGATGAACCTTATCTTCCTCTCACAGCATTCGCAAGGGTTGCTCATCTTGGATACGTCCTGTTAAATGAATCACATACTATGTCAGGTGGCACATTCAAATTTCTGTTTGCGTAATTAGTAATACCCTAAAATCACTCAAGATTCATAACTATGCCCTAGAATCTTTTGAGATTAAGGAGAGAGTTTCCTTATTTGAAAATAACATTAGCAACAAAATGCTGTTATAAAACTAATTCTGCCGAGAAAATCTGTTTTGATTACCATGTAAAAAGAAAGAAAAACAACAGTAGAATAAAATTACAAATACTTGGCAGAAGAACTCTGACTTGATCTTTCCAATGAATGCAATAATATTATGACTGGATCCATTGAGCACTAAGATCACTATGTTATGTCACAAGGGGGGTAAATGCAGATCTAAATAAATCGCAGATATCAGTTGTAAAAAGAAATAAAGCACTGATGATTAACAACCATAGAACAATCAGCTTCTGAAATTCCTATCATTATACAAAATCAAGGAATAATATTCTTCTAAATTGTAGGGAAGTCGACAGGACATGACTAAAAAGATAAAGAGAGTAACTTGGCAGAAGAAACTCTGTCTTGATCTTTCTGATGGATACAATAATTTTCTAACCGAATCTATTGATCACTAGGCTCCATTTGTGATGTTACTAGGGAGATAAAATGCATATCTAAATTTATCAACGATATCTCTTTAAAAAACAAAAAAATTACTGATGGTTAACAACCATATAAACTCAGTTTCTGCCGTTGTATAGCATCACTGCTTTCTGCACTCCTAACAGTTTCTGAAGTTCTGCTCCATATGCAGGTGTAGAAGAAGAAAGAACATGACTAAATTGAAAACAAAGAGAACAGCTTGGAAGAGGAAGCTTACCGTGGTGCTGAAGGCCGCTGCGCTGTAGCAGAATGTTTCTATGGAAGGCAAATCCGGGCTTGCTTATGAAGGGGGCGTCCAGGCACTGGAAGGGCACAGGCAGACCAGAAGTCGTTTATTGTGAAGGGGGCGTTCACTGCATGGTCAAGTCTTCTCATATGCCCAAGCCATAAATCTGAGTATTACAGTATACCCACTCTTCCCTAAATTAACGCCATGGTCAACCTCCTTAATTACCATGATTTGACAAAAAACTAGAGAGACTATTTCCCAAAAGTACAAACTCCAATCAAAGAGGCAACACAGCATGCAGACCTCTCATATTCCCCAAAAATCAGTTTCCCTATAGCTGCTTTCTCAAAACTCGAAACTAGTTGACTCGCTCATGTAAAATTTGTAAGGAAAATATTTCTTGCCTGTTTTCTTGATAATGCTACTTCCACATCAGAGCATGAACCTGAAATCATCATGCCATATACACCATTTCGGTTTATTATTTTTCCGAAAAGGAGATTAAACCGCTGGCCTATGCATAAATCAGTGCACACCGTTTATTCATTTATTCTAACTCATTCAGGAGATATGTGTAGCTTTAGGTCCATATTAAGCAAATTAAAAAAAAACTTACTGAATTCAGGAGTATCATTGTATAGCTTTGACATATTTCATTGGTGACATGCGAACTGAATAAATTAAAACATATGTATCCAATGATCAGGTCATCGGAATTCTTAATTCTGAATACAACCAGTAATAACCAGGACATTGTCAAAGCTATGACATGTTTCATTGTATAGCTTTGACATGTTTCATTGTTGCCGTGAGTACTGAATAAATTAAAACGGCTGTATCCATTGATCAGGTCATGTGAATTCCAAATTCTGAATACTACGTGTAGTAACCAGAAAGCAGCATTGTAAGGACCACTTTCAGAAGTTTATACCCATTAAGCTAGTAAAAAACAAAAACACTGTGGACAAAGTGCTAACAATAGATGGGAAACCAAAGACATTCTCACGATGCAATACGGTAACACAACCAAGAGACATTACAAACAGCTATAATCCAGCGTCCAACTTACTAACTGAACATGAATTCAATGTGGATTCTCACATAACAGAGAAAAACATTATAGCTTCTCATATTCTCACATGTTAACCAAGTCCCATTATCGATTAAAACAGTCACAAGTATTACTAGATAATAAAAATGTAATAGAATCAGTGTGGAATTTCAGATTACTGGGTCTGCGTGTCATTCCAGATTAGCTAGTATGTTTGGACCAAATCCCATTATCGCCGGCAGGAGTTGCGGAACAGTTTGAACAACCAGTATGCACTGCCTCAAATTCTGTAAGTGCACTCTAGTGTGCTGCAGAGAACCCACATGCAAAAACAGTGCCCTCAAACAAGAGCAAGTTAGCAACACATCACAGGTTGTTCAAAGTTGACCCACCCAACCATAACAAAGTTCTCACAGAACTAAGCGTTTCATGCTCAACGACTCCCTCGTTTGGAGGCGAGCCACAGTTTTCCACTCTCAGACTGACCCAGAGTTCAAGATCATCATAGTAGCAGCATGCAAGCCATGCTTCAGGATAACATTACTAGTGGCGAACGATGTAGACCATCATCACCAGCAGCTCCTCGCTCTTCAGCAGCTTGAAGAGGCAGAGGTCCCCCTCCCGCAGCTGGTTGTCGCGGGCGAAAGATGGCCATCCTTTGAGAACCCTCGAGCCTCGCGAGCTATGCCGCAGCTTGGTAGGCCATGACCTACTCTTGCCCTCCCGCAGAAGCACCAACTCGACTCCTCTACGTTTTCCACAAGGATGGCCACCAGCAAACTTCTCAACAAGATACCTGGTTGCGTACTGCGAGCCAAACCGCTGTTCATATACATAACAGACGGCAAATGTTAGAATGACACAGATGCTGACATACGTGGGAAATTCATTCCTATTTATCATATCATTTTATCAAAGGATACGGATGCAATCCAGGAATTGATAGGAAGCAAAAGAAATGTTTCCCTTGAACTTACTAGCATGGGATTGTTTTGGCCGCCACGCTGACAGACAGTGCTCTTGCTCATGATAGCAACATAAAATTGTGGTTTGAACTTAATCTTCTTAACTTTATTTAGCAATTTCTTCTGCTGTGCTGGTGTTAGACAAGCTTTGTCTGACAGCACGAAGAGACGCCCAAAAGCTCCCTCGGAACCATCGGACACATCATGCCCTGTACACAGACAAGTTTTCATATGAATCAGACATATATAATGTGAACCCAAGTGTGAGACATACATCCTAGCAGTGGGAACAGCTTAGCGTCGTGCTGACTTACCATCGGTGAGTGGTTTGTCCTTAACGGCGCCCATCTTGGCCCTTTTCCTTCCATGATTTGAGCCAATGTCAGTTCTTCTACCAGGGGAGTGATCAATAGTGTCTTCTGCTGTAAAAATGTTTCAACAGTAAGAAAACATGTGCCGGAGGGTAACTGAATAATCTGAGTACAAAACTTAACCTGACAATTTCTCAGAAGAATAAGATCTTCCCTTCTGGCTTCCATCTGAATCACATGGATTACTCATCTTGGATACGCCCTGTAAAACCAATCATATATTATATCAGGTGAAATTTTTCAAAAGGTGTTTGCATAACTAATTTGATACCCTGAAATTATTCAACATCAGTATGATGCCCTCTTCCAAATGCAAAAGCAGAGCTCGTGCCATTTGCGGTCCAAATGATGGCCTAAGACCTTTTGGTGGGATTTGATCATATGCCCAAATTTTGTTTGTAAGTCGATCTTAGCCCATTTTCCAATAGACATGGTCAAACTTAAGAAATTTGACTTACAAACAGCCTAGAGATTCAATTAATTTGAAACGGAGAGAGTAATTGAAAATTATGCAATTATTCAAAGCATGTATGTTGGATGTCTGCAAGTGACAGTTATGCAACTGGCAATTATGTGCCCCCTGGATATATGCAAAGTTGATACTTCAGGCATCTACATAAGCACCGCTATACGATTCCTAATACATTCATTAGGTGTTTGTAAAAATAAATCTATATAATTCAGGCATCTAATATCTACGCTATGCATCAGAGCTTGATTTTGACCGCATATATACACTTATAAACACTGCATCCTTGATTTGGACAGCAGCATAAATTGGACAGTGCACAACTTGCTAGAGGTGAAGACTTTAGAAAACTGGGGTACCTGCTCCCCGTCACCTTCCTCCGCCTCTGTCTGCGGTGGCACTTCCCCTTCCCCCTCCGCTCCCTGCTGTCCCAGAAGTCGAACCATGTACATGATGAGAAACTAGGCAAAGTGTTCGAAAATAATTGAAGTAATTGGAAACGGCATATAATAAAGAATGCAAAGAAAGGGGGGCAAGAAGATTCATGTCAAACTAAAGTGGGGTACTGTCCATAGAGGAAAAAGCACTGTCATGAATATGGCATAGAAAGAGAACAAATCAACACTGCAGTATTGAAGAAGAGAAGACGCATGACAAAATTTCAAGCAAAGAGTGGAACATGGCAGAAGAAGGTTACCAAGGTGTTGCCACTGTCGCCGCTGCTCCCACTGCCTGGAGAAATACAATGAAGTCTTCTTTAACTTGTTCTTAGAAGCTACAACCGCCGTATTGAGAGGAAGACAAAGAAGAGCAAGAAGAGCCGCATACTAGCATCATTGTCGTTCTGGTAGTGCCTGCGGCACATGCTCCCGTCAAACACCTTCACGGTGAGCATGGCGTGGCAGCCGTCATAGCTTAAGATGAGGAAGTGCCCGAGCCGGAGATCATGAGCGCCGGCGAACTGCTCCCAGCCGCGCCCCAGGTAAATGTGGCCCTCGGCGTCGAACACAACTTCCACGTCCCACAAGCGATGCCGGCGCCCGGCCTCCCGCAACTTCACTTCAAAGGGCTCATGGCCGTCGAACACCCTGGCGAACTTGCCTGGCAGCCTCTGCGACGAAGATTAAGCAGTGGTTGAAAGCAAGTGTTCAAGCGGCCAAACAGATCAAAGATCAATGCATAGAAATAGATTAGATTGTGCGAGTAGGATGCATTTCGGTACCAGTTTCTTCAACGAATTTGAGAGCAAGATCGTGAAGAACTCAAAAGCCATTAATGCCTTGGGAATACAAGAAGGTTTCCTGTGCTCATGGGAAATAAAACACTGATTAATAACCATAGAGCAATCAGTTTCTGAAATTCCTATCAGTGTACAACATGACTATTTTTATATCAGTTTCTGAAATTCAGCAGAAATAAAAAGAAAGCAAAACAACTAATAAGATACAAAAACAAAAACTGCTGCTCTACGCAGGCGTGGTAGAAGGAAAGAAATGATAACTTGTAAACAAAGAGAGCAACCTGGCAGAAGAAACTGTGTCATTTTCATTTCTGAAATCACTGGTGGTTAAACACCATAGAACATTCAGTTTCTGAAATTCTATCACTGTATAACAAGACTGCTTTCTATATCCTGCCAGTTTCTGACAATCAGCAGAAATAAAAGGAAACCAAAACAACCATAAAACTAAAAAACAAAAACCGATGCTCCATGCAGTTATAGAAGAGTAAATAAATTGCAAACCTGAAGAAGCTTGGCAGAAGAAGCTCACCGCGGTGCCAAAGGTTGGAGAGCTGTAGCAGAATGTATCAAGGGAATGGACCGATTGGTGGTTCGGTCTTAATCTGTGTACTTATGAAGGAGCGTCCAGGTCAAAAGTAGTACTTCTGATATTCCCAAGGCATTAATCTGAAGAGTCTCTCTTCTTCCCGAGATAGGAGTATAGTCAACAATCTTAATTACCATGATTTATTTACCAATTTTTTTTTTGGAGAGAGTAACTCCCAACACCAACAGTACAGCTCAAATCAAAGAGAGAAAGATACTCCGGTGAATTTTACATCAGAGCTTGAACTATTTGCAAGTAAAAATTTCTGGTCTATATTCTAAGTACATATTGCTACTTTTACATCAGAGCTTCAACCTGAAACTTCATGTCATAAACTAAGATTAAAAAGGATATTGCAGACGTCTTCTAACCCAGTTCGGTTTGTTTTTGTCTTTCCAAAAAAGAGATAAACCACTGGCCTCTGTATGTATCAATGCACGCCATTTACTCATTTATTCTAACCCATTTCAGATGAGTCTGGCTCGAGTATGAAGCAAATTCAAAAGTAGTAGTTCACTGTATATAGCTTTGACTTGTTTCATTGCTGCCATGCCAACATATATCGCAGAAAACAGTGCATCAGTTGATCCGGTCATCTGAACTCTGAATTATATATGCAACATTTAGTAACCAGGAAGCAGGATGGTAAGAGCCAATTCCATAAGTTTACACCCCATTAAGCTAATGAAAACCATGTGGAAGAAGTGCTGACAGTAAATGTGAAAACGGCGACATTACCATGATACTCATAGCGTATAGGGTAACACAAGAGCTACTATAATCCAGTGTCCGACTGATTAACTGAACATGATATGCTGAACAGAATACAGAATGCTACAAAAAACGGATGCTCACATCACATCAGAGGAAAATAGCACGATAAATTGTTATTGCCTCTCATATTCTCAAATGTCAACCAATCCGAAGTACTCCAAGTACTGCAATGGAACCAGTGAGGAATTTTTATTCTCACACATACTCCGGCTACTGGATGTGACTGACTCATGGTCTGTCTTCAATCTGGAAAGGGGAAGACTCCACTGGGCTAATGCAGCATCCAATCAAACTGTAGCAACGATTCCGGACAAACCCAATCTAACATTGAGATAGTCAACCATGGACGGGTGAGGGGGAGGAAGAGAACAGAGGATCCCCGCGGCCGATGAATCTGAGGACGGCCCGCCAAGGGCTCCCGTGGTGAGCTTGGACCCGACCCGACGGAGGTGGGACAGACGGGCGCGTGCCCAGCATCTATCAGGCTGTAGGTCGAGGACGCGCCCGGCGATGGGCGGCGGCGCTCCGAGCGGCGGGAGGCCTGATGGATTTAGTCGGCGAGGTGGTGGTGCGGCCGTGGCGGTGAGAGCTTGGATGTAGGCGGCAGGTGGAATGCTTGCTGCGGCGGCGAGCAGAGCAGGAGCTCCGGCGAGCGAGCCGCACGAATTGGGGGAAGAGGACGGCCCAAGTGCCAACGAAATTTCGATGCTTATTAAAATTTCGTGTTCACTATCCGGTGTTTTTGGGTTTTGAAATTTTAAAGAATGAAATGAAGTGAGAGCAATGTAAAACCAAAGTGTCAGGATATGGTCTCTAGAGATAGAGAAGAGATTAGGCAGAGAAGATGTTTGCCAGTATGTATGATTTATTTCATACTACTCCGTATTTTTTATTCTCTTTATTACGAGGATATGTATTATTTTGTTAGGAAATACTCCCTTCGTTCGGAATTATTTGTCGCAAAAATGGATGTATCTAGAAGTATTTTAGTTCTAGATACATCCATTTTCGAGACAAGTAAATCCAAACGGAGGGAGTACTATACATCAATCTAGTGTCCAGCACCGAGCCCATGCGAGTTGGTGTGGTTGGCCGCCGCCGATCTTGCTCCTGCGAAATTTATGGGGTACACCGGCCTCTTGTTGGGGTAGAAGAGCCCAAAGTGTCTCTCTGTCTCAGCCCCTGGCTTCTGGTTCTCGTTGAACATGGCGAACACGTACGCCTCCATGGGCCCAGGCTTCTTATTAGTCTTTCATCATCACATGAAGTTCGTAACGCTAATTGTGATGCTATCACTTCTTCTATAAATTAGATTATAATACTAATCCTTCCATTTACAAATAGGAGAGTAAAATTTCCATAGAACTTCGGCGATGTGTTTCTTGCAACAACAAAAAAAACCGTTTAGCAATGTGGAGCCAGCGTTGTACCATCCTTACTCAATTGTTCTCGACTTCTGGCTCGGCCGTCCGCCAATACAAAATCAATGATCGTGTTGGAGCATGAAAATTATGACATATTGGATAATTTAAATTTTTAGTTCATAGCAACGCACATGTATTATAGTGGATGACGAGCAATGAAGAAGAGTGAATTTATCTTTTCGGCAAAAAAGAATCGACTACGCCGTTTAAAATAATAACATCGGATGTGAATGATGTTTCACATAATTATTGTTTTTCCGTTGCAACGCACGGGCATTTAGCTAGTGTTATATGACAAGAAGGAGGATAAGAGAAGAGGAGGAAAAGACCCAAGGCAATCTGTGAGAGGGTTGGATGGACCAACTAGAATGCACCATTTTAACAATGCAGGATGACCTAAGCAGAGGTGGAACTAGGATTTCTCAAAGGCTAAGGCTAAACCTAACTGACTATCACAAAAGAAATCTCAAAAAATAACTAACTGACTAATTAGTGAAGACTTGCTTAACAAATAGATTAACAAATTGCAATGTTGCCAACATGGTTTGGTACCTAATTAGTGAAGACTTGCTTAATCCGAGGCCATCATTTCTCCACCAGCAATAGTAGAAGACTTGGATCTGCAAACATAAAATCGCATATCTAAAATCAAGACACTTGACATAGACTAAGTCAATTGCTCATATGAAATTTGCAAAAAGAAAAAAAAAATAGAGAACATATTATACCATTAACATGAAGACCACGAGGTAGTAGCCCCTTCCATTTCCTCATTTTTTGATACTAGCTCTGTATAATCTTAATATCATCAACGCTTGCAAATACATCGCGCTCAATATATCACACTAATGTAAGTTTGGATAATATAAATGAAATAGGGAAAACAAAATTAGAAGATAAGCTACATATTACCTGGGCAGTGTGCGTTGTCCTGGATGCCTCCGTGACTAGATGGAGAAGAATAAGAGGCGCGTGGTCAGGATGCTGGACCCGGCGGCCGGCGCGGCAGGGAATCGCGTGTTCGACGACGGCGGCGCACTCCGTTCGAGCGAGGCGAGGCGAAGGTTTCCCTGTTGCCGATCAGGCGAGTACTTACCTGACTTGATTAACTAACTACTGGGTTACAGATCACAGATCGAAGCGTCAAGCGTTGTCTAGTGTGCGATTGATTCTCTGTTCTGATCCATCGATGGAGTTGCGCTAACGGGCTGAAGGCTTGCACGTCTATGTGAAGATTGGGGCTGGGCTTCTTTGTATCGCAAATTCTGAAATTTTTACTACTATGTGTATAGGTACTAGTTGGGCTACGCATGGGGCTACAGCCCCAATTGCCCCAGGCCTGATTTCGTCCGGTGGCGGGGCGGACAAGTGGTCAGTGCACCCGGATACTAATAAGAGCATCTCCAACTGCCGCCCAATGCGCGGCGCCCAAAAAACGGATCTGCAGCGCGCAAGTAATTTTTTTAGGGTGCTAGAAGACGTTTGCTCCAACAAGCGCTGTAAAATATGATGTGCGCGCGAGTCCAGCGGTCCCAATTAAGCGGTTCCATCTGCAGCAGCCCAGAGTTTGCAGCGCGCGCGACCGGACGCACTAAATATGCTGCGCGTGATGCCTTTTTTATGCGCGCGCTATATTAGTTATAGCGCGCGCGCTTTTTGTGCGGCTGCTGAAGACTTCAAATTGGGTCCGCACATGCTAAAAGCAATATTTATACAGCGCGTCGCTTATATAACGCTTCTGTTGGAGATGCTCTAATGGTTACCGGTGACAGGTATTTTGAAGAAAGGGGCTCCACCATCTGCACCCTACGGAGAAAATGGCAGGAAGAAAAGGGTTATATCCTTCCACGGGGAAAGTTAAAATTGTAGGTGCCATGTGTAAATACTTTTAAAAAATATCAATCTAAAATGGCCCAAACTTTTTTGACATGTAACGTCTTAATTATTTTTTCAATGTCAATTTTGTGATTTTGATCTGAATCCATATGTTATTATTTAGTCATTAAATACATTTCTTGATATTTAATCTGTATAAGCCAGATTTGAACTACAAGGTCATCGAAAATTGCTCAAAAGTAGGCTATAGATCACAGTTAAGTTTGTGAGTTTATTTGTAGATCCTATTCAATAGACCTTTTTACAATCCAAACATTTCAATGGGAAAACTGAAACACCTACTTGGAGTTTTCCGGTTTTGAAATTTTAAAGACTGTAACACAATGCAAAAGCATGGTGTCATGATATGGTCTCTAAAGATAGATAGAGTTAGAGAAGAGATTAGGCAGAGAAGATGTTTGCCATTATGCATGATTGATTTGATAGTATTTTTTATTCTCTCTATGAGTATATTATTATGTTATGACATGTTCATCAGTCTAGTGTCCACCAAACCCATGGGAGTTCGTGTGGTTGGCCGCAACCAATCTTCCTCTGAAATTGATGGGGTACACCCGCGTTTTGTTGGGATAGAAGAGCCCAAAGTGCCTCTCAGTCTCAACCCCGGGCCTCTGGTTCTCGTTGAACATGGCAAACACGTACGCCTCCATGGGCCCAGGCTTCTTGGGCGTGCCGTGTGCCACGTGGTTGATAAGGCCCTGGTTGTACGCCCGCGCATTCTCCGGCGTCGCCGCGAGCCCGCCAGCCGACGGCCACCCGCTCTCCGACACTACCACCCTCACGCTCGGCGCCCCGGCCTTCTTCAGCGCCACATACATGGCGTCCACCATGGCGCTGAAGAGGTTCTTGTAGACGAGCCCGCTGCCGGCGTCCCTCACCGGTGTGGCGCCCGGCTGGAACGTCGCGTAGTTGAGCTTGATGTCCCTCGGGTTGTTGCTGTAGGCAAAATATGGGTACACGTTGGCGAGTAGCGGTGCCCTGGTCCTGGCGACTTGCCGGGCGATGTCGACCATGTAGGGCTGAGCGAACACGGCGGCGGAGGGCGGGAAGGAGTTGGTGAGCACGTCGAACCTCACCACGGTGGACACCTTGATGCCGCCAAGGCCAGCAGCTGCGAGGGCCTTGTTGAGGTTCCGCATGGCGGCGAGGATGCGCTGCGCGGCACCACCCGTGAGCTCGTTGCCGACGGCGATGTACCGGATGGTCACCCCGGCGCTGTGGTAGGGCTTTACGTTGGCCCGCACCCAGGAGGTAGCGGCGGACAGGCTGCCGGCAAGGACGGCGACGTCGTTATTGGTGGTGCCGAGCATGAGGCTTATGCCGGAGCCACGAAGCGCGTGGAGCGCCTGGAGCTGGACAGAGTAGATCCGCATGTTGGTGATGCCCTTGGACCTGTAGAGCTGCACCACTTCCCTTGGCGACGGGAGGTGGTTTGCGATGATCCCATAGCACACTCCGATGGATTGCACGCCTGCACCGAGGAATGAAATCAGGGGAAATTAATAATAATAATAATAAAATCATACTACCCCTGTTTTACAAGGCTCATTTTGGTTGTCTTAAAGTCAAACCTTTTACAGTTTGAATGAGTTTATTAAAAAAAAAACCCCACATCTACATGAGTAAATCAAGATCACTAGATGTAACAATGACTTATATTTTCATATATTGTATTTATATGAAGCTGTTGATGTTGATTTTTTGTTGAGATATTTAGTCAGACTTAAAAATATTCTACTAAAGACAAATCAAATAATTCTTGTAAATTCAAACAGAGGTAGTACGTTGATTAGGATACATTAGTTAATCTTGAGCAAATATGTCTAAAAGAGTACGGATACTTACAAAAAGACATTCATCGAAATTGATATCCGGCACTATAAGTGGAAGACAAATAATACTTCGGTGGAACCCAACATACGATTATGATACAATTTGTTTAGGGAGGTTGTGGCTATGAAACATTATTTTTGTGGGGGTGTGGCTATGCAACTCTTTCTCGTGAATCTATATACGAAACCTTAACGATACCGACAAATCCGTTATCAATTTGGTAGTAGAACCTCACAAAAAAGGAGTCGGATATTTCAAAAGATATAAATACCCAACTACTTTACAAAACATGCTCTGCTCCTCTCTAATAAATCTATCCCAAAAGATAGCTAAAATCCTCTATAATTTAAACATAATTTTGACCACAGATTAAACCAGCAAACTAATTAAGTGAAAGAGATTGATGGAACGATACATGTAGATCTGAATCCTTTGTTTCTTGTGGGATGTGACCATGAAACCTTTTTCCCATGGATGTAGCTATGATACCTTAACGGCATCAATATACATATCTAGCAATTTTATTACCGCCTTCAAGGTAGAACCCGACAAGAAATGATTCATATATCAAAAACAGTATGGAAATACAGCAGCTTTACAAACACGCCTATAGTATGATAACAAGGGGACATTTAAATCAAAATGCAGTAATACATGATCTACTTCTACCCAAAAAATGCATTATCTCACAGGTCCACTTCATACCTCTGAATACGTACATACAAAAACATCTAAATACATGTACATACAAAACCACCTAGATACAAAAACATACCTGAAGGAAGTGAAGCGAGGAAGACTCCGGCAAGCAACGCCAATACAAGCAACGGGTAAAAGCCTCGCGTTCTCAGCATCGTATCCAACAGCCCTGATTTCCTCTGCTCTCTACTCTAACAATGCAATGTACTACGAGTGCACTGGTGCATATCACAAACTGGCTGGGGCAACCATGTATTTATACTCTCTACTAAATGTGTATCTTTGATATTAGGTAGTATATTAATTGTGTGCATATCTTAGGTAAGATATTGTTTGCACGTTAATATGATTAATGCTGGATTTGATATTTAATATGGTATTAATTGCATGCTAAGCATGTTGACCGTGTTTGATGGCCCAGATTAGTTGCATGTGCCTCGTTGGGTCTTTCTATATTGGTATACAGAATAGATATTGATTCCCCGTGTGTGGAATTACACAAGTGCACAATGGCACTAGTGTAAGGGCGCCATATTATAAAGGTTAGATTTCTAGTTGTTTCTTGGTGGTCTCTTCTCCTATTCATGTACATTTAATCTACTCCCTCCGTTCCTAAATATAAATAGATTTCTGGATATTTAATGTGTATAAGCCAGATTTGAAATACAAGGCCATGAAAAATTGCTCAAAAGTTGGTTATAGATCACAATTAAGTTCTTGAGTTTATTTGTAGATCTTATCCAATAGATTTTTTACAATCCAAATATTTCAATGGGAAAACTCAACCACCACCTACCTGGAGTTTTTTGGTTTTGAAATTTTAAAGAATGAAAATGAAGTGAGAACAATGTAAAATCATGGTGTCATGATATGGTCTCTAGAGATAGAGAAGAGACTAGGCAGAGAAGATGTTTGCCAGTATGTAAGATTTATTTCATACTACTCCGATTTTTTATTCTCTTTATTACGAGGATATGTATTATTTTGTTAGGAAATACTCCCTTCGTTCGGAATTACTTGTCGCAGAAATGGATGTATCTAAACGTATTTTAGTTCTAGATACATCCATTTCCGAGACAAGTAAATCCAAACGGAGGGAGTACTATACATCAATCTAGTGTCCACCACCGAGCCCATGCGAGTTGGTGTGGTTGGCCGCCGCCGATCTTGCTCCTGCGAAATTGATGGGGTACACGGGCGTTTTGTTGGGGTAGAAGAGCCCAAAGTGCCTCTCTGTCTCCGCCCCGGGCTTCTGGTTCTCGTTGAACATGGCGAACACGTACGCCTCCATGGGCCCAGGCTTTCTGGGCGTGCCGTGCGCCACGTGGTTGATGAGGCCCTGGTTGTACGCCCGCGCGTTCTCCGGCGTCGCCCCGAGCCCGCCGGCGGACGGCCACCCGCTCTCCGACACCACCACCCGCACGCCCGGCGCCCCGGCCTTCTCCAGCGCGGCGTACATGGCGTCGACCATGGCGCTGAAGAGGTTCGTGTAGACGAGCCCGGTGCGGGCGTCCCTCACGGGCGTCGCGCCCGGCTGGAACGTGGCGTAGTTGAGCTTGATGTCCCTCGGGTTGCTGCTGTAGGCAAAGTACGGGTACACGTTGGCGAGCAGCGGCGCGCTGGTGCTGGCCAGGTGCCGGGCGATTTCGACCATGTAGGGCTGGGCGAACACGGCGGCGGAGGGTGGGTAGGAGTTGGTGAGCACGTCGAACCTCACCGCCGTGGACACCTTGATGGCGCCGCCGAGGCCGGCCGCCGCCAGGGCCTTGTTGAGGTTGCGCATGGCGGCGAGGATGCGCTGCGCGGTGCCGCCCGTGACCTCGTTGCCGACGGCGATGTACCGGATGGTCACGCCGGCGCTGTGGTAGGGCTTTACGTGGGCCTGCACCCAGGAGGTGGCGGCGGAGAGGCTGCCGGCGAGGGCGGCGACGTCGTTATTGGTGGTGCCGAGCATGAGGCTGATGCCGGAGCCACGGAGCGCGTCGAGCGCTTGGAGCTGGACGGAGTAGATGCGCATGTTGGTGATGCCCTTGGACCTGTAGAGCTGCACCACTTCTCTCGGCGGTGGGAGGTTGTTTGCGATGATGCCGTAGCACACGCCGATGGATTGCACGCCTGCACCGTATAATAATTTATTAAGGAAAATTAATATCCAGATAAAAATGGCTAAAATCCACTGTACATTAAACAAAATATTGACCACAATAAACCAGCAAACTAATTGAAAGGCATATATTGGTCGATGTCACAATACTTTCGATGGAACTCTTCGTGAAACCTTTACATTGTTTTCGTGGGATGTGGCTATGAAACCTTTTCACCGTGGATATAGTTATGAAACCTTAACGGTATCAATATACATATCCGACAATTTTATCATTGCTTTGATAGTAGAACCCGACAAGAATGTATGGGTAACATATTAGAAACAGTACGAACATACAACTGCTTTACAAACACGCTCTGCTTTATAGAAGACAAATATAGTAGAACCCGGAAAGAAGGGGCCATTTAAATCAAAATTCAGTAACACATACATACAGAAACATCTAAATACATGTACATACAAAACCACCTATATACAAAGACATACCTGAAGGAAGGGAAGCGAGGAAGACTCCGGCAAGCAAAGCCATTGCAAACACAGCAGAAAAGCCTCGCATGCTCGGCATCTCGACAGCCCCGATTTACTCTGCTCTCTCCTCCAACAATGCAATGTACTACAAGTGTACTGATGCATATCACAAACCGGCCTGGGCAACCATATATTTATACTCACTACAAAATGCGTACACGTTGATATTAGGTAGTATATTAATTGCAGGCATATCTTAGGTAGTATGATATTGTTTGCTATTAATTATTTGATATCTAGATGCTGGAGCTAATATTTGATATGGTATTAATGCACGCTAAACATATATAGATATAGATATAGATATAGGAAAATGGTTATCTTCCTGACGGCATGACGGCATGGGGGGAGAGCCCCTCTAGGAAAATGGATATAGATATAGGTATAAATATATAGATATCTAGATATAGATATAGATTATCGATGTGCGAAATTACAAAAGTGCACACTGACACTAGTGCAAGAGCGCCATATTATAAAAGTAAGATTTGTAATTGCTTCTTGGCAGTCTCCTCTCCTATTCTGCCACCGCATCTATATAATGTCAACATATGTGCTCATTCATATTTTCATGATTAGATTTTTAACTGTTTCTTGGTGGGCTCATCCCCCATTCATGTACACCTGACCTGCTGCCCAGCTATCTTCCTGACAGCATGACAGTTCTACAATAATGGAACGAAAGTGGCAAATGGTTGCGCTACATTCATATACGCCCCTGAGTTAATGTTGACATATTTGTTCTTTGATCATAGTCATATCTCTTCTCTAGAATATAAATGTAGTGGAAATATATTTTGCAAATTTTGACACCGACAACTCAGTAGAACACTGAATACAAGCATTATTTGGGCACTCCCAATGCACTACTGTAGCTTAAGCTATATCATATACATTATTTTTGTGTTTAGATACTAATGGACTATATCTTAGATTTGTATCTAAAAGTACTCCTATTTAATATGTTTGTGAGAGAAAAGTATCAATTTTCTTGGTTTTAGTGCTAAGAGACATCTCTAGATTAAGATAGAATAGTACTTCCTTTCCTCATTAAATGTGGTGCCATATCAGATTTGTACCTATGAGGCATGCTTTCGATATAGTACACCTTGGATAATTGTGACTATCCTTAGGGCTATCCCAATGCATAATTTTTTTAGCATGTTACCGTAGTAGCTATAAAAGTTTAAGGCTAGCCATAGTGGGAGTAACTTAGGTAGTAACTTAACACATCCCAAGACAATTTTGCTTATGTGGCAAGTATTTAATGAGGAAAGAGGTGCTTGTGGTAACATAATATGTTACTGTAACATAGCGCTTTCCGAGGCAAAATGAGTCTATGAGATAATAAATAAAGCAATCTATGATACTACTACTATGTTACTTTGCACTATGGAGGTAGTAACTTACACTAGTGTCATACGCATGACACTAGTTTAAGTTACTCCCCACTATGACCAGCCTAAGAGACAACTACCGTTATTTCTTAGGAGTTATATCTAAATTTAATGATTCGAGGCTCGTGCATACATGTGATTGAGCTAGTAATGTTCTTTTTTCCTATGGCCACGTGCAAGGGTTGTATCTTAGCCAAGCTACAACCTTTCTATCTATCTTCATTAATATCACCAAAATACATATGAAATCGTGCTAAGAAACTTGCATTATGAGAGCCCTTACCCCCTCCATTCGGGTGTGTTGGGTCCTATGCTGTGCAATGCGACCAAGACAATACTTTAGTGTGGTGATTAATCTCGACAAAATCGGTGTGTTAATTGCTAAGGATTGCATGCACCGGCCGAGCCTTTTTTGTGGGGGTGAAAGAGGGGAGTTAATTCCGCAAGGATGCATGCACTGGTAAGCTTTTTTCATAGATGGGGAATATGGGAGTTTAATTGCAGAGGTTAATGTGCCAATTACACTTGGCTAATGATTTCACCATGTTGGTGCCTGGAAATTCTCTTGTAGCCTATCTGCCTAATTCCCACCTATCGGGACATATCATTTGTCCAGTTTGGTGACAGGTGACAAATGGCATTATAGGTCGAGTATTGGTTGAATAACAATGTTATCACTCATCGGTCACTGCATGCCAGGCACGTTCACGCATGCTCTGAATGCCAATGCATTCTATTCTTGCTGATTAGCAACTAGTCAGTGCACGCCCTCGTTCGTTGGCTCACCGCAGTTCAACTACCTAGTCATTCGTCTGATAGCATGGGTGCCCTATTGTGGTTCCACTAATGCATCTCCACTAATATCTTGCTGGTCTTAGAGGCATCGATTCCCTCTTCGTTGATTTTTTTTCCGGGGAGATTACATTTCGTCAAAGGAGAAGTTCTTCCAGTTGGCTCCTCTCTCGGTCTCCCATCTAGGCACCTCTCTCTTTGGGGAAGAGGCCCCCCGTTGCTAAGGCGGCCTGCACGTCTACAGTGTGATCTCTAAGTCGGTCAACCACGGCATCTTCCATTGTCGTTTCGCTCTCCCGTTTTGAGTGACGGCTAGTGGGAGATTCCCTGAGAATGCTAACGTTCATCGCTTCCATGCCTACAATTCACCACCCTATGAAAGCACCGCGGTAACATGGCCTCCAAATTGTTGGAGACATCGCTCTCCCTATTGATGGGACTATCAGGATGTTGCCAAACTTAAACGTGCTCACAACCCCCGCCTATTATCAATGTGTTGTGATGTGAGTCTCACTCGGATCAACGTTGACCCAATCTAGCGTTATGAGTTACCCCCTAAATATTTTCTCTAATTTGTACCCTGCCATATGTTGTAGAATCATGGGTTTTCGCCACTTTGTTTTTTGACAAACCATTGCTTATATTATTAGCATGTTGGCACACAAAAAATCCCAAAAAACCTTACAACCTAGGGCATAAAAAGTGTCTCTAAAAAATGAATTAATAACCAGAAGCTTGACAAGTGTGCAACAACCCAACCAATAGCATGTGTATCTTCATATGCCTTCGATTGGAAGGAGAGAGCTATGCAAAAGCACCATGGGAATGATCTATGTGTCATCATCGCCTACTAACAAGGTTCTTCACACTCGTAAGGTCAGACAAAAAAGAGGTAATGCAAAGAAGATGGAGCGAACAACATGCACCATCTTCAAACCACCTTGCTCGATCTCAAAAGCATGAGGACTCAATGTTTGAAGAAGAAACTGACAGAAAATGCAAGGGGTTTAGGAGAAACAAAAAAACATAGAAATATATCTTGATCTGTTAGCAAAGAACCATATTTTAAATCCCAATAGTATGCCACCGGGGGTGGAAAAGGCTGGATGCAATGAGAACAAGACAATAGGGGAGGTTATTATCAAGGGCGCTTCCAGGACAAGACAAAGCAAAGCCGACACCAAGAATGATTGTGGCGGTGACCGAGCCGAGGGAGACCATAAGAGAAGCTTGTCGGAGTCTCAAATCTAACGAGGGGCACCCAAGATGTGCTATGCTACTACTAGGCTATACTACAAGGTGGGTCCGTCGTCCTACTCGTTGTTGGTGAGGCCGAAGGGAGAGGGAGGTTCCGATGGAAGCTTGAAAGGGATGGCTCTAGAGAGAGAGGCCCGACGGAGAGAACGAGAGGCCGGTGCTTCGTTATGAGTGAGAGATTTTTTTTAAACAATATCGAATGTTGGCATTTGGCCACTTTCATTGAAATTTAGATGGGGAATTGAAAGGGGGGGGGGGGGGATTTTGGGTCTATTTAGTGAACTATAACTAAAATATAACATCTAAAATCTAGTAATGACATATCGTCTCTGATCACGAGCTTGTCTTCATGAAGCAAAAATAATTCACTAATGAGAAAGAAAATAGTCAAGAACAATAATACCATACACCATTCAAATTTAGTTTTTACACATGCCTTTTAACTGATGAGAGTTTTCCTTTCATTTCCTTCGATTGATTCCATATTATTTCTTTTTCATTTGCGGGGATGATTGATTACATATTTACAAGGTTGATTGATTCCATATTTGAGGCACATGGTTACATAAATCTGCATCATGCATTAACTTCTAAACTAGCTACACGAACTAGTCGTCAACCAGTGCAATTGCATGGGCTAGTTATATAACATTTTGTATTTTTATCAACCGATATTCCACTTCCTATTTTATGTGTCTCTATAATATAAAAAATAATCTATAGGCCAAACCAAATATTAATCTTTTCTTTAAGACTCTACATTCACATAATAATTGAAACACATGTAAATATATTTTGGGACATGGTAGAAAAGACACGAAAGTAATTTGGAACACAAAAAACACAAAATACAGGTGCATGTCAAGTGAATTAATTTGACTTGGTCCATAAATATGTTATTGTTGTCAACAAAATGACAACTAATTAGGTTTCCATTGAAACTACTCAACAAATAGATGGAAAAATAGTTGTTGGAAATAGCACCCAAAATAGAACAATAAAACTTACAAAATCTTTGGAGGCAATGCCATCAACATGAGGCAATAATCCAATCTATGTATTTTGGATACGCCAAAAGTAAGCATAACATTTGTCTTCAATTGTACCTGGTAGCATCCGGCATAAAAGATCATTGGATATCATTAAGAACATCATTAGATGATCAAACTTAAATTATACTAAAACATGCACCGAAAAGATGCACCTCCCAAAACATAAATCACTCCTTGATGAGGTATTCTCCATGTTAATTGTTATAAATGGAAGAGATTATTATTAGCAGGTAGTTAGTGCTATTGACGACTTCCAAAACCTACAAAGTTTAGAAGTGGGACTTCCGAAATGTCAATTTGATGGTTTGAAAAGAGCCTTGCTAAAAAAAAGAAATCATTGACAAGAGAAGCTAAGGGGAGGATACAATGGGACATAAGGAGAATAGCCCTTGAAATTAACTATAGTTTTGCCGGTTAGGCTCTTTGCTACATACCACAACAGTGATCAATCACCACCGTTCTCGTCCTCTATTGTCTGCTACTTCTATCTTCTGTTGGGCATTGGCTTGCTATATGCCATCGATCAGAAACCCTCCAAGATAAAGTTGCTTTAAGCCTGCTGTGTGCTGTGTGCTTCTGCAAGCAAAAGGTAGAGTGTACAAATATTGTATACTGTAAAACTCTAACTTTTCTGTAATTTTTAAAAAATCTTAGCTTTGAGTTGGATGAATATTTAAATATATTAAAAACTGAAGATACTATATCTGGTTTGTTCACATTCAAGTATTTCTTCATACAAAACATATGTAGAATTTCAGCAAAAAAATTGTTGAAATTTAACTTTACTATATGGAGTGTATCATGTCAGGTGAACAATTTTTTATCAAGGATTTAAGCATGGGTATGGGATATTTTAGTTATTGTCATACTATTTTCTCGATTGACAAATACCTCAAAGCTAATTTCCATGACAGCTAATAATGTTAATGAAATGTCTTAGGTTTACTGTTCTGATATGAGCTAATGATATCAAGACCTAAGAATGAACCTTTTCTATATTCTTATGAGATGCTACACTATTCTCTGCATCAGATACCCGCACTAGTGTACAGAACTAAATGCATCCAAGTGCACAATCTAGAGGCATCTTCTTTAACATATTCTTAGAGGGTTTGACCAATGTCGCTCTCACTATAAGAATGGCAAAAAATTCTATCAGGTCATGTGTCTTTTTCAAAAAAATGAAATGAATATGGATTTTTTTTCAATTGCTTTAAGCATGATCGAATTTAAATTTACGTCATTCACAGGAATCTAGATATTTTATGCATGCATTAAATTACCAAGCCAGGTACTAAACATTCCGCTCATAAAAAAAGTAATAACATACAACAAATAATTTAAACGCACAGATCTTGTACAAAAATTGGGTATGAAAGACAAGATAAATACAATACATATGGAGAAAAAAATGAATAGAACAAATTTGAATTAGTGACATGACCATCTGGCATTAACTTGATCCAAGATTTTCCTTTGGAATGAAATGATGGTACATGTGCGCAATTTGATCCCATGTCCATGGAAGTAGGTAATAAAAAACTATATAAAAATCAAAAAATAAGGTAATGTCTTAGAATAATCATTATAGAATGCAAGTTACCGAAACAACCACGTGATCAGACGATCCATATTTCTCATAACATCTGCATGATAAACGAAGGCTACACATCTTAGTGTATTCAAATTTTTGACATATAAGTGCCAGATCAGAAAAGCTCTCTACTGTGTGACTGCCGAAACATAAGAAACCAAAATTCATTTTCTTTTGTTGAAACAATCAAACTCAACTACATGCATTACCTAAATACATAACATCATTCATATTTTGTCCGGTTAAATAAAAACAATAAACTGTATTTCGGCTCGAATGAATGGCCATTATTCTTACATTACATGACCTCTTCCTTGGCAAAGCAACATAATTAGTACTCCCTCCTTCCATCTATATAAGGCCTAATACGTTTTTCAAGACCGCCTTTGACTATTGACAAGATTAATAGTACATGAGATTTATAACATAAAAATCATATTATTGGAAGCTCCACATAGGAATTTGTAGGTATGCTTTGTGTAAGTTGCATGTCATTTATTATTGCTCTAACATTTGGTCAAAGTTAACCTTGAAAAACGTATTAGGCCCTATGAAGATGGAAGGAGGGAGTACATTATATTGAGAAGTATATTGTGGTATATATCGATCAGATGAAGACACCACAACAACATGGTTGACATTCAGGTGGGATTCAATTCGTAAGATATAAACCATTTGAAAGTATCTTGTTTGGCAATTTGAAGTATACGAATAGAACATATATGAGGATAACTGCTCTTATCCTGCCATACCATGACTCCTATTAATTGGACCGAGTACAACACATGCCATTCAATATAACTTACAACTGTTAGAAAAATTAAGGCATTGAAATTTATTAGTTCTCACGCGCAATTGATAGAAAATCAACCCACATAGTTATAGAAAGTGAAGTAGCAATGACACTCAAGGATTTAATAGTTCTCATGTGCCATTGTTGTTACAACCCAATTGCTTGCAAAAATGGATATTCAAATTTACAACAGAAACCCTCATTCCCTTAACCCTTTAATAGTTGACAGAGAGTTTCATTGTCAAGTGCTTCACAGTCTAACCATTTGACAGAGAAGGGGTTAGAATAAGAGTTCATGAGACGTCAAATCTTTTTTTTTTGCAGGTGAGAAGTCAAATCTCTAACATACAATAGTCAGGACATGACATCTCAAGAAGGAACTTCCTTGAAGAGATTATGAGGGACCTACAACGAAGAAAATCAAGCAACGATATCAGTCATAACTGAAGACTGTTATAGGCCATTAAAGATATTAACCCTCCTATAGATGGGTCTGGACAAGTTTTGTGATAAAAAAAGTGATTTAGGAGTAGCTTGACCAGGGGCGTGTTGACAACTAACTTTGGGCTCCATGTGCTTGTTGTTTGTTTAGATAGTACGTTTAATTTATAAGATCGCCTAATCTCCATGAGGGATCCATAGTTGTACATAAGAAGATTCAGGATTCAATCCCTAAGGAGCACCAGCACTGTCTGCGGACATGATGGAAAAGAAATTGAACCCAAATCCGTAGTTAATGCAGATTCAAGTATAAATGGGCAAGAAAACTAATCCGAAACAAAATATTGTTAGAAAATGATACCGATCAAGATTAGAGAAACATTTTTTATGCAATAAGGTCCTTGAGGACTCCGGATCCATACCCCAACTTGACTTTTAGAGACATGCTGGATTTGTTTTCCGTGGGTTAGGTTGGGAGGGAGGGGAGAGACAATACATATTAGATGTAGCAAGATTGTTTCAGTTTTTTTTTGTTTAAGGTGAGGGGAAGAGATGGTGGAGAAGGTCGACATTTTAAGGGATCCTCGGCTTTTACAACCTGAAAGAATCTTCTGTATTTCTTCTACAGAAGTAAAAGGATTATGGGCCTTCTTCTCTATTTCTTCTACAGACATGAAAGGATTGGGCCTTCTAAGCAATAACATTCAGCCCAATTGAGTGTGCCTTCTGCTTCAACGACCATGAAAGGACTTTGGGCTTCCTAGCGATCTTTTTTGGCTGAATCAAGCCGAATTTAAGCTAGGAATTAGATGAGTTAATCTCCACCGTAATAAATCGGTCCCACAAGATGTGTGGCCCATATTTTCTAAATAACACGAGAATTTCTTGGGAGTCTAGAATTAGTATAGGTATAGACAGACAGACAGATAGATAGATAGATAAATAGATAGATAGATAGATGTGCATCATGTATTACCTTTCTGAACCAGCTATGCAAATGTGGAGGTTAGGGCATCTCCAACTAGACCCCCAAACTGCAGGCAACCGTCCAGACCGCACGGTATGGACGTGTTCTGCCATCCAACACAGTCCTATATCGGTCTCCCCCGGCCCGGACGTACTTTTTTCCGCAACTGAAAACGGAGTGGGGGGGGGGGAGCTTAGCAGGCGATGCACATCCAGACCTGCTCCTCTCCGACCCCGTCCTCCTCTTTGAGCCCCTCCTCCTCCTCTTTGAGCCTTTCCACCCCTGGCAATGTCGAAGTATTGGTTCTCTGTGGCGACAGATCTTTGTCAGGCGGCTCATGGCGCCGCCGCCCTCGTTCTACGAGCCCTTCGACATCCACAATGGCTAGCTCCTCCGGCAAGGAGTAGATCATCATATCCTCCATCGAAAAGGAGGACCAAGCGTCACGGCCGCAACAGCGGTCGTAGCAACAGTTGTGCCTCCTTGCGGAGGCCGCTCTGATAGACGAGGAATCCATCTGTCCGATAAAGCTCATGATGGAGCGATCACTTCGTCAGATGGGCCCGACGCCACCCTCTTAGCCGTGTCCAGTCAAGGAGGAGTCTCTATCCCCACTGTGTGATTACTTATGTTGGTGATCCGGAAATGGAGCAGAAATGATTCTCTCCTTTTTCCCTAGAGCGACTCTAAGTTATCGAACCCATGAGAGGATGATCCCCTTGAAGCTAGGGTCTCAAGCAAGCTTTTGCTAAAGAAAAAATTCCATCTTTTGACCGGATTAAAATCAAACATATGAAGGAGAACACTTATAATAAAAATAGGTATGGGTATGAGATCTTAATGCTTACAACCATATAATTGTGTTGAGACCAAATATGATCTTAATGTGTGAACTGGAAGTCACCTATCGAGATGTGTTTGTTACGAAGCGAAGTGGGAGATGTGTCCAGATTACATCTTGACCAGCACACGTCCTGCATCAAGAGTCAGCTATCCAACCGAAGGCCCTATCTGTCTCACTAGGTTGCCTTGATAATTAAGATTGCAACAAATCAGACAAAATTATTGGGCATATAATTACTACACCTCTTGAATCCCTAAAGATAGGATCCATGTTACCATACTAAACCTTTCTGTCACTAGTGTTCGGAATAACACTTCACGGTCCCCCTGCCCTTAGCCTCTTCATGACTCGCTCTCCATGATCCTTGGTACATGTAGAGATGAAGAATGCGAATGAGACAAGAGACATACGGAACAATTTTATTTTGTACATACATGACATTAATTCAAATTGCTTCCATGGATCCCCACAAAAATTAATCGGGTTGCAAGGTTCTTTCGTCAACTCATATCTTACCAAACTACTCACACATGGAGATCAGATCACACGAAGAACACATCATGAAGGTACATTGATTGACGATATATTTTACAATGGATGCCGTGTGCGATGCACGATTACAAGTATGACTTGAGGAGGCAAAACTATGCTGGAGATGGAGATGGTGGCTATGAAGATGGCAAGTGGTTGTGAAGGAAATATGCCCTAGAGGCAATAATAAAGTTATTATTTATTTCCTCATATCATGATAAATGTTTATTATTCATGCTAGAATTGTATTAACAGGAAACATGATACATGTGTGAATACATAGACAAACATATAGTCACTAGTATGCCTCTACTTGACTAGCTCATTAATCAAAGATGGTTATGTTTCCTAACCATAGACATGTGTTGTTATTTGATTAATGGGATCACATCATTAGGAGAATGATGTGATTGACATGACCCATTACGTTAGCCTAGCACTTGATCGTTTAGTATATTGCTATTGCTTTCTTCATGACTTATACATGTTCCGGTAACTATGAGATTATGCAACTCCGTTTACGAAGAACACTTTGGGTACTACCAAGCGTCACTGGCGTAAGCTGGGTGATTATAAAGGAGTACTACAGGTGTCTCCAAAGGTACATGTTGGGTTGGCGTATTTGAGATTAGGTTTTGTCACTCCGATTGTCGGAGAGGTATCTCTGGGCCTTCTCGGTAATACACATCACATAAGCCTTGCAAGCATTGCAACTAATAAGTTAGTTGCGAGATGATGTATTACTGAGCAGTAAAGATACTTGCCGATAACGAGATTGAACTAGGTATTGGATACCGACGATCGAATCTCGGGCAAGTAACTATACCGATGACAAAGGAACAACGTTATGTCGTTATGCGGTTTGACCGATAAATATCTTCGTAGGATATGTAGGAACCAATATGGGCATCCAGGTTCCGCAATTGTTTATTGACCGAGAATAGTTCTAGGTCATGTCTACATAGTTCTCGAACCGTAGGGTCCGCACGCTAACGTTACGATGACAGTTTTATTATGAGTTTACAAGTTTTGATGTACGAAGTTTGTTGAGTCCGGATGTGATCACGGACATGACGAGGAGTCTCGAAATGGTCGAGACATAAAGATTGATATATTGGAAGCCTATATTTGGATATCGGAATGGTTCGGGTGAAATCGGGATTTTTCGGAACACCGGGGTTACGGAACCCTCCGGAGGATAATGGGCCTTAGTGGGCCATGAGGGAAAAGAGGAGGGCGGCCAGGGCAGGCGCGCCCCTCCCCTAGTCCTAATAGGACAAGGAGAGGGGGCGGCCCCCTTCCTCTTTCCCTCCCCTTTCCTTCTCGAACAAGGCAGAGGGGGAGTCCTACTCGGTGGGAGTAGGACTCCTCAGCGCACCCTTGAGGGCCGGCCGCACCTCCCCTCCCTCCTTTATATACGGGGGCAGGGGAGCACCCCAGGACACACAAGTTGATCTACGGATCGTTCCTTAGCCGTGTGAGGTGCCCCCTTCCACCATATTCCACCTCGATCATATCGTCGCGAGTTTAGGCGAAGCCTGCGCGATAGAGCATCATCATCGTCACTGCGTCGTCGTCTTGTGGAACTCATCCCGGCGCTTTGCTGGATCGGGCCGGGGATCGTCATCGAGCTGAGCGTGTGCTGAACTCGGAGGTGTCGTGCGTTCGGTGCTTGGATCGGTCGGATCATGAAGGCGTCGACTACATCAACCGCGTTGTCATAGCGCTTCGCTTACGGTCTATGAAGTGCGTGGACAATACTCTCCCTCTCGTTGCTATGCCATCACCATGATCTTGCGTGTGCGTAGGAATTTTTTTGAAATTACTATGTTCCCCAACAGTGGCATCCGAGCCTGGTTTTATGCGTTGATGTTATATGCACGAGTAGAACACAAGTGAGTTGTGGGCGATATAAGTCATACTGCTTACCAGCATGTCATACTTTGGTTCAGCGGTATTGTGAGATGAAGCAGCCGGACCGACATTACAGCGTGCGCTTCGCGAGACTGGTTTCACCGCTGCGAGCACTCGTTGCTTAAAGGTGTCGGCGGGTGTCTGTCTCTCTCACTTTAGTTGAACCGAGTGTGGCTACACCGGTCCTTGCGAAGGTTAAAACAGCACCAACTTGACAAACTATCGCTGTGGTTTTGATGCGTAGGTAAAACGGTTCTTGCTCAGCCCGTAGCAGCCACGTAAAACTTGCAACAACAAAGTAGAGGGCGTCTAACTTGTTTTGCAGGGCATGTTGTGATGTGATATGGTCAAGGCGTGATGCTATATTTTATTGTATGAGATGATCATGTTTTGTAACGAGTTATCGTGGCTGGCAGGAGCCATATGGTTGTCACTTTATTGTATGAAATGCAAAAGCCATGTAATTGCTTTACTTTATCACTAAGCGGTAGCGATAGTCGTAGAAGCAATAGTTGGCGAGGCGACAACGATGCTACGATGGAGATCAAGGTGTCGGCGCGGTGGCGATGGTGATCACGGCGGTGCTTGGAGATGGAATCACAAGCACAAGATGATGATGGCTATATCATATCACTTATATTGATTGCATGTGATGTTTATCCTTTATGCATCTTATCTTGCTTTGATTGGCGGTAGCATTTTAAGATGATCTCTCACTAAAATTATCAAGGCGTGTTCTCCACGAGTATGCACCGTTGCCAAAGTTAAATCGTGCCGGACACCGCGTGATGATCGGGTGTGATAAGCTCTCGTCCATCTACAGCGGGTGCAAGCCAGTTTGCACGCATAATACTCAGGTTAAACTTGGCGAGCCTAGCATATGCAGATATGGCCTCGGAACACGGAGACCGAAAGGTCGAGCATGAATCATATAGTAGATATGATCAACATAGTGATGTTCACCATTGAAAACTACTCCATCTCACGTGATGATCGGTTATGGTTTAGTTGATTTGGATCACGTAATCACTTAGATGACTAGAGATGTCTATCTAAGTGGGAGTTCTTAAGTAATATGATTAATTGAACTTAAATTTATCATGAACTTAGTACTGATAGTATTTTGCTTGTCTATGTTTACTGTAGATAGATGGCTCGTGTTGTTGTTCCATTGAATTTTAATGCATTCCTTGAGAAAGCAAAGTTGAAAGATGATGGTAGCAATTACGGACTGGATCCGTAACGAGGATTATCCTCATTGCTGCCTGAGAAGAATTACGTCTGGAAGCACCGCTGGGTGCGAGACCCTCTGCAGAACAACGCCGAAGTTGTGAGCGTCTGGCGAGCAAAGTGATGACTACTCTATAGTTCGGTGTGCCATGCTACGGCTTAGAACCGGGTCTTCAACGGCGTTTTGAGCGTCATGGAGCATATGAGATGTTCCAAGAGTTGAAGTTAATATTTCAAGCAAATGCCGGATTGAGAGATATGAAGTCTCCAATAAGTTCTATAGCTGCAAGATGGAGGAGAATAGTTACATCGGTGAGCATATACTCAAAATGTCAGGTATAATAATCACTTGATTCAACTGGGAGTTAATCTTCCGGATGATAGTGTCATTGAAAGAATTCTCAATCACTGCCACCAAGCTACAAGAGCTTCGTGATGAACTATAATATGCAAGGGATGGACAAAACAATTCCCGAGCTCTTCGCAATGCTAAAAACTGCGGAGGTAGAAATCAAGAAGGAGCATCAAGTGTTGATGGTCAACAAGACCACTAGTTTCAAGAAAAGGGCAAAGGGAAGAAGAAGGGAACTTCAAAAGAACAGCAAGAAAGTTGCTGCTCAAGAGAAGAAACCCAAGTCTGGACCTAAGCTTGGCGAGTGTTTCTCTGCAAACAAACTGGTCCTTTGAGCGGAACTGCCCCAAGTATTTGGCGGATAAGAAGGATGGCAAGGTGAACAAAGGTATATGTGATATACATGTTATTGATGTGTACCTTACTAGAGCTCGTAGTAGCACTGGGTATTTGATACTGGTTACATTGCTAATATTTGCAACTCAAAGCAGGGACTACGGAATAAGCGAGCAGCGGCAAAGGGCGAGGTGACGATGCTGGCGTGGGAAGCGGTTCCAAAGTCGATGTGATCGCGATCGACACGCTACCTCTACATCTACCTTGGGATTAGTTTTAGACCTAAATAATTATTATTTGGTGCCAGCGTTGAGCATGAACATTATATCTGGATCTTGTTTGATGCGAGACGGTTATTCATTTAAATCAGAGAATAATGGTTGTTCTATTTATATGAGTAATATCTTTTATGGTCATGCACCCTTGAAGAGTGGTCTATTTTTATTAAATCTCGATAGTAGTAATACACATATTCATAATGTCGAAGCCAAAAGATGCAGAGTTAATAATGATAGTGCAACTTATTTGTGGGACTGCCGTTTAGGTCATATCGGTGTAAAGCGCATGAAGAAACTCCATACTGATGGACTTTTGGAATCACTTGATTATGAATCACTTGGTACTTGCGAACCGTGCCTCATAGGCAAAATGACTAAAACACCGTTCTCCGGTTCTATGGAGAGAGCAACAGATTTGTTGGAAATAATACATACAGATGTATGTGGTCCAATGAATGTTAAAGCTCGTGGCGGATATCGTTATTTTCTCACTTTCACAGATGATTTAAGCAGATATGGGTATATCTTCTTAATGAAGCATAAATCTGAATCATTTGAAAAGTTCAAAGAATTTCAGAGTGAAGTTGAAAATCATCATAACAAGAAAATAAAATTTCTACGATCTGATCGTGGAGGAGAATATTTGAGTTACGAGTTTGGTCTACATTTGAAAAATTGCGGAATAGTTTCACAACTAATGCCACGGAACACCACAGCGTAATGGTGTGTCGAGCGTCGTGTCGTACTTTACTAGATATGGTGCGATCTATGATGTCTCTTACCGATTTACCGCTATCGTTTTAGGGTTATGCTTTAGAGACGGCCGCATTCACGTTAAATAGGGCACCATCAAAATCCGTTAAGACGGATCCTTATGAACTATGGCTTGGCAAGAAACCAAAGTTGTCGTTTCTGAAAGTTTGGGGTTGCGATGCTTATGTGAAAAAACTTCAACCTGATAAGCTTGAACCCAAATCGGAAAAATGTGTCTTCATAGGATACCCGAAGGAAACAGTTGGGTACACCTTCTATCACAGATCCGAAGGCAAGACATTCGTTGCTAAGAATGGATCCTTTCTAGAGAAGGAGTTTCTCTCGAAAGAAGTGAGTGGGAGAAAAGTAGAACTTGATGAGGTAACAGTACCAGCTCCCTTATTGGAAAATGGTTCATCACAGAAATTGGTTCCTGTGACACCTACACCAATTAGTGAGGAAGTTAATGATGATGATCATGAAACTTCAGATCAAGTTTCTACTAAACTACGTAGGTCAACTAGAGTAAGATCCGCACCAGAGTGGTACGTTAATCCTATTCTGGAAGTCATGTTACTTGACCATGGTGAACCTATAAACTATGAAGAAGCGATGGTGAGCCCAGATTCCGCAAAATGGCTGGAAGCCATGAAATCTGAGATGGGATCCATGTATGAGAACAAAGTATGGACTTGGTTGACTTGCCCGATGATCGGCAAGCCATTGAGAATAAATGGATCTTTAAGAAGAAGACTGACGTTGATGGTAATGTAACTGTCTATAAAGCTCGACTTGTTGAGAAAGGTTTTCGACAAGTTCAAGGGGTTGACTACGATGAGACTTTCTCACCCGTAGCGATGCTTAAGTCTGTCTGAATCATGTTAGCAATTGCTGCATTTTATGATTATGAAATTTGGCAAATGGATGTAAAAACTGCATTCTTGAATGGATTTCTAGAAGAAGAGTTGTATATGATGCAACCAGAAGGTTTTGTTGATCCAAAAGGTGCTAACAAAGTGTGCAAGCTCCAGCGATCAATTTATGGTCAGTGCAAGCCTCTCGGAGTTGGAATAAGCGCTTTGATAGTGTGATCAAAGCATATGGTTTTATCTGAGACTTTTGGAGAAGCCTGTATTTACAAGAAAGTGAGTGGGAGCTCTGTAGCATTTCGATATTATATGTGGACGACATATTATTAATTGAAATGATATAGAATTTCTGGATAGCATAAAAGGATACTTGAATAAAAGTTTTCAATGAAAGACCTCGGTGAAGCTGCTTACATATTGGGCATCAAGATCTATAGAGATAGATCAAGGCGCTTAATTGGACTTTCACAAAGCACATACCTTGATAAAGTTTTGAAAAAGTTCAAAATGGATCAGGCAAAGAAAGGTTTTTACCTATATTACAAGGTGTGAAATTGAGTCAGACTCAATGCCCGACCACAGCAGAAGATAGAGAGAAAATGAAAGATGTTCCCTATGCTTCAGCCATAGCCTCTATCATGTATGCAATGCTGTGTACCAGACCTGGCGTATGCTTAGCAATAAGCTTGGCAGGAAGGTACCAAAGTAATCAGGAGTGGATCTTTGGACAGCGGTCAAAAACATCTGAAATACGAAAAGGACTAAGGATATGTTTCTCGTATATGGAGGTGACAAAGAGCTAGTCGTAAATGGTTACGTCGATGCAAGCTTTGACACTGATTGAGACGATTCTAAATCGCAAACCGGATCGTGTTTTTATTAAGCGGTGGAGCTGTCGGTTGGTGCAGTTCTAAACAAAGCGTCGTGGCGGGATCTACATGTGAAGCGGAGTACATAGCTGCTTGGAAGCAGCAAATGAAGAGTCTGGATGAAAGAGTTCATTTCGATCTAGGTGTCATACCTAGTGCATCGGGACCAATGAAGATCTTCGTGACAATCTGGTGCAATTGCCTTGGCAAAGGAATCCAGATTTCACAAGAGGACCAAGCATATCAAGAGACGCTTCAATTCCATTCGGGACCAAGTCTAGGTGGGAGACATAGAGATTTGCAAGATACATACGGATCTGAATATTGCAGACCCGTTGACTAAGCCTCTTCCTCAAGCAAAACATGATCAGCACCAAGACTCCATGGGTGTTAGAATCATTATTGTGTAATCTAGATTATTGACTCTAGTGCAAGTGGGAGACTGAAGGAAATATGCCCTAGAGGCAATAATAAAGTTATTATTTATTTCCTCATATCATGATAAATGTTTATTATTCATGCTAGAATTGTATTAACCGGAAACATGATACATGTGTGAATACATAGACAAACATATAGTCACTAGTATGCCTTTACTTGACTAGCTCATTAATCAAAGATGGTTATGTTTCCTAACCATAGACATGTGTTGTTATTTGATTAATGGGATCACATCATTAGGAGAATGATGTGATGGACATGACCCATTCTGTTAGCCTAGCACTTGATCGTTTAGTATATTGCTATTGCTTTCTTCATGACTTATACATGTTCCGGTAACTATGAGATTATGCAACTCCCGTTTACCGGAGGAACACTTTGGGTACTACCAAACGTCACAACGTAACTCGGTGATTATAAAGGAGTACTAAAGGTGTCTCCAAAGGTACATGTTGGGTTGGCGTATTTCGAGATTAGGTTTTGTCACTCCGATTGTCGGAGAGGTATCTCTGGGCCTTCTCGGTAATACACATCACATAAGCCTTGCAAGCATTGCAACTAATAAGTTAGTTGCGAGATGATGTATTACGGAACGAGTAAAGAGACTTGCCGATAACGAGATTGAACTAGGTATTGGATACCGACGATCGAGTCTCGGGCAAGTAACATACCGATGAAAAAGGGAACAACGTATGTCGTTATGCGGTTTGACCGATAAAGATCTTCGTAGAATATGTAGGAACCAATATGTGCATCCAGGTTCCGCTATTGGTTATTGACCGAGAATAGTTCTAGGTCATGTCTACATAGTTCTCGAACCCGTAGGGTCCGCACGCTTAACGTTACGATGACAGTTTTATTATGAGTTTACAAGTTTTGATGTACCGAAGTTTGTTCGGAGTCCCGGATGTGATTACGGACATGACGAGGAGTCTCAAAATGGTCGAGACATAAAGATTGATATATTGGAAGCCTATATTTGGATATCGGAATGGTTCCGGGTGAAATCGGGATTTTTCTGGAACACCGGGGGGTTACCGGAACCCTCCCAGGGGATAATGGGCCTTAGTGGGCCATGAGGGAAAAGAGGAGGGCCGGCCAGGGCAGGCGCGCCCCTCCCCTAGTCCGAATAGGACAAGGAGAGAGGCGGCGCCCCTTCCTCTTTCCCTCCCCCTTTCCTTCTCCAACAAGGCAAGAGGGGAGTCCTACTCCGGTGGGAGTAGGACTCCTCAGCGCACCCCTTGAGGGCCGGCCGCACCTCCCCCTCCCTCCTTTATATACGGGGGCAGGGGAGCACCCCAGGACACACAAGTTGATCTACGGATCGTTCCTTAGCCGTGTCGGTGCCCCTTCCACCATATTCCACCTCGGTCATATCGTCGCAGAGTTTAGGCGAAGCCTGCGCGATAGAGCATCATCATCGTCACCATGCCGTCGTCTTGTGGAACTCATCCCCGACGCTTTGCTGGATCGGAGCCGGGGATCGTCATCGAGCTGAGCGTGTGCTGAACTCGGAGGTGCCGTGACGTTCGGTGCTTGGATCGGTCGGATCGTGAAGGCGCACGACTACATCAACCGCGTTGTCATAACGCTTCGCTTCACGGTCTCACGAGGGTGCGTGGACAATACTCTCCCTCTCGTTGCTATGCCATCATCATGATCTTGCGTGTGCGTAGGAATTTTTTTTAAATTACTACGTTCCCCAACAGGTTGCTGCTTGGGTTGATGAAGAGGGGATGATGATGACTCTGTTCTGGCTCCGCTCACGGTTGGTTTGTTGACATTTTAACCTCAACCCCTTTATAAAAGTTGTTCAAGTGGATAAAGAGCATCAGTTTCCATGCCATACGACCACTCATACGAGTGCTCGAGGTCACATGGAACGTTGTGTTTTGCTCTGGAATTTTTGGCACGCTTCCACTTGATTTCTTCTATCTTCTCATTTACTCATTTAAATGTTCTCACTTGAATTCGTCAATATTTAGTCCATTTGCTATGATAACACAATAAAGATAGGATTTTGGAATCCCATGCATTCATTTGGCATTAGTGGCAATACCTTAGCGAATATCTCGGTTTTAATGAACTATATTGGTTTAAACTAAGGGTAGAGGAGTATAAAAATATCACTCATCACTACGCTAACGCATGAAGGAGCCCACGTCCCTCCCACGCAACCGTGATGGCGTCTAGATCGGACGCCGCGTGAAGGAGGAGCTGACATGCAACCGCGATGTCCAAATCGGGCGACGCGTGAAGGAGGAGCCGGCGTCGCTGCCTGGAATGACGGGTCGGCCTTGTCGCCCGGCCGCAACCAGCAGGTGGGTCGTGAAGGACGAACTGCGTCCGCAATCGGCAAGGCACAAGGCCACATTCTCCACTTCCTCTGCGGCGGCGGTCCCTCGGGCTCGGGGGCCGTCATGTCCGCGAAGGAGCGGGCGGCGAGGCAACAGGTGCTCTATGAGCGGCGCAACGCTGCTCGCCGCTCGGCGTTCGCCAAGTCAGGCGTGACGCCGGCCTAGGTCCTCAATGATCCTGACCCAGCCGCTCTGGGCCCTCGACCGTCCCGTCACCACCGCCGTTGTTGTTGGGGAACGTAGTAATTTCAAAAAATTTCCTACGCACACACAAGACCATGGTGATGGCATAGCAACGAGAGGGAGAGAGGTCCGCGTACGCCTCGTGAGACCGAAAGCGAAGCGTTATAACAACGGTTGATGTAGTCGACGTCTTCACGATCCGACCGATCCAAGCACCGAACGACGGCACCTCCGAGTTCAGCACACGTTCAGCTCGATGGCGATCCCGGACTCGATCCAGCAAAGTGTCGGGATGAGTTCCGTCAAGACGACGGCGTGGTGACGATGATGATGCTCTACCGGCGCAGGGCTTCGCCTAAACTCTGCGACGATATGACCGAGGTGGAATATGGTGGAAGGGGGCACTGCACACGGCTAAGAGATCCAAGGGATCAATTGTTGTGTCTTTGGTGCTAGCCCTGCCCCTCTATTTATATGTTGAGCCCCGGGGTCGAAACTTGGAGCAAAACCTCCTCAAAGTCGGTTTTGCCCGAAAGGCAAGAGTCCCACGGACTCCAGGACCAAACGCCACAATCCTTGGCGTCGGCCCGTGGCCATGGGCCTCGGCGTCGGCCCAGGGCCAGACGCCAGGGTCTCCGGCGTTTGGCCCCCTGGCCTCCGCAAAACTCCTTTTGCACCAACCTAAAGCCTCATGGGCTTGACCCCTTGGCCTAAACATATCATCCAATATATGAATCTTTACGTCTCGACCATTTCGAGACTCCGTCATGTCCCCGATCTCATCCGGACTCGAACTCCTTCGGTACATCAAAACATGCAAACTCATAATATAACATCGCATCGAAACCTTAAGCGTGCGGACCCTACGGGTTCGAGAACTATGTAGACATGACCTAGAACTATTCTCGGTAAATGACCAATAGCGGAACCTGGATGCCCATATTGGTTCCTACATATTCTACGAAGATCTTTATCGGTCAAACCGCATAACGACATACGTTGTTCCTTTTGTCATCGGTATGTTACTTACCCGAGATTCGATCGTCGGTATCCAATACCTAGTTCAATCTCGCATCGTAAGTCTCTTTACTCGTTCCGTAATACATCATCTCACAACTAACTCATTAGTTGTAATGCTTGCAAGGCTTATGTGATGTGTATTACCGAGAAGGCCCAGAGATACCTCTCCGACAATCGGAGTGACAAAACCTAATCTCAAATACGCCAACCCAACAAGTACCTTTGGAGACACCTGTAGTACTCCTTTATAATCACCCGATCACGTTGTGACGTTTGGTAGTACCAAAGTGTTCCTCCGTAAACGGAGTTGCATAATCTCATAGTTACAGGAACATGTATAGGTCATGAAGAAAGCAATAGCAATATACTAAACGATCAAGTGCTAAGCTAACGGAATGGGTCATGTCAATCGCATCATTCTCCTAATGATGTGATCCCATTAATCAAATGACAACACATGTCTATGGTTAGGAAACATAACCATCTTGATTAATGAGCTAGTCTAGTAGAGGCATACTAGTGACTATCTGTTTGTCTATGTATTCACACATGTATTATGTTTCCGGTTAATACAATTCTAGCATGAATAATAAACATTTATCATGATATAAGGAAATAAATAATAACTTTATTATTGCCTCTAGGGCATATTTCCTTCAGTCTCCCACTTGCACTAGAGTCAATAATCTAGATTACACAGTAATGATTCTAACACCCATGGAGTCTTGGTGCTGATCATGTTTTGCTCGTGGAAGAGGCTTAGCCAACGGGTCTGCAACATTCAGATCCGTATGTATTTTGCAAATCTCTATGTCTCCCACTTGGACTTGGTCCCGAATGGAATTGAAGCGTCTTTTGATATGCTTGGTCCTCTTGTGAAATCTGGATTCCTTTGCCAAGGCAATTGCACCAGTATTGTCACAGAAGATCTTCATTGGTCCCGATGCACTAGGTATGACACCTAGATCGGAAATGAACTCTTTCATCCAGACTCCTTCATTTGCTGCTTCCGAAGCAGCTATGTACTCCGCTTCACATGTAGATCCCGCCACGACGCTTTGTTTAGAACTGCACCAACTGACAGCTCCACCGTTTAATAAAAATACGTATCCGGTTTGCGATTTAGAATCGTCCGGATCAGTGTCAAAGCTTGCATCGACGTAACCATTTACGACTAGCTCTTTGTCACCTCCATATACGAGAAACATATCCTTAGTCCTTTTCAGGTATTTCAGGATGTTCTTGACCGCTGTCCAGTGATCCACTCCTGGATTACTTTGGTACCTTCCTGCCAAGCTTACAGCTAAGCATACGTCAGGTCTGGTACACAGCATTGCATACATGATAGAGCCTATGGCTGAAGCATAGGGAACATCTTTCATTTTCTCTCTATCTTATCTTTGTGGTCGGGCATTGAGTCTGACTCAATCTTACACCTTGTAATACAGGTAAAAAACCTTTCTTTGCCTGATCCATTTTGAACTTCTTCAAAACTTTATCAAGGTATGTGCTTTGTGAAAGTCCAATTAAGCGTCTTGATCTATCTCTATAGATCTTGATGCCCAATATGTAAGCAGCTTCACCGAGGTCTTTCATTGAAAAACTTTTATTCAAGTATCCTTTTATGCTATCCAGAAATTCTATATCATTTCCAATCAACAATATGTCGTCCACATATAATATCGAAATGCTCTGAGCTCCCACTCACTTTCTTGTAAATACAGGTTTCTCCAAAAGTCTCATAAAACCATATGCTTTGATCACACTATCAAAGCGCTTATTCCAACTCCAAGAGGCTTGCACCAGACCATAAATTGATCGTTGGAGCTTGCACACTTTGTTAGCACCCTTTGGATCAACAAAACCTTCTGGTTGCATCATATACAACTCTTCTTCTAGAAATCCATTCAAGAATGCAGTTTTACATCCATTTGCCAAATTTCATAATCATAAAATGCGCAATCGCTAACATGATTCGGACAGACTTAAGCATCGCCACGGTGAGAAAGTCTCATCGTAGTCAACCCCTTGAACTTGTCGAAAACCTTTTGCAACAAGTCAAGCTTTTTAGACAGTTACATTACCATCGGCGCCGTCTTCTTCTTAAAGATCCATTTATTCTCAATGGCTTGCCGATCATCGGGCAAGTCAACCAAAGTCCATACTTTGTTCTCATACATGGATCCCATCTCAGATTTCATGGCTTCCAGCCATTTTGAATCTGGGCTCACCATCGCTTCTTCATAGTTTGTAGGTTCGCCATGGTCAAGTAACATGACTTCCGAATAGGATTACCGTACCACTCGGTGCATATTTTACTCTGGTTGACCACGAAGTTCAGTAGTAACTTGATCTCAAGCTTCATGATCATCATCATTAGTTTCCTCACTAATTGGTGTAGTTGTCACAGGAACCGTTTCTTGTGATGAACTACCTTCCAATAAGGGAGCAGATACAGTTATCTCATCAAGTTCTACTTTCCTCCCACTCACTTCTTTCGAGAGAAACTCCTTCTCTAGAAAGGATCCGAATTTAGCAACGAAAACCTTGCCTTCAGATCTGTGATAGAAGGTGTACCCAACAGTCTCCTTTGGGTATCCTATGAAGACACATTTCTCGATTTGGGTTCGAGCTTATCTGGTTGAAGTTTCTTCACATAAGCATCGCAGCCCCAAACTTTAAGAAACGACAACTTTGGTTTCTTGCCAAACCACAGTTCATACGGTGTCGCCTCAACGGACTTAGATGGTGCCCTATTTAACGTGAATGCGGCCGTCTCTAAAGCATATCCCCAAAACGATAGCGGTAAATCAGTAAGAGACATCATAGATCGCACCATATCAAGTAAAGTACGACACGACGCTCGACACACCATTTCTCCGTGGTGTTCCGGTGGCGTGAGTTGCGTAAACTATTCCACATTGTTTCAAATGTAAACCAAACTCAGAACTCAAATATTCTCCTCCACGATCCGATCGTAGAAACTTTATTTTCTTGTTACGATGATTTTCCACTTCACTCTGAAATTCTTTGAACTTTTCAAATGTTTCAGATTTGTGTTTCATTAAGTAGATATACCCATATCTGCTCAAATCATCTGTGAAGGTGAGAAAATAACGATACCCGCCGCGTGCCTCAACATTCATTGGACCACAAACATCAGTATGTATGATTTCCAACAAATCAGTTGCTCGCTCCATAGTTCCGGAGAACGGCGTTTTAGTCATCTTGCCCATGAGGCACGGTTCGCAAGTACCAAGTGATTCATAATCAAGTGATTCCGAAGCCCATCAAGATGGAGTTTCTTCATGCGTTTTACACCGATATGACCCAGACGGCAGTGCCACAAATAAGTTGCATTATCATTGTCAACTCTGCATCTTTTGGTTTCAACACTATGAATATGTGTACTACTACTATCGAGATTCAATAAAAATAGACCACTCTTCAAGGGTGCATGACCATAAAAGATATTATTCATATAAATAGAACAACCATTATTCTCTGTCTTAAATGAATAACCGTCTCGCATCAAACAAGATCCAGATATAATGTTCATGCTTAACGCTGGCACCAAATAACAATTATTTAGGTCTAAAACTAATCCCGATGGTAGATGTAGAGGTAGCGTGCCGACCGCGATCACATCGACTTTGGAACCATTTCCCACGCGCATCGTCACCTCGTCCTTAGCCAATCTTCGCTTAATCCGTAGTTCCTGTTTCGAGTTGCAAATATTAGCAACAGAACCAGTATCAAATACCTAGGTACTACTGCGAGTATTAGTAAGGTACACATCAATAACATGTATATCACATATACCTTTGATCACCTTGCCATCCTTCTTATCCGCCAAATACTTGGGGCAGTTCCGCTTCCAAGTGTCAAGTTTCTTGCAGTAAAAACACTCAGTTTCAGGCTTAGGTCCAGACTTGGGTTTCTTCTCTTGAGCAGCAACTTTCTTGCTGTTCTTTTTGAAGTTCCCCTTCTTCTTTCCTTTGCCCTTTTTCTTGAAACTAGTGGTCTTGTTGACCATCAACACTTGATGCTCTTTCTTGATTTCTACCTCCGCGGCTTTTAGCATTGCGAAGAGCTCGGGAATTGTTTTGGTCATCCCTTGCATATTATAGTTCATCACGAAGCTCTTGTAGCTTGGTGGCAGTGATTGGAGAATTCTGTCAATGACACTATCATCCGGAAGAGTAACTCAAGTGCTTATTATACCCAGACATTTTGAGTATATGTTCACTGACAGAACTATTCTCCTCCATCTTGCAGCTATAGAACTTATTGGAGACTTCATATCTCTCAATCCGGGCATTTGCTTGAAATATTAACTTCAACTCCTGGAACATCTCATATGCTCCATGACGTTCAAAACGTCGTTGAAGGCCCGGTTCTAAGCCGTAAAGCATGGCACATTGAACTATCGAGTAGTCATCAGCTTTGCTCGCCAGACGCTCACAACTTCGGCGTTGTTCTGCAGCAGGCCGGCACCCAGCGGTGCTTCCAGACGTAATTCTTCCGTGCAACAATGAGGATAATCCTCAAGTTACGGACCCAGTCCGTGTAATTGCTACCATCATCTTTCAACTTTGCTTTCTCAAGGAACGCATTAAAATTCAACGGAACAACAGCACGAGCCATCTATCTACAGTAAACATAGACAAGCAAAAATACTATCAGGTACTAAGTTCATGATAAATTTAAGTTTAATTAATCATATTAAAAACCTCCCACTTAGACAGACATCTCTCTAGTCATCTAAGTGATTACGTGATCCAAATCAACTAAACCATGTCCGATCATCACGTGAGATGGAGTAGTTTCAATGGTGAACATCACTATGTTGATCATATCTACTATATGATTCATGCTCGACCTTTCGGTCTCCGTGTTCCGAGGCCATATCTGTTATATGCTAGGCTCGTCAAGTTTAACCTGAGTATTCCGCGTGCGCAACTGTTTTGCACCCGTTGTATTTGAACGTAGAGCCTATCACACCCGATCATCACGTGGTGTCTCAAAGACGAAGAACTTTCGCAACGGTGCATACTCGTGGAGAACACTTCTTGATAATTTTGGTGAGATATCATCTTATAATGCTACCGTCAATCAAAGCAAGATAAGATGCATAAAGGATAAACATCACATGCAATCAATATAAGTGATATGATATGGTCATCATCATCTTGTGCTTGTGATCTCCATCGCCAAGCACCGCCATGATCACCATCGCCACCGGCGCCGACACCTTGATCTCCATCGTAGCATCGTTGTCGCCTCGCCAACTATTGCTTCTACGACTATCGCTACCGCTTAGTAATAAAGTAAAGCAATTACATGGCTTTTGCATTTCATACAATAAAGCGACAACCATATGGCTCCTGCCAGTTGCCGATAACTCGTTACAAAACATGATCATCTCATACAATAAAATATAGCATCACGCCTTGACCACATCACATCACAACATGCCCTGCAAAAACAAGTTAGACGCCCTCTACTTTGTTGTTGCAAGTTTTACGTGGCTGCTACGGGCTGAGCAAGAACCGTTCTTACCTCACGCATCAAAACCACAACGATAGTTTGTCAAGTTGGTGCTGTTTTGACCTTCGCAAGGACCGGGCGTAGCCACACTCGGTTCAACTAAAGTGAGAGAGACAGACACCGCCGTTCACCTTTAAGCAACGAGTGCTCAAGCGGTGAAACCAGTCTCGCGTAAGCGTCTGCGTAATGTCGGTCCGGGCCGCTTCATCTCACAATACCGCCGAACCAAAGTATGACATGCTGGTAAGCAGATGACTTATATCGCCCACAACTCACTTGTGTTCTACTCGTGCATATGACATCAACGATAAAACCAGGCTCGGATGCCACTGTTGGGGAACGAGTAATTTCAAAAATTTCCTACGCACACACAAGACCATGGTGATGGCATAGCAACGAGAGGGGAGAGTGTCTGTCCACGTACCCTCGTAGACCGAAAGCGGAAGCGTTATAACAACGCGGTTGATGTAGTCGTACGTCTTCACGATTCCACCGATCCAAGCACCGAACGACGGCACCTCCGAGTTCAGCACACGCTCAGCTCGATGACGATCCCGGACTCCGATCCAGCAAAGTGTCGGGATGAGTTCCACAAGACGACGGCGTGGTGACGATGATGATGCGCTACCGGCGCGGGCTTCGCCTAAACTCTGCGACGATATGACCGAGGTGGAATATGGTGGAAGGGGCACCGACACGGCTAAGAGATCCAAGGGATCAATTGTTGTGTCTTTGGTGCTAGCCCTGCCCTCTATTTATATGTTGAGCCCCGGGGTCGAAACTTGGAGCAAAACCTCCTCAAAGTCGGTTTTGCCCGAAAGGCAAGAGTCCCACTCGGACTCCAGGACCAAACGCCACAATCCTTGGCGTCTGGCCCAGGGCCAGACGCCAGGGTCTCCGGCGTTTGGCCCCCTGGCCTCCGCAAAACTCCTTTTGCACCGACCTAAAGCCTCATGGGCTTGACCCCTTGGCCTAAACATATCATCCAATATATGAATCTTTACGTCTCGACCATTTCGAGACTCCTCGTCATGTCCCCGATCTCATCCGGGACTCCGAACTCCTTCGGTACATCAAAACATGCAAACTCATAATATAACTGTCATCGAAACCTTAAGCGTGCGGACCCTACGGGTTCGAGAACTATGTAGACATGACCTAGAACTATTCTCGGTCAATAACCAATAGCGGAACCTGGATGCCCATATTGGTTCCTACATATTCTACGAAGATCTTTATCGGTCAAACCGCATAACGACATACGTTGTTCCTTTTGTCATCGGTATGTTACTTACCCGAGATTCGATCGTCGGTATCCAATACCTAGTTCAATCTCGTTACTGGTAAGTCTCTTTACTCGTTCCGTAATACATCATCTCACAACTAACTCATTAGTTGTAATGCTTGCAAGGCTTATGTGATGTGTATTACCGAGAAGGCCCAGAGATACCTCTCCGACAATCGGAGTGACAAAACCTAATCTCGAAATACGCCAACCCAACAAGTACCTTTGGAGACACCTGTAGTACTCCTTTATAATCACCCAGTTACGTTGTGACGTTTGGTAGTACCCAAAGTGTTCCTCCGTAAACGGAGTTGCATAATCTCATAGTTACAGGAACATGTATAGGTCATGAAGAAAGCAATAGCAATATACTAAACGATCAAGTGCTAAGCTAACGGAATGGGTCATGTCAATCACATCATTCTCCTAATGATGTGATCCCATTAATCAAATGACAACACATGTCTATGGTTAGGAAACATATCCATCTTCGATTAATGAGCTAGTCTAGTAGAGGCATACTGGTGACTATCTGTTTGTCTATGTATTCACACATGTATTATGTTTCCGGTTAATACAATTCTAGCATGAATAATAAACATTTATCATGATATAAGGAAATAAATAATAACTTTATTATTGCCTCTAGGGCATATTTCCTTCAGTTGTCTGGGCCTTCGACTGCCCCATCACCACCACAGACACGACCATGAGGCGCCGCCGCCGCCTTCATGGCGAGCTCGCCTAGATCGGTGAGGAGTGGTTGCTTAGCGACTGCCCCCGCCAATGCTGCCAGGGGCAAGGCCGCTGCCAAGGCTCCGTGGGCGCCGTCCACATTTGTTGCGGCAGTGAGGAAGTTAAGCACCTTCTCCGTGAACACCAGGCAGCGGCGGAACAAGGCTGCCGTGGCGGACCCGCCCTCTTCCACCGCTAGAAGGACGACTACGACGACACGGATGGCAATGGTGGTGCGGCCAGGTAGGGCGGCCGCACGTACAAGATGGTGGTTCGGTATAAGTTTTAGTTTTTTTTCCCATAGTTTTGAGCTAGAAGGCCAATACCAGCTCCCGTCTCAGTGTCATGGACTGGTCCCCTCTAATCCGTGAACGGATGTGGTATCTGGTTTGCGGATCAATGTTGAAGATACCCTTACCAAATGAACAATCGGACACCTCCCCTATCGAAAGAAGGATGGAGCTAAAGACAAAAAAAAAAAAAACCATTTATTTTTCTAAGCGCATGTCTTGGCACCTTACCTTGTACTCCAAGAACGGAAAGCAACGGAACAAGCTGTGCACAAAGCCACGAACACATAGTACAAGTCTTTATTTTTCCCAAAAAAAGTCTTTATTTCAATGTTGTTTCAAATTGTAGATCCACGCACACGCATCAATGTAATTAATGTCCACCAAATTAAACCCGGGCGAGTTCATGTGGTTCGCTGCCGCCTATAGGTATCTTCCTTCATGCGAATCTGATGGGGTACACGGGCAATTTGTTGGGGTAGAAGAGCCCAAAGTTCCTCTCCGTCTCATCCCCGGGCTTCATGTTCTCGTTGAACATGGCGAACACATAGGCCTCCATGGGCCCAGGCCTCTTGGGTGTGCCGCGGGCCACATGGTCGATCAGGCCCTGGTTGTATGCCCGCGCGTTCTCCGGCGTGGCCGCGAACCCGCCGGCCGAGGGCCACCCGGTCTCCGACACCACCACCCTCACGCCCGGCGCCCCTGCCTTCTCGAGCGCCGCGTACAGGGCGTCGACCATGGCGTCGAAGATGTTGGTGTACATGAGCCCATTTCCGGCGTCCCTCACCGGTGTCGCGCCCGGCTGGAACGTCGCGTAGTTGAGCTGGATGTCGCGCGGGCTGTTGCGGTAGGCGATGTAGGGGTACACGTTGGCGAGCAGCGGCGCGCCGGTGGCGGCCAGGAGCCGGGCCACGTCGCCCATGTAGGGCTGCGCGAACACGGCGGCGGAGGGCGGGAAGGAGTTGGCGATCACGTCCAGCCTCACCGCCGTGGACACCTTGATGCCGGCGCCGGCGCCGCCGAGGCCCTCCGCCGCCAGGGCGTCGTTGAGGTTCCGCATGGCCGCGAGGATGCTCGGCGCGGTGTCGCTGGCGAGCTCGTTGCCGACGGAGATGTAGCGCACGTCCACGGCGGCGCGGTAGTAGGGCTTGACGTTGGCCTGCACCCAGGCCGCGGCGGCGGACAGGCTGCTGGCGAGGACGGCCACGTCGTTGTTGGTGGTGCCGAGGCTGAGGCTGATACCGGAGCCGCGGAGCGCGTCGAGCGCCTGGAGCTGCACGGAGTAGACGCGCATGTTGGTGATCCCCAAGAATTTGTAGAACTGCACCACGTCGCTCGGCGGCGGGAGGTTGTTTCCGATGATGCCGTAGCACACGCCAACGGACTGCACACCTGCACCGAATAATGAATTCAAGCAAATTAATATCCAAATAAATCATATTTTCATATCTTATTTATACAAGATCGGCACCTGCATCAGTAAATCAAATACAACTAGATCTATCATGAGTTATATTTTCATATTGTATTTTATATATGAAGTTGTATATGTTAATATTTTTCTTGACAAACTTAGTCAGATTTAATTAAAAATATTGGAATATAGACAAATCAAATAGGCCTTGTAAATCTTTGTAAATCCAAATGGAGGGAGTACCACTGTAAACAGCGTATACATATACTGACTATTCTAAAAATGAAAAATCCGTGCATTTGTAAGGATACATCAGTTATCCTTGAGCAAAGATGTCCAAAAATGTATGGATACCGACAAAAAAACATTAATGAAAATTGATACTACGAAGTACTACTATAAAAAGCATTAATTAAGTTCAAAAAAGTGAAGGACATTCAAAATACATCAGTGGAACTCTGCATCTGGCTATGAAACAATATTGGGTGGGTGGGGGGGGGGGGGGGGTTGTGGACATGAAACTTTTTCCATGTATATAGTGGTACGAAACCTTAACGAAATCGATATGCATATCCGACAAATCCTTTATCATTTTGATTGTAGAACCTCATAAAAAAGGGGTTGCATATTTAAAATGATATAAATACCCAACTATTCTACAAAACGTGCTCTGCTCCTTCTCTAATAAATCTATCCCCAAAATGGGCCACTTCATAAGAGAAGACTTCGTTCAAATCAAGACGTAGTAGCACATAATCTCCTTGATCTACGACAATAATCCATCACAAAAAAGAAAGATGGACAATTCTTACAGATCCACTTCTTCACTTGTGAAAAAAGGCAAGAGAAAAGAAAAACAGATCCACTTCCAAACTCCTACACGAGAATCGGATGTACCTGCAGGGACCTGGGCGATGAAGACTCCGGCGAGCAACGCCAGCGCAAGCGCCGGAGCAGAGCGGCGCATCCCCGGCATCCTGTCGAACGGCTCGGAATTGCCCAGCTCTCGATCTACTCCAACGGCAGAATGTACACGCTTCTACTGGTGTATACCACAAACTGGCCAGCACGCCTGTATTTGTACTGGTGCTGGACGTGTGAAATTACACTAGCGCACACCAGCACTAGTGTAAGGCTGGTGCCAACGCACCGCCCCACTACCGCCCCGCCACGTCAGCTTTTACCCCCACTCTCACCCCACTCTCACCACACTCTCACCTCACGGTGGTGGTCTGCACGGCTGTAGTGGCGGCTATAGCCACGCCGATTCTCTCTCCTCGATTTAGTTATTTCACTCGCATTTCTTGAGACATTATAAATAATGCAAGAAAATAAATTTATTCAACTAAATTTTTTACTGATTACAAAAATAAGTAATAAAATTGCATAATAAATAAAAAATTACATAATTTAAAAAATAATACATTCTAAATTTTTTACTGATTACATACTGATTACATAATAAGTAATAAAATTGCATAATAAATAAAAAATTACATAATTTTAAAAATAATACATTCTAATCCTCATCATCATCCAGCCCAAGCTCTGCCTCCACCATCTTCATGGCCTTCGCATGTTTACGTTTTTCTTCTTCATCCATGTCGGTGGTTGATCGGTCCTTCATTTTGTTCCATTGCTTGAGTAGCTTAGCCTTGACTAAACCACTCCACATGTTCTTCATTTCGAAGGTTTTACTTCCTACCTCACTGCTTGATGAGGATTCCTTCGCTTCCTCTTTCCTTCTCCTTCCGTGTCGTCACCTCGCCCTGTCGCGGCCTAGTGGACGCTCCTCCTCCTCCGCTGGTGTCTTCGGATCCACCGCCGAGCTGTACTCACCGTAAACTCCGGCGGCTTCTCTTGGCGGTGGAATCGGATCCACTACCAGACCATGATGTCCTTTCCACTTCTGTTCATTGCGAACAGCTTGCCACCAAGCAAGGCGTCTGAAAGGCTTAGTCACTCTTTTGTCATTCTCGTACCTCGCCATTGCGGCCTTCATGACCATTTCATCGTCTGCTCCACTGACGTAACCCTTCTTCTTGGGTGTAGTATCCATTAAACAAGGTCACCTCACGGTTGTAGACGTTCCAATGATCCTTGAGTTGCTTCGCTCCGATGACGGGAAGGTGCCGAGGTAGAGTTGAAGGTGTCCGCTATCGACCCCAAAAACTAACGCCGGTCTTGCTGTTACGGAGATAGAGTCCTTAGAGTGAAAAAGCCAAGCATGAACCTACCCCAAAATAGATATTGTTAGTCATATAAAAGAAAACTCCTTATTACATCCAAGAAAGGTAATTAAATTACCAGTTTTGCCTCGTCATCAGTTGACCAGTCAAGCCTCTTTGGACGGTTAGGTTGGATTGTTTCACGGCTTCGTTTTGAGACTCGAGCGGAGCTTACAGCAGTGGGTGCAGGAGGTGGTGGGTATGTAGTATATTGAGGCGGATAGTACGGAGCATATTGAGGCGGAGGGTATGGATCTGGCGGAGTCCCACTCCGGTACCTACAGGTGGAGCATATTGAGGTGGTGGGTACGTGAGGTTGAGTCCCACTCCGGTACCTACAGGTGGAGCATATTGAGGTGGAGGGTATGGATACGGAGGCGGAGGTATGGAGCATATGTCGCAGGAGGCGGAGGTATGGACCATATGGCCTGGATTTGGTGCGCCGAGAGGAATAATGCTCGGGTTGCGGCGAAGAACCTACATCGAGCGACGATGTGTCGGAGAGAAATCAGCTTGGGAATGGTGGTGCCCGTCGGGTTGCAAAAGATCGGTGAATTGGGTGAGATCTGGAGACCAATCCGACATGGTGGAGAATATTTGGTAGAGTAGAGGAGAGAAATGAGATGAAATGGGGTGTGGAATGAGTGAACCCGGTGTGGGGGTATTTATAGGGGTTGGGGATGAAATTTGGAATTTTTTGGAATTTTTTAAATTTTTAGAGCTCTAACGGATACATCAACGGCTAGGTGACGTGGGACGAATCAGATCGCGCCACGTCGCCTAGCATACTCTCCTCTCGCCCGCTCGCCTCCGACCATGCCACCGCCGCTCGCTCTCGCCCTCTCTCGCCCTCTCGCCCTCTCGGCGCACATGGCGGCATGGCAGCAGATGCAGGCGCTATCGCCGGGCGGTGGATCCACCGCCCAGCTGTTGTCTCGCCTCGCTACCGCCCCGCTCTCGCCTCCCGGTGGGCGGTATCGCCCGCGCTGCCGCCCGCGTTGGCACCAGCCTAAGGGTAGCCAACTCTCAAGGGCATATCCGTAATTGCTTCATGGCAGTCCATGTACAGTTCATCTGCATATCTTGGTGTGGGGACGGTTCCTCTGCATTAATGGAATGGAAGTGGAAATAGTTGGCACCACATTTATGCCGCAAGGTTAATGTTGATGAATTTTTGCGGTGTAGCCAGCCCAACGGGTCAAGGTGGTCCAACAATGAAAATATTCACCTTTTTGGTGCTACATATATAGTAGTAGTAGGTACCAGAAATTGGACCACCATGTCCACTCCTTAGCTACCCCACTGACATATTTGTACTTAAATGATAAGCATACTTCTTCTTTGGCATATAATAAATGTGGTAGAAATACATTCAATACTTGAGTTAAGCGAGCCAAGACGCATGCCCCCGCGTCGCTCCTTCCCTAGGGCTACACAGGGGCGACCCCAACCACCGAGTGCTGGCAACCCCCACCCTCCTCCCCTCGTCGTCGCTCGTGTCCCCGCAGGCAAAGCTCGCGTGGAGCGGGCGGCAGCGGGGTCGCTTTTTTTTCTCCCGTGGCGGCATCCTCAATTAGTTGGGGAGCTCATGCTAGACGGTGGCAAGCAAAGGGCGATGGCTAGCGCAGCGTCGAGCCTCTTGCGTCGGCCGATGTGGTGAGGTGGGCGGCTCTCCCAGTAGCGGGCTCGAAGGCCCAGATCGGGGCTGTCCCCATCTGTTAGTTCAGGCCACGGGGCTGGTCGTCAGGGCCTGCGATGGCGGCGGTGCTCCAGCTAGAGGATATTCTGCGCCAATCCTCTAGCTGGAGCACCGCCGCGCCATGCTTTAATGATTAATGCCAGTAGCCCATGCTTTAATGCAAGATATTTTACTCTTTATGCAACAAGTTTCTCGTGCTATACGAATGTGATCTACGGTAGCGGGTACGTTCTATTATCAATCATTTTTGTTTGGGGGATTTAGGAAAAGTGTATACATGAAATGTCGTATGCACATTTTCTTAGGTGTGTTATAGTATTGTCAATCAGAATGTTGGGTAATTTTCTGATGGGCAAACGTAGAGAAGATGATGAATTGGTTATCATTGAAGCTTTGTATGCTAGTGATAGAAGCTCAGCCAATCACACATGTAGTCATGCATCTATAACCTGAATCAACTCGATGGAGAAGAGTGCAAGATCAGATGAAACTAATCAGTGCTGTCATCCCATCTGATGGTGTGATCTCTAATCAATATGCCAGCTCCAACGGCAGTGTTACAATCAGACTGGACATATAATTAAGGACGGAATATTGTAGGGCATTGACGAGCTCATACCTTTTTCCCGTGGTGGCGAGCTTGATTCGCTCATGGCGCTGCAAAGAAGAGACAAGACTCGCACGGGACACCGGCTGGGAGAAGAACCTAAGAGACCTACTACTCGTAAATAGGATGGGATTGGCTATAATCAGGAGTTTACCATATAAACGAAAAGAGGGAAAATTGGATGGGATCCCAGCTAGTATTCTTATCTCGACATAGACGACAACGGATTTCTCTCCGTTCGGTTTTAAAAAAAGAGGCCGGGACCTCTTTTCTAGATACAGCAAAAATACCACGGTTTCTGGCATACTGTGGTTTATAAAACTTCGGTTTTTTCTGATACCAAACGCAGCAAAGTATTCAAAACCATGGTTATTTTCAGAAACCACAGTATTCTTAGAAAACTTTAAAAAAACTTTGTTGCCAAACGCAGCCTAAATTGTTTTGGTTGAACCCATCGGATGCACAAGCAAGCCTTATAGGGCAACTAAAATATTCTAATTCAAGAAAATACTCTAGGAAGTCCAAGTAAAAGCCCAAAATAGCCTGGGCTGATTTATCGATTGTGTACGTGCGCATGGAGACCTCCTATATGACGCATTTTTCGTCATACAAGGAGTTGGACGCACAGGCTGACGCACGACTGGGCCGGCCCACCAAACCGCTTGCTGTTTTGTTGACAGCGAGCAGTCAACCACCACACCACACGACGCCAACTGAAAAATAAGGTGCAGACAGCTATAAGAATACGTAGCGGCGTTCACATTTGGAAACCATTTGGAATACATTCTTTGAAAATTGCGAGCTGTTTTGAAAAGCCGCAGTTTTTTTATATTCCAATTTTTTTTGTGAAACTGAAGATGGTTTGTAATTCCGATTGAACAACAAAAGACGAACATATTTTGCAAATCCCGAACAATTTTCACAAGCGCGAACCATTTTTCCAAAAGTTCATATTTTCACAAAAATGAACAATTAACGAAAAACAAGAACGTTTTTTCTAAACTTCTGAATATTTTCTGAGATAGTGAACAATTTTTATTTTTTAACAAAAATGGAAAACAGGAACATTTTTTAAACTCGGAACAAAAAAGATAAAACACAACTTTGAAAACAAATGTGATCAAAATTTTATCGTACGATATTTTCAAAATGAGAACAAAATTTGAAACATCAGAATATTTGATAAAATTGTGAATAAAATGTTTAAACCTTGAACATTTTCTTAAACATGAATATTGTTCTAAATGGTGAACAAATTTTGCGTACGAGAACATCTTTTTAAATTCATGAATGTTTTCTCAGACATGAATTTCCCTTGAAATTGTGAACAAACTTGAAAAATGAAACATCTTGTAAAACAAGAACATTTTTTTTGGAATTGTGAACAAATTTTTGGTACGGCAAACAGTTTTCCAAAGCACGAACTTTTTTTTTGAAATTGCAAACATTATCTTGAACAACGTGGACATTTTTTGAAATTTATGAATATTATTTAAATGCGAACACTTTTTGGAAATCTGAAAATTTTCAAGTTTATTAACATTTTGAAAACACAAACTTTTTTTGAAAATGCGAACATTTTTTCAAATTTGTGAACTTCTTTTGAAAATACAATTTTTTAAAACCACAAACACATTTTCGATTTTTAATTTTTTTTATTTCTCAACGTTTTTAAAATTTTGCATTTTGAAAAAAGAAACAGATAAAGGAAATAAAATAAAAAAGAAGAAAGAAACAGAAAATACAAAAACGAAAACGAAAATAAAAAAGAAACATAAAAGAAAAAAAATAAATAAAAATTAAATGAAAACTAGCCAGGAAAAACAACAGGAAAAAAGAAAAACCGATTCAGGGAACCTTCTAGAAGGTTCCCTGAACCGGAGAAAACAATAGCTACGGTAAGCGCTAACGGGCCGGCCCAGATCGCGTCACTCGCTCCGAACCCTGTGCGAACCCCCGACAGTTTGACGCAAAGTGCGTCGTATAGGATTTTCCGTGCGTATGGTCCGCAAGACTCCCTATCTCCTGAATTAACTCGGCCGCTTCCAACGCAACTCCCACGATCTCTCGCTTCTCATCCCTTCAGTTCCGTTTATTCGCATGCCGTTCGATCGTCAAATGCGCCGCCGGCAATGTCAGGTCCCAGTACAAATTCAAGGGAGTAAATTGCACCTATGGTCCTTGTACTAGTTGGCATGTAACACAATGGTCCTGCAACTCGTGAAATGCTCCAATACAGTCCTCGAAGATGGAAATACGTCACACGTACAGTCCTGCCTACGTCTCCTGATATGCACAGTACCACATGAATATGCAGTACAGATACAGAACCCACATGTCAGCATGCGAAAGAGGAATAAGTTGGAAAAATAAATTGCAAGCTGGGATTAGAACCCGACACCTCCTGCCAAATTGACAACACAAGCTAGCCAAATGACCAAGCTGAGCTACCCGCGTAACGAAAATAGCTCTTTTTTTAGAAAAGCATAGCCAATAGCTAGAACGCTACTATTGTGCTGATGCATTTTCTTACGATTTCTTTTTTATATTCTCCTAGGTTTGTGTCCATTTTCCCCATATAAAAAAATATAATTATTATTAATATACAATGAGCTGTATATTTAAATCTTTATTACTCCATCTGTTCCTAAATATAATTCTTTATACAGATTCCACTATGAAACACATACGAATGTATATAGATGCATTTTAGAGTGTAGATTCACTCATTTTGCTCCGTATGTAGTCCATAGTGCAATTTCTACAAAGACTTATATTTAGGAACGGAGGGAGTATATCTTAAATATTGTGTTTCATGAACTTTTTCTAAAAATTGTATGAATATAAAAAAGAAATGAAAGAAAAATATATTTATCTTCATTCAGGACCACAAGCATGCACAAGTATTATGTATCCTCACTGTATTTTAAAATTACATAATTATATGAAAAATACAACATGTATTTTGAATAATGTTCAACATGATTCTATAAAATGGTTATCTTTTGCCCTATTATTTGCCCAACAACCGTTTTTGTTTCGTCCAAGTTTGTGTTTATTTGCGATCTTAAATTAGGTAGACAAGCTCGAACAATTGTTGTGCCTTCAATGTATTTTTCTAAAAATGAAAACTTATTTAAAAATTTGACAACATGTTGAGCAATAGTTAACGTGTTTTGAAAATTATTGTGTAATAATAATTTCTAGAAATGTATTTAAAATGTTTAACTTGTATGTGTTTCCTCATATGTAAGACTAATTTTACACTATTGTTTTAATGCACGTGAAATAGTGCATGACGAACATTTTTCAAAAACATGTCGACAATTTTAACACACCTCCAACATTTTCCAAAAACTATTGTTGAACATTTTTTTTCTCATATGCACAAGCATTTCTCTTAATTTTCATGACGAATGCAATTTTTCCTTACATTTATTTTTTTTCAAATGGGAAACATAAAAATGAACTTGAGCTTGAATTATTATTTTTAAAAAGAAACTGGTAGAAAACGGACGCCATGATAATTCCTTGAAGAGTCTATTAAATAGTGGCAAGTGATTTTCCCTTCAAAAAAAACCCAGAGCCAGACCTCCCGTGCTAACATGTGGAGCCCGCACATGTGGTGTATGCTGATGTGGCATTGGTCGGATAACCGCGCCTATAGAAAGCGTAGCCAGGACCGTACATGTGACGTATTCTCGTCTTCAAGGACTGTATTGGAGCATTCCACAAGTTTCAGGACCATCTTGTTACACGCCAACTAGTATGAGGACCGTAGATGTAATTTACTCAATTCAAGGCGCGGAAGCTCATATCTTCTGTCTGTTGTGCAGTTATGCATACTCCCTCTGTCCTTTGAAGAGTGTACTTCCAACTTTGTTGGAAAGTCAAACATTTTTATGTTTGACCGTATTTACACAATAATGCATCAACATTTATGACATCAAACTAGTAGTATTAGATTCATCATAAAGTATATTTTCATCATATACCCATTCGATTTCACAAATATTGATATATTTTTGTAAAAGCTCGGTCAAACTATGAGATAGTTTGACCCTCCAATAAAGTTGGAAGTACACTCTTTAAAGGACGGAGGGAGTATGCAATCTAGCCTAGTAGCTTGGTGCGGTGCTGGTCTTTGCCCTAATTTTGTAATTACTTTGTCAGAACTTTGATTATCTAGGTTTACTTTTTGAAGAGAAATCGATCATTAGATTTGGATAATGATCAGTTTACAGTGATTATCTAATTTTCTATATGAAAAAAGATCTAGTTTCTACCATTATTAAGGATATAATGTTTCATATTTTTAGGATCATGAAAAGTTGAAAGGGGACGGTATAAAATGTAACTGACTTTACGAACTTCATTTACTTGATGCTACCTATTTTGAGCCTTTCAAACTAACTTATCACTTTTTTAATGCTTTCAGGAAGACGAGACTCTACAGGTGGAGCTATGAAGTTATTTTGGCACTACTTCATATTTGGTAAGTAAATCAATAATTATATAATTTCATCCAATTGTTATGTCTCACCCTTCAATTTTTCGGTACACGATATATGATAAAAGATATCTTAGTACCTTCGTCTTGAAATATAAGATATTGGCTAACAAACTACTCCCTCTGTCCCACAGGCGGAGGACCCGGTAGGGTGAGGGTGGGCGCCCGCCCTACCTTGATTTAGCACGAGACTCGATATGCTAGTACGCTGCATCGCTGCAGGCACCGGCAATCCGGCATCCTCGTGCAGGCATAGCTGGTTCTTTTTTTTTAGAATGGAAAAAGAGGACATTTCGTATGGGGCTTCAGCCCAGCACAGCGGAGAAAAGAAAGGCCCACGGCAGCATCCACCGACCCACGCACCACTCAACTCCTCTGCATTGTCTCAAAAAAAAAAAATCTCAACTCCTCTACACAAACGCACCAGGAACTCCTCTGCCACGCACCAGGAACTCCTCTGCCTCCTTCGTCAAGCTAGCTTTGTGCATGGCAGTTCAGTGCATGCGGTTGGTTGACCGGTTGTTTATGTTGTTGCATATAAGCATTTGTCCAGCAGGTCATAGTATTCACAATACTCCAAAATACATCGATATGTGAAAACTGCGGTATCTTGACCTGCTTGTACCTACAGGCTAAAATACTGTGGTTTTTACAATACTTTGCTACCAAACATAACCTTATTAACAAAATAAGCTTTGTACTGTATATATTTTTTGTACGTGGTAGCTTTTGGAAATTTTATAACGTATTTTTGTGTAGTTATAAATGGCAAAGTTATTTCATGTTGCCGAATTTAAATTTTTGCCCCGGCGTTCCTTCAATCGGGCTCTGCCACTCCCACCACGCTAGAGAGCAACCAACCCTAGCAATAATGGCCACTATGGGCGGTCGGGCAAACAACCAGAACAACAGAGGCGAGACAAGGTCCAGCCATGGGCGCAGGCGACCGGTGAGCAGCAGCAGTGCAGTGGCATTGCTAGTGGCCGGTGTTGGGTGGTGTGTTTCCGCGACGGTTGTTGATGCAAGATTCGCCCCACCTTAATATTTTTTCGTCCTTAGCCACTGCTCTGTCCCATAATATAAGAACGCTCTTGACACTAGTGTAGGGTGAAAAATGTTCTTATATTATGGGACGGAGGGAGTAGCTTACAAAAACGTCTTATATTTTAAGACAGAGGTGGCATTATATTCGTTATGTTTTTTTAGTGTTATATATTTTTGTTATAAGATAGTGTAAATTAGTCTTTAAACTTCACTAGTTTATCGAATTATCACAACAGTGAACCCAATGGAAAAATTTTCTGGCTCTGCCCCTGGCTCGATTAGCTAGAGGGGCTTAGGGCTCAGGGCGAAAGCCTTGGTTTGATGAGGGTCGAAGGATACTGACGAGGATGGCGTTGTTGTGCCCTCCTCTTTGGAGTTGTCGCCGATGAGTTTCCCTTTTCACTAGACCATGGCCTGATGGTTCCAAGGGTTGCCATGGAAGCTGTTGGTTTGGCCGGCCTTCTCCCGAGGTCTTGTGGGGCTGTTGTGGGTCACTTTGGGCGAAATCTTAAGTCTTTGACAAGGGTCGATGCTGGCAATGATGGCGCTCATGGGCGTCGTTTTATCTTTCTTGAAGGCGTCTCCGAAGAGCTCGTCCACCCACCTCTGGGTTGTGGGCAAGATGGTGGTGGACTTTGAGTTGGCCGGTATCGGCATTGTTGGATTTTTTGTATCCTTTTCTTTTTGGGGGTTATTGCACGATTGTCCCTTTCAATCGTGTGGTTTTCGACCTAGTTTTCCTAAAAAACAAGTCATTTTGTATTTGGTTTTCTCTATTTTGAATTCAGCAGAGCTTTTGTCTTTCTCCTAAAAAATTTGGACAACTTGATTTTTTTTCCAAATTTTCAAAGGGCCACCTCATAAGAGAGTTTCATCATGTTGGTGGTCCAATGGAGAGAGCCACAAGTATGGCACAAAACATACATGTTTCATCATGTTGGTGGCTGGAAACTTCTAAGGCCTGTAGCAATGCATTCTTAGGGATGTCTTGTGGGACATCTGCACAGCTGTATTCCATATATGTGGTACCCTTGACCCTCGCGGGTACCTCGCTATTAGTGTTCATAATTTTAAATATTCTGATTAATCGGCAGGAGATTTCAATGTAAATCATAAACGCTCAAAGCTAAAGCCAAACTTTAGACTTAAATTTCTCAATCTTCCAAACTAAGATTGTGCAAACTTTGGAATTACTTTTCAACCTTTTCTCAAGATATATGGACTTTATACCTGAAGATTCCGAACTTTCTGTTAGTCAACCACCTGGGGAACACATCGCTGACTGAGTGCATCAAATGGTTAAAGCAGTAGCAGTGACGACTACAACGAGGACGGTGCTGGCGGCACATGGTTGACTTGCCTAGGAACAAAAGGGGATACTTAGGGAGGATGAAAAAAATAATGGCGTGACAAATAAGGAGGATGAATTTTACCATTTTGGGTGTCGAAAGGCATGTCAGGAAAACATTATCCACTCTCCCTTTTCAAGTAGGCATGAGTACCCAGTGTTATAAAATTTAGAGCACGTTAGAGACTATGACGGACACAAACAGTGGGTACCAAATTATTTTGTCATGGCCAGAAAGGGTAGCACGAGGATAGAAGGGGATAAGCAGGGAGGAGAAAATAAATCCTGGGAAAAGAAAACTAGAATAGGGAATGGAGAGTATGGAGGTAGGCATGGGAAGAAACATTGCTCTCTCTTCTTTGTAGATAAGATAGTCCAAAATTCGGATCAAAGTCAATAAGGCCCTATTTGTTTGGTCTTTTACTTCTACTTTTGCAGCTTTTCTACTTTGATAGAGAAACCAAAAAGCTCCTAAATAGGTCATATAACAATATTGATTCATAAGTCAAAAGCCGAAGCAAAAAGCCCTTATTTAGGAGCTTTTGTGGCTTTTTTGCCAAATTGAAAAAGCTGCAAAAGCAGAAGGAAAAGCCCAAACAAACAGAGCCTAAGTGCCTTGTAATTTTTTACATGTATATGGTGAACGGCACACGTTTGCCATCCATGCAAACTTTACCTATTTGACCCTTGATGCTGCCCTAGAGATTTTTTTAATCTAAACACGCTCACTTTATTAATCAATGATAAGTTGCTTCGAAATACAATTGATGTTTGTCTTGTAGATGGTTCGCCATGGCCGATAATGTGGTGGATGATTGGACACACAAAATTTAGAAAATATCCAAAGTACGCCCAGGCTTTGGACATCGTTTTCTGTGCCAAATTTCTCTATGGCTGCCCTGGCCCAAGTTTAAGTAAAATGGGCCTTGTTCTGGGTAGGAACATTTTATTCACATGCAGACATTGCGGAAGAGGATTTACGGCATGCAAGTGCGGGGGCACTCAGATCCTGGTGCCAGCTTTTTATTTTTAAAGTTTTATATCTTTTAAACAAATTTTTAAATTAATTCTGTTTTCATATTCGTGTTTCTCGCGAACAGTGCTTTCAAATAAGATCCATTTTGAATATATTTTGGCAAATTTTGGAAAATAATGTTTAGTTTTAGTGTTTGAAACTTAGTACGAGCGAACAATAAAAATCAATTATTTTGTGTATACGATCGATAGAAAAAAAAAAACTGAGACACTACTTGACCAATTCCGTCATTTGTTTCTCAAAACTTCCCAATATTTTGAGTAGTAACGATGGTGACTGCAGCTGCAAGAGACCTCAGCGTGTAGTTATCTAAGCATCGTTTTCTACTAGTTCCACTATGAACCATTATTCAGCAATTCAGCTGTTACTCCAACTTCCCAACTCAACTGAACAAAAATATCTTCCAACTCATGATACTGAGACCCCTTGTTTTGGAAAGTAGTTTCCACCTTGGTCATGTGTGCACAATTGCTAGCTACCACATGCATGTATAACTTCAGAGTTTTTCAAGTTTCACGGCTTGTGGAATCGATCCGCAGTGCACTCGAGTTGATTGTCGGACAATTTTACCCTTTTCAGATTAAAAAAGAAAATAAAATGCAGGAAAGGGAGAAATAATATGATGAGTTGAATACACCACTAGCCAAAGCGTATTAGTCACATTGTTATCTCAAAAGAGCGAAATGCGGAACTTGATAACACTAGAGACAAATAAATCTAATGGATACGGTGGAACTGACTCGGTCCACCATAGTTCAAATCATTGTTCTCACTTTTAATCTTATAAGCATGCCTCAGCTGTGTCGTGGTCTGTTTACCTGTATGCACCACCTTCGTATAATTGCAAAGGGAAAAGAAGATACAAGGACTTGCACAACCGAGAGGCATTAGGCTGAGCCATGGGGCCAAGCAAAAAAGAAAAGGAAAGACAAGATGCAGAACACAAACTATCGAACGTAAGAACTTAGAACAAACATACAGTAGTCTTTAGTCTTAAAACAAGTTTTTTATGGGAGTCATAAAATAAATTTACAATCTTCAGCTGTGTCCGCACCTAACTTTTAGTCTTCTCTGGAAGATCTCCGATCATACAAGGAGTGTATATGAAGGACTCATCAAGCGACCATGAGATATGAATTCTTGGACGCATATGGCCTATGTACTGAACTTTTGAGCTATCAAAATGATAAGCCACTGCTTTAAACCCCACTAAGAAGAAGGCAATATCTTTGTAGGGGTGAAACCCAAGTAATGGATATCCAAGTAACGGACAGTATCCAGGATGGCGTCCACACTCATCGAGAACATTATCATCATCCCAGTCCCAATCAGAAATCACATACTCAAGCATTTTGTTATTGCCATATTTGTCAAGAACATGATCGTCATCAAATATCCAAGGTCCGCAGATTCGATAAGGGTTGAGCGAATATATATTTGCCGATGGCTCAACAAGGCCAATGCTATTCTTCAACACCCATTCTACCTCACCATTTGATTCATTCAGGTGCCAAATCCGAATTCGATCACGAAGATTTGCAAAGTACACAGCCTCCATGGAGCTCCCAAGATAATGCTGTCCAACTTTGCGTTCGTTATCATCTATTGGTGTTTTTATTACTTGATATTTGCCAGTAGATGATGATAACCTTCAAAGGTGCCCATAAAGAGGTCAATATAAATTTTAGTGGTACTGATACAATGGTGATGCCAAATAAAGAATACGAATACAAGGGAATTTAACATTTAAGATTAATGATGATGTACCTCGTGACAAATGCACCGTGATAAAGCAGTACATGTAATGCTCCTCGCCGGTAGGCGCTGTAGCGCCATCTTCTCACCCCAATGCTCGTGAACGGCAGTGAACCCCGCACGTTGACCACTCTCCTCGTAGCACTGCCTTCCCTGACAAACGACATCTCCTTCCATTGTCCTGCGCTTGACGAGAAAACGTCCAGCGTCATCACGGCCGGTGGCCATTCCGTCGAGTGTTGCGGAACCTCAGTGCTCCACTGAGGTTTGGATAAGAATCTTGAACTTATCGTGAAGTTTTCTTCCACGACCTGTTCTGGCTGAACCTCTGTCGACTTGCAGTCCGACACATCGAACAGCCCTAGATCCTTGGGAGGGATCAAGAACACCTCGTAGTGCGGCGACGCGGCAGGGTCAAACACGAGATAGGCTTCACGGCATTCCCCATCATTGTGCGTTCCAGGCAGGCGCTGCCACCGCCGCGTGGCGGGGTTGGCCACAAAAAACTCCGACGTGTCGCCGTAGAGCAGGAGACCATTGCAGTGGTCCGCGATCCTTCTACAGCCTTCTGTGTAGTGGGGCAGGAAGTGGAGGTTGCCGTAGTCGACGCGGGGGTGCTGCGTGGAGGGGCGGGCAAGGAATTGCGGGCGGTGGTGGTCGGTGTAGTTGGCGAAGATGCCCTCCACGGAGTGCGGGAGGAGGTGCGGGAGCAGCAGCCGCCGGGCGTCCACGACGGCGCGCCATGCCCTGCGCACGCACCGGGACGCGGCGAGGTCATGCGGCTGGAGGCGGCCGAGGATCGCCGCGAGCGCGTCGTCGGGCAACGCCTCCGTGTGATCCATCGGATCTCGCTGACGTGAACCGCGTAGACACGTACGTTCGGCGGCTTATATTGAGCCGGACTCTGACGGAAAAGGAAAAAATCCTTTTGGACAACGATCGCCTGGTATGATACAACATGTGACTTCTTTTGTAGATTTTTGTTCGGGGCATACATGGTAGAGTTTGTACCGACCACATGTGACTTCTTTCTCTTTCGAAATTCGTACCGAAGTCATGTGCGCTTTTTCTTCTTTCAAAATTCTACCGGACTTCCTTTTTCTTTCAAGAAAGACTAAAACTTCAAAAGCCATCACAATTGAATTTTCCAATGACAAAGTTTATTGCGGCTTATGATCCGTATCTTCAAATGGCATCTAGTGGTTGTTTTGTTCTGTAGAAAAAATGTAGTGGGTGTTTGGATAATGAGAATTAGTTGCAACATTATAAAAACAAGTTTTTATAGTATATTTAGGAAAACCAGTTTTTTTTTTTTTTTGCTTCTTTCACAGAGAAAAGGAAAACTATTTTTGGGTAGTATTTCTGTTATAGTAGGTCTATACACTTTCAGCACGCGGGCACATCTGGGGGAGCACATTTGTCGCGGCTTATTATTTTTGCCTGTCACTGCAACGACAATTACAATGGTGGTCGCCTTTTGCTACTCGCCACTGCTATTTTTGAAAACTAACAGTGACGGGTGACAGGTCCTGCCCGGCCGCCACTAATTATAGTTTACCTATAAGTCCTTTCCCAGTAGTGTATAAGAGGGAATGGAGAGTATGGTATGTTTTAGGTGCCGAAAAGGCATGTGAAGAAAAATTGCTCTCTCTTCTTTCATAGATATGATAGTCCTAAATTCGGATCAAAGTCACACATATTGTAAAACAAATGGATGTATATGGTGAAGGGGACAAATTTGCCATTCATGCAAATTTTACATATTTGACCCTAGATGTTGTCTTATAGATGGTTTCCCAATAACCAATAATGTGGTGGACGATTTGACATATAATTTTTTTAGAAAATATCCAAACCAGGCCCGCTTTGCGTATCATTTTCTGAGCCATATTTCTCTATATGTAGCCGGCCTGTCCCAAGTTTGAGTTGGCCAATGAGCCTTGTTGTGGGTAAGAACATTTTTATCTATATGCAGACAATGAAGTAAGTTGAGGCTTCTCAACATTTGAGACACTAATTGACCAATTCCGACTTTTGTTTCTCAAAACTTCCTAAAGATTTTGAATAGTAATGACCGTGGCTGAAGCTGTAAGAGCCATCAGCCCATAAATATAAGCATCATTTTCGAATTCCAATAGTTCCACTATGAACCATTATTCAGCAATGCAGCTGTTGCTCCAACTTGCCAACTCAACTAGACAAAACAAAAGAATCTTCTAACTCATGATACTGAGAGACCCCTTGTTTTCAAAAGCAGTCTCCACCTTGGTCATGTGTGGACAATAGCTAGCTAATTCATGCGTGTATAGCACTTATCCTGCTTATTTTGCTTCCCGTTTCAGAGTTTTTCAAGTTTCATGACTTGAGGATTCGATGGTAGTGAACTCGACTCAATTATCAGACCATTTTTCCTTTTTCAGATAAGAAAGAAAATAAAAGCAGGAAAGGGAGAACTGATATAATGGGTTGAGTTCATCACTAATCAAAGCGTATTAGTCACATTATCTCAGAAAGAGCAATGCTGAAACTCGGTGATACTTTGAGACAAATAAATCTAATGGATAACGTGGAAATAACTTGTAATTTCGGCATAAGAAAACAGATGCCGTGAGAATTGAGCAATTTCGGCCTATCTGCTTTCTGAATGTCAGTTTCAAAATCTTTACCAAGGTTGGGACGATCAGGCTCACACAGATTGCGCACGCAGTAGTACAACCTTCTCAAACGGCTTTCATGCCGGATAGGAACATCCTCGAAGGGGTTGTGGTCCTTCATGAAACGCTTCATGAAATTCATATGAAAAATTAGATGGTGTTATTTTCAAAGTGGATTTCGAGAAGGCTTATGATAAAGTCAAATGGCCGTTCCTCCAACAGGCTTTACGGATGAAGGGCTTTGATGAGAACTGGCGACATCAGGTCGAAACATTCACGCAAAAAGGTAGTGTTGGCATTAAAGTTAATGACGACATAGGTCACTACTTCCAAACGCACAAGGGTTTGAGACAGGGTGACCCTATGTCGCCTATTCTGTTCAATATTGTGGTTGATATGTTAGCGATCCTGATTGGGAGGGCCAAGGAGGCCGGTCAGGTGGAGGGATTGGTGCCTCATCTGGTTGATGGTGGTCTGTCCATCCTGCAATACGCTGATGATACAATCATTTTTATGGAACATGATTTGGCAAAAGCGAGGAACATGAAGTTAGTGTTATGCCTTTTTGAACAATTGTCGGGGCTGAAGATTAATTTCCATAAAAGCGAGTTGTTCTGCTTTGGTAGAGCCAAAGACGAACAAGAAGCATATACACAATTGTTTGGTTGTGAAGTTGGGGCTCTACCTTTCACGTATCTTGGTATTCCTATACACCATCGTAAGCTAACAAATGGTGAGTGGAAGTGCATCGAGGATCGGTTTGAGAAGAAACTAAGTTCCTGGAAAGGAAAACTCATGTCTTATGGAGGCCGGTTGATTCTGATTAACTCGGTGCTCACGAGTTTACCTATGTTTCTCTTATCTTTCTTCGAGGTCCCGGTTGGGGTTAGGAAAAGGCTAGACTTCTATCGTTCTCGCTTCTTTTGGCAGAGTGATGAGTCTAAAAGGAAGTACAGATTGGCCAAATGGGATATTATTTGTCGACCAAAGGACCAAGGGGGACTTGGTATTGAAAATCTTGAAGTCAAGAACAGATGCCTGCTTAGTAAGTGGCTGTTTAAGTTGTCTTCTGAGACAGAGGCAACTTGGGCGCAGATTCTTCGTAGTAAATATCTGCACTCAAAGACTTTATCCCAGGTTACTCTGAGACCTACAGATTCGCCGTTCTGGAAAGGGCTTATGAGGATTAAAGCCGCTTTCTTTAACAGAACGAGACGTATTGTCGGTAATGGAGATAATACGCGATTCTGGGAGGATACGTGGCTGGGTGACGCGCCTTTGGCTATACAATATCCGACACTATATCGTATTGTTTTGCGTAGGGACGCTCTCGTTGCCACGGTGATGCAGACTATCCCTCTAAACATTCAGTTCAGGAGGGTGATTGTCGGGCCTCGATGGGAAGCATGGCTTCACTTGGTCCATAGGCTGATGGACGTTCATGAAGGAAATATGCCCTAGAGGCAATAATAAAGTTGTTATTTATTTCCTTATATCATGATAAATGTTTATTATTCATGCTAGAATTGTATTAACCGGAAACATAATACATGTGTGAATATATAGACAAACAGTATGTCACTAGTATGCCTCTACTTGACTAGCTTGTTAATCAAAGATGGTTATGTTTCCTAACCATGAACAAAGGAGTTGTTATTTGATTAACAAGGTCACATCATTAGTTGAATGATCTGATTGACATGACCCATTCCGTTAGCTTAACACTTGATCGTTTAGTATGTTAATGCTTTCTTCATGACCCATACATGTTCCTATAACTATGAGATTATGCAACTCCCGTTTACCGGAGGAACACTTTGGGTACTACCAAACGTCACAACGTAACTGGGTGATTATAAAGGAGTACTACAGGTGTCTCCAAAGGTACTTGTTGGGTTGGCGATTTGAGATTAGGTTTTGTCACTCCGATCGTCGGAGAGGTATCTCTAGGCCTTCTCGGTAATACACATCACCTAAGCCTTGCAAGCATTACAACTAATGAGTTAGTTGTGAGATGATGTATTACGGAACGAGTAAAGAGACTTACCGGTAACGAGATTGAACTAGGTATTGGATACCGACGATCGAATCTCGGGTAAGTAACATACCGATGACAAAGGGAACAACGTATGTCGTTATGCGGTTTGACCGATAAAGATCTTCGTAGAATATGTAGGAACCAATATGGGCATCCAGGTTCCGCTATTGGTTATTGACCGAGAATGGTTCTAGGTCATGTCTACATAGTTCTCGAACCCGTAGGGTCCGCACGCTTAACGTTCGATGACAGTTCATTATGAGTTTATAAGTATTGATGCACGAAGTTTGTTCGAGTCCCGGATGTGATCACGGACATGACGAGGAGTCTCGAAATGGTCGAGACATAAAGATTGATATATTGGAAGCCTATGTTTGGACTTGGAAGGGTTCGAGTGAAAACAGGATGTTACGGAACACCGGGGTTACGGAACCCCGGGGTATATGGGCCTTCATGGGCCACAAGGGAGAAGAGGAAGGGCCGGCCAGGTGGGCTGCATGCCCCCTCCCCTCTGGTCCGAATAGGACAAGGAGAGGGGCGGCGCCTTCCTCTTCCCCTCCTCCAATCCTAATCCAACTAGGAGAGGGGGAGTCCTACTCGGTGGGAGTAGGACTCCTCCTTGCGCGCCTCCCCTTGGGCCGCCACCTCCCCTTGTCTCCTTTATATCTGGGGCAGGGGCACCCATGACACACAAAGTTGATCTACGGATCTTTCCTTAGCCGTGTGCGGTGCCCCCTTCCACCATATTCCACTTCGGTCATATCGTCGCGGAGCTTAGGAGAAGCCCTGCGCCGGAGAAGTCATATCGTCGCGGAGCTTAGGCGAAGCCCTGCGTCGGTGGAGCATCAACATCGCCACCACGCCGTCGTCTGACGGAACTCATCCCGACACTTTGCTGGATCGAGTCCGGGATCGTCATCGAGCTGAACGTGTGCGAACTCGGAGGTGCCGACGTTCGGTGCTTGGATCGGTCGGATCGTGAAGACGTCGACTACATCAACCGCGTTGTTATAACGCTTCGCTTTCGGTCTCGAGGGTGCGTGGACGGACACTCTCCCTCTCGTTGCTATGCCATCACCATGGTCTTGCGTGTTCGTAGGAAATTTTTGAAATTACTCGTTCCCCAACATGGCATCCGAGCCTGGTTTTATGCGTTGATGTCATATGCATGAGTAGAACACAAGTGAGTTGTGGGCGATACAAGTCATACTACCTACCAGCATGTCATACTTTGGTTCAGCGGTATTGTGAGATGAAGCGGCCCGGACCGACATTACGCAGACGCTTACGCGAGACTGGTTTCACCGCCCGAGCACTCGTTGCTTAAAGGTGACCGGCGGTGTCTGTCTCTCTCACTTTAGTTGAACCGAGTGTGGCTACGCCGGTCCTTGAGAAGGTTAAACGGAGTCTATTTGACGAAGTATCGTTGTGGTTTTGATGCGAGGTAAGAACGGTTCTTGCTCAGCCCGTAGCAGCCACGTAAAACTTGCAACAACAAAGTAGAGGCCGTCTAACTTGTTTTTGCAGGGCATGATGTGATGTGATGTGGTCAAGGCGTGATGCTATACTTTATTGTATGAGATGATCATGTTTTGTAACCGAGTTATCGGCAATGGCAGGAGCCATATGGTTGTCGCTTTATTGTATGAAATGCAAACGCCATGTAATTGCTTTACTTTATCACTAAGGAGTAGCGATAGTCGTAGAAGCAATAGTTGGCGAGACGACAACGATGCTACGATGGAGATCAAGGTGTCGCTACCGGTGGCGATGGTGATCATGACGGTGCTTCGGCGATGGAGATCACAAGCACAAGATGATGATGACCATATCATATCACTTATATTGATTGCATGTGATGTTTATCCTTTATGCATCTTATCTTGCTTTGTTTGACGGTAGCATTATAAGATGATCTCTCACTAAAAATTATCAAGAAGTGTTCTCCCTGAGTATGCACCGTTGCCAAAGTTCGTAGTACCCAGACACCACGTGATGATCGGGTGTGATAAGTTCTACGTCCATCTACAACGGGTGCAAAACAGTTGCACACGCGGAATACTCAGGTTAAACTTGACGAGCCTAGCATATAACAGATATGGCCTCGGAACACGGAGACCGAAAGGTCGAACGTGAATCATATAGTAGATATGATCAACATAGTGATGTTCACCATTGAAACTACTCCGTCTCACGTGATGATCGGACATGGTTTAGTTGATTTGGATCACGTGATCACTTAGATGACTAGAGAGATGTCTGTCTAAGTGGGAGTTTATTAATATGATTAATTGAACTTAAATTTATCATGAACTTAGTACCTGATAGTATTTTGCTTGTCTATGTTTACTGTAGATAGATGGCTCGTGCTGTTGTTCCGTTGAATTTTAATGCATTCCTTGAGAAAGCAAAGTTGAAAGATGATGGTAGCAATTACACGGACTGGGTCCGTAACTTGAGGATTATCCTCATTGCTGCACAGAAAAATTACGTCCTGGAAGCACCGCTGGGTGACAGGCCTGCTGCAGATGCTGAGCCAGAAGTTGTGAACGTCTGGCAAAGCAGAGCTGATGACTACTCTATAGTTCAGTGTGCCATGCTTTACGGCTTAGAGCCGGGTCTTCAACGACGTTTTGAACGTCATGGAGCATATGAGATGTTCCAGGAGTTGAAGTTAATATTTCAAGCAAATGCCCGGATTGAGAGATATGAAGTCTCCAATAAGTTCTATAGCTGCAAGATGGAGGAGAATAGTTCTGTCAGTGAGCACATACTCAAAATGTCTGGGTATAACAATCACTTAATTCAGCTGGGAGTTAATCTTCCGGATGATAGTGTCATTGACAGAATTCTCCAATCACTGCCACCAAGCTACAAGAGCTTCGTGATGAACTATAATATGCAAGGGATGACTAAGACAATTCTGAGCTCTTCGCGATGCTAAAAGCATGGAGGTAGAAATCAAGAAAGAGCATCAAGTGTTGATGGTCAACAAGACCACTAGTTTCAAGAAAAGGGCAAAGGGAAGAAGAAGGAAACTTCAAAAGAACAGCAAGAAAGTTGCTGATCAAGAGAAGAAACCCAAGTCTGGACCTAAGCCTGAAACTGAGTGTTTTACTGCAAGCAGACTGGACTTTGAAGCGGAACTGCCCCAAGTATTTGGCGGATAAAAGGATGGCAAGGTGAACAAAGGTATATGTGATATACATGTTATTGATGTGTACCTTACTAGAGCTCGTAGTAGCACCTGGTATTTGATACTGGTTCTGTTGCTAATATTTGCAACTCAAACAGGGACTACGGAATAGACGAGCACGGCAAAGGACGAGGTGACGATCGCGCGTGGGAAATGGTTCCAAAGTCAATGTGATCGCGATCGGCACGCTACCTCTACATCTACCTTCGGGATTAGTTTTAGACCTAAATAATTGTTATTTGGTGCCAGCGTTGAGCATGAACATTATATCTGGATCTTGTTTAATGCGAGACGGTTATTCATTTAAATCAGAGAATAATGGTTGTTCTATTTATATGAGTAATATCTTTTATGGTCATGCACCCTTGAAGAATGGTCTATTCTTGTTGAATCTCGACAGTAGTGATACACATATTCATAATGTTGAAGCCAAAAGATGCAGAGTCGATAATGATAGTGCAACTTATTTGTGGCACTGCCGTTTAGGTCATATCGGTGTAAAACGCATGAAGAAACTCCATACTGATGGGCTTCTGGAATCACTTGATTATGAATCACTTGGTACTTGCGAACCGTGCCTCATGGGCAAGATGACCAAAACGCCGTTCTCCGGAACTATGGAGCGAGCAACTGATTTGTTGGAAATCATACATACCGATGTTTGTGATCCAATGAATGTTGAGGCCTTGGCGGGTATCGTTATTTTCTCACCTTCACAGATGATTTGAGCAGATATGGGTATATCTACTTAATGAAACACAAATCTGAAACATTTGAAAAGTTCAAAGAATTTCAGAGTGAAGTGGAAAATCATCGTAACAAGAAAATAAAGTTTCTACGATCTGATCGTGGAGGAGAATATTTGAGTTACGAGTTTGGTTTACATTTGAAACAATGTGGAATAGTTTTAGCAACTCACGCCACCCGAACACCACAGAGAAATGGTGTGTCCGAGCGTCAGAATCGTACTTTACTAAATATGGTGCGATCTATGATGTCTATTTCCGATTTACCGCTATCGTTTTGGGGTTATGCTTTAGAGACGGCCGCATTCACGTTGAATAGGACACCGTCAAAATCCGTTGAGACGACACCTTATGAACTGTGGTTTGGCAAGAAACCAAAGTTGTCGTTTCTTAAAGTTTGGGGCTGCGATGCTTATGTAAAGAAACTTCAACCAGATAAGCTCGAACCCAAATCGGAAAATGTGTCTTCATAGGATACCCAAAGGAGACTGTTGGGTACACCTTCTATCACAGATCTGAAGGCAAGATTTTCGTTGCTAAATTCGGGTCCTTTCTAGAGAAGGAGTTTCTCTCGAAAGAAGTGAGTGGGAGGAAAGTAGAACTTGATGAGATAATCTGTATCTGCTCCCTTATTGGAAAGTAGTTCATCACAAGAAATGGTTCTGTGACAACTACACCAATTAGTGAGGAAACTAATGATGATGATCATGAAGCTTGAGATCAAGTTGCTCTGAACCTCGAGGTCAACCAGAGTAAAATCGCACCAGAGTGGTACGGTAATCTTATTCGGAAGTCATGTTACTTGACCATGGCGAACCTACAAACTATGAAGAAGCGATGGTGAGCCCAGATTCATAAAATGGCTGGAAGCCATGAAATCTGAGATGGGATCCACGTATGAGAACAAAGTATGGACTTTGGTTGACTTGCCCGATGATCGGCAAGCCATTGAAAATAAATGGATCTTTAAGAAGAAGACTGACGCCGATGGTAATGTAACTGTCTACAAAGCTCGACTTGTTGCGAAAGGTTTTCGACAAGTTCAAGGGGTTGACTACGATGAGACTTTCTCACCCGTAGCGATGCTTAAGTCTGTCCGAATCATGTTAGCAATTGCCGCATTTTATGATTATGAAATTTGGCAAATGGATGTAAAAACTGCATTCTTGAATGGATTTCTAGAAGAAGAGTTGTATATGATGCAACCAGAAGGTTTTGTCGATCCAAAAGGTGCTAACAAAGTGTGCAAGCTCCAGCGATCAATTTATGGTCAGTGCAAGCCTCTCGGAGTTGGAATAAACGCTTTGATAGTGTGATCAAAGCATATGGGTTTGTACAGACTTTTGGAGAAGCCTGTATTTACAAGAAAGTGAGTGGGAGCTCTGTAGCATTTCTAATATTATATGTGGACGACATATTATTGATTGGAAATGATATAGAATTTCTGGATAGCATAAAAGGATACTTGAATAAAAGTTTTTCAATGAAAGACCTCGGTGAAGCTGCTTACATATTGGGCATCAAGATCTATAGAGATAGATCAAAACGCTTGATTGGACTTTCACAAAGCACATACCTTGATAAAGTTTTGAAAAAGTTCAAAATGGATCAGGCAAAGAAAGGTTTTTTACCTGTTTTACAAGGTGTAAGATTGAGTCAGACTCAATGCCCGACCACAGCAGAAGATAGAGAGAAAATGAAAGATGTTCCCTATGCTTCAGCCATAGGCTCTATCATGTATGCAATGCTGTGTACCAGACCTGACGTATGCTTAGCTGTAAGCTTGGCAGGAAGGTACCAAAGTAATCCAGGAGTGGATCACTGGACAGCGGTCAAGAACATCCTGAAATACCGAAAAGGACTAAGGATATGTTTTCGTATATGGAGGTGACAAAGAGCTAGTCGTAAATGGTTACGTCGATGCAAGCTTTGACACTGATCCGGACGATTCTAAATCGCAAACCGGATCGTGTTTTTATTAAACGGTGGAGCTGTCGGTTGGTGCAGTTCTAAACAAAGCGTCGTGGCGGGATCTACATGTGAAGCGGAGTACATAGCTGCTTGAAGCAGCAAATGAAGGAGTCTGGATGAAAGAGTTCATTTTCGATCTAGGTGTCATACCTAGTGCATCGGGACCGATGAAGATCTTCTGTGACAATACTGGTGCAATTGCCTTGGCAAAGGAATCCAGATTTCACAAGAGGACCAAGCACATCAAGAGACGCTTCAATTCCATTCGGGACCAAGTCCAAGTGGGAGACATAGAGATTTGCAAAATACATACGGATCTGAATGTTGCAGACCCGTTGACTAAGCCTCTTCCACGAGCAAAACATGATCAGCACCAAGACTCCATGGGTGTGAGGATCATTACTTTGTAATCTAGATTATTGACTCTAGTGCAAGTGGGAGACTGAAGGAAATATGCCCTAGAGGCAATAATAAAGTTGTTATTTATTTCCTTATATCATGATAAATGTTTATTATTCATGCTAGAATTGTATTAACCGGAAACATAATACATGTGTGAATATATAGACAAACAGTATGTCACTAGTATGCCTCTACTTGACTAGCTTGTTAATCAAAGATGGTTATGTTTCCTAACCATGAACAAAGGAGTTGTTATTTGATTAACAAGGTCACATCATTAGTTGAATGATCTGATTGACATGACCCATTCCGTTAGCTTAACACTTGATCGTTTAGTATGTTAATGCTTTCTTCATGACCCATACATGTTCCTATAACTATGAGATTATGCAACTCCGTTTACGGAGGAACACTTTGGTACTACCAAACGTCACAACGAATCGGGTGATTATAAAGGAGTACTACAGGTGTCTCCAAAGGTACTTGTTGGGTTGGCGTATTTGAGATTAGGTTTTGTCACTCCGATCGTCGGAGAGGTATCTCTAGGCCTTCTCGGTAATACACATCACCTAAGCCTTGCAAGCATTACAACTAATGAGTTAGTTGTGAGATGATGTATTACGGAACGAGTAAAGAGACTTACCGTAACGAGATTGAACTAGGTATTGGATACCGACGATCGAATCTCGGGTAAGTAACATACCGATGACAAAGGGAACAACGTATGTCGTTATGCGGTTTGACCGATAAAGATCTTCGAGAATATGTAGGAACCAATATGGGCATCCAGGTTCCGCTATTGGTTATTGACCGAGAATGGTTCTAGGTCATGTCTACATAGTTCTCGAACCCGTAGGGTCCGCACGCTTAACGTTCGATGACGTTCATTATGAGTTTATAAGTATTGATGCACGAAGTTTGTTCGAGTCCCGGATGTGATCACGGACATGACGAGGAGTCTCGAAATGGTCGAGACATAAAGATTGATATATTGAAGCCTATGTTTGGACTTGGAAGGGTTCCGAGTGAAAACAGGATGTTACGGAACACCGGGGTTACGGAACCCCGGGGTATATGGGCCTTCATGGGCCACAAGGGAGAAGAGGAAGGGCCGGCCAGGTGGGCTGCGCCCCTCCCCCTCTGGTCCGAATAGGACAAGGAGAGGGGGCGGCGCCTCTTCCCTTCCCCTCCTCCAATCCTAATCCAACTAGGAGAGGGGGGAGTCCTACTCCGGTGGGAGTAGGACTCCTCCTTGCGCGCCTCCCCTTGGGCCGCCACCTCCCCTTGTCTCCTTTATATACGGGGCAGGGGCACCCATGACACACAAAGTTGATCTACGGATCTTTCCTTAGCCGTGCAGCGGTGCCCCTTCCACCATATTCCACTTCGGTCATATCGTCGCGGAGCTTAGGAGAAGCCCTGCGCCGGAGAAGTCATATCGTCGCGGAGCTTAGGCGAAGCCCTGCGTCGGTGGAGCATCAACATCGTCACCACGCCGTCGGTTGACGGAACTCATCCTCGACACTTTGCTGGATCGGAGTCCGGGGATCGTCATCGAGCTGAACGTGTGCAGAACTCGGAGGTGCCGTACGTTCGGTGCTTGGATCGGTCGGATCGTGAAGACGTACGACTACATCAACCGCGTTTTATAACGCCCGCTTTTGGTCTCACGAGGGTGCGTGGACGGACACTCTCCCCTCTCGTTGCTATGCCATCACCATGGTCTTGCGTGTTCGTAGGAAATTTTTTGAAATTACTACGTTCCCCAACAGTTCAGCTAAATCCTCAGCCCGACCAGTTATGTTGGAAGCTAACTAGAACTGGGGTGTTCACGGTTAAATCGATATACACTGATATCATTAATTCTACTGTGATACCTACTTCCAAAGAGGTCTGGAAAGTTAAGGTACCTTTGAAGATTAAAGTGTTTATGTGGTTTGTGCATAAACAAGTTATTCTTACAAAGGACAATCTAGTTAAGCGCAACTGGACAGGATCTACTAGGTGTAGTTTCTGTGATCGGGATGGGACTATCAAGTATTTATTTTTTGACTGTCCGTTGGCACGAGGGTTGTGGCGCTCCGTGCAAATTGCCTTTAATATTACTCCTCCGAGATCGGTCAACACGTTATTTGGGGCGTGGCTTGTTGGGATTGAGTCCGAAACAGCCAGACATATTCGTGTAGGAGTATGTGTGTTATTATGGGCAATTTGGAATTGCAGAAATGATTTGGTTTTTAACAGAACAACAAATACTCATTTTTTGCAGGTGTTATTCCGAGCTACAACACTGATCCGTACGTGGTCCTTACTCACTCCGACGAAGGCCAGGGAGCGTTTGGTTACTGGATCTGTCCGGTGGGAGACGGTAGCGCGGGATATCTTCAACCGGTTTGGATGGCGATCATGTAATAGGATAGTCATTTAGTTTACCTATCTGTTTTTATGCCAGCCGGTTGTGGCTTTTCTGGTTTCTGCTTTGCAGTGACGCTCTATGTGAGCTAGATGTTGCTTTTGTTCCATTACTGTAAGACCTTGTTGAGACCTTGTTTACTTTTTAATAATAGAGGCCGTATGCATCGATCTGATGCAGAGGCCGGGGAATCCCCCTTTTTAAAAAAAACATGGAAATAACTTCGCCCACCATAGTTCAAACTTCAAATCACAGTACTCACTTTTACTCACAAATTTGTGGTTCAATAAAAGTTTACTCCACAATCTTAAGCATGTCTGATGTGTGTCGTGGTGTGTGTACGTGTATACTCCACCTTTGTATAATTGCAAAAAGAAAAGAAGATACCAACTATTTACACAACCGAGGCATTATGCTTAGTCATGCATGGGGCGAAGCAAAGAAGAAAAGGAGAAATAAGGATGCAGAACACAAACTATCGAACACGTAAATACTTAGAGCAACCATTCAATAGTGTTAAAACAAGTATTTTGATGGTTGTCATACAACAAGTTTACAATCTTCAGCTGCGTCACCGTCCGCGTTAAGTCTTTTAGCCATCTCTGGAAGATCTCCGATCATACAAGGAGTGTATAAAAAGGACTCATCAATCGACAATGTCATACTATCAACTGTTGGACGCATATAGCCTATATACTGAACTTTTGAGCTATCAAAATGATAAGCCACCACTTCAAACCGCTCCATCAAGAAGGCAATCTCTTTGTAGGGGTGAAACCCAAGTAGCTGACATCCAAGTAATGGACAGTGTCCAGGACGGCGTCCACACTCATCGAGAATATTATCATCATCCCAGTTCCAATCAAGAATCACTTTCTCTAGCCTTTTGTTATTGCCATATTTTTCAAGATTATGATCATCATCAAGGATCCAAGGTCTGCAGATTCCCTTAGGGTTGAGGGAATATATATTTGCCGATGGCTCAACAAGGCCAATGCTATTCTTCAACACCCATTCTACCTCACCATTTGATTCACTCAGGTGCCAAATACGAATTCGATCTTGAAGATTTGCAAAGTACACACCCGTCTCGGAGCTTCCAAGGTAATGCTCTCCAACTTTGCGTTCGTTAGCATCTATCGGTGTCTCCATTACTTGATATTTGCCATTAGATGATGATAATTAACCTGCAAAGATGCATGCCCGTAAAGTTGTCAATATCATTTTTAGTGTGGTACTGATACAATAGTGATGTCAAATAGACAATAAGAATATAAGGGAATTTAACATCAGGCTTTCAGTTTAATGATGTGTACCTAGTGACAAATGTACCGTAACAAAGCAGCACGTGTAATGCTCCACGCCAGTAGGCGCTGTAGCGCCATCTTGTCACCCAATTGGTTGTGAACATCAGTGAACCCCGAACGTTGACCACTCTCCTCATAGCACTGCCTTCCCTGACAAATGACCTCTCCTGCCATTGTCCGATGCTTGACGAGAAAACGTCGAGCGTCAACACGGGCGGCGGCCATTCTGTCCAGTGTTGCGGAACCTCTGTGCTCCATGGAGGTTCCGACAAGTAGCCTGAACTTATCGTGAAGTTTTCTTCGGTGAGCTGTTCTGGCTGAACATTCGCCAACTTGCAGTCCGTCACATCGAACAGCCCTAGATCCTTAGGAGGGATCAAGAACACCTCGTAGTGCGGCGACGCGGCAGGGTCAAACGTGAGATAGGCTTCACAGCATTCCCCATCATCATGCGCCCTAGGCAGGCGCTGCCACCGCCTCGTGGCGGGGTTGGCCACATAAAACCCCCTCATGTCGCCGTAGAGCAGGATACCATTGCAGTGGTCCGCGATCTTTCTATAGCCCTCGGTGTAGTCGGGCAGGAAGTGGAGGTTGCCGTGGTCGATGCAGGAAGTGGAGGGGCGGGCGAGGAATTGCGGGCGGTGGTGGTCGTTGTAGTTGGCGAAGATGCCCTCAACCGAGTGCGGGAGCAGCAGCCGCCGGGCGTCCACGACGGCGCGCCACGCCTTGCGCACGCACCGGGATGCGGCCAGGTCACGTGGTCCGAGGCGGCCAATGATGGCGGCGAGCGCGTCGTCCGGCAGCGCCTCCGTGTGATCCATCGTTGCTCGCTGCTGTGAACCGCCTAGACACGTACGGTGGCTTATATTCAGCCGGACTCTGACGTTTCTGTTTGGGAAAAGGAATTTTTCTTTTCTGATGACAACGATCGCCTGGTATGATGCAACATATACATGGTAGAGTTTGTACCGACCTCAGGAGAGTTTGTACCGACCTCATGTGTCTTTTTACAATATAGTAATCCACCCCCCCAAAAAAAAGAAATCAAACAAAAAAAAGGCAGAAACTTCAAAAGCCGTAAAGGCATCTCCAACAGCAACCCGGAGGTCATCCAACGCTAGCCGCATACATTTTCACGACAACTGAAACAAACCGGACACAATTTGTGCAGACAAGTGCGGATTTCATACGAACTCGACCGGATTTCATACAAACACGATGGATTTCATATAAACATGAAGGACAGTATATTTACATCAATGGTGCTAGTCCGGCTCTGAAGGTATAATTAATACCTAATCTAAATCGCCACCCACGGATCCCTTTGTCTTCCTCATGTCCGGCAGTCCGATCCGGACTGTCGGAACCCACGAAGGTATAGGCTTGAGTGTAAAGGATGGCTGCTTCCCCGTCACTCATCGGAGTGGAACTCCGACTGATGTTTCAGCGGGAGGGGAAGGTGGCGCCTCCGCTTCAGTGAAGCCCATGTGGGATCGGCGAAGGTCCTCGAAGGAGAAGAACCGGGCAAGACACCAGTTGTGTACGCAGGTGTCGCCTTGGCGGCGGCCTTCGTAGGACCCAAGCGGTGGCGGACTCCATTGTTCTACTTCTCTTCGGTGATGGCGGCTGACGCAGAGGCGCCGGCCACCGACTCGTCGCTCTCTACACACCCGGCTTCTACTTCTTCCTGCATGGCGCGGTCGCAGGCACTAGAGGCATGGTCGCGGGCACAAGAGGCGCGGCCGCAGATGCGGGAGGCGCGGTCGTCGATGGTAGTGATGATGCCCGTGCCGTCGTGCTCCCCCTCGTGCCGGCGCCAAGCAACTGGCCACTCCTCATCGAGTGGGCCTGGAGTGACGAGTTGCTGAACCACGCGGCGGCTTGGGGCTGCAAGTTGCTCCGTCGGGTGAGGCTTGGGAGGTGGAGCAGTAAGCTGCCTCGCTTCGTATCCGGCCGGCTCAGCAGGCCACCCAGCTGGCTTGTATGCCGGAGAACTGCTCTTTGGAAGCCATCAGAAGAGTGGTGTAGTAGAAGCTTGGGGGAGCGGCGGAGGGTTGTGGTTCTTACCTGACTTCTGCCCTCGTTTAAATAGAGGGCGGACAGTAGGAGTTCGGAGAGCGTTGCGTTTAATGCTGGCCCACTATGGATGGACGTATGGCCGAAGTAGGTTTTTCAACTTCCACGTGTGGTTAATCAGATAGGAAATGCAGTTTGCCATAGTCGACGCGGGGGTGCTGCGTGGAGGGGCGGGGAAGGAATTGCCGACAGTGGTGGTCGGTGTAGTGATGCCCTCCATGGAGTGCGGGAGGAGGTGCTGGAGCAGGAGCCGCAGGGCGTCCACGACGGCGTGCCACACCCTGTGCACGCACCGCGACGCCGCGAGGTCATGCGGGTGGAGGCGGCCGAGGATGGCGGCGAGCACGTCGTCCGGCAGCGCCTCCGTGTGATCCATCGTTGCTAGCTGATGTGAACCGGACTCTGACGTACGACGGCTTATATTGAGCCGGACTCTGACTTTTCTGTTTGGGAAAAGGAAATTTTCTTTTCTGATGACAACGGTCGCCTGATATGGTACAACATTTTTTTAACATCAGTACAGACACAAACGCTCATAACACGCGCATTACATGGTAGAGTTTGTACCGACCTCATCTCACATCTTTCTCGTTGGAATACTCGTACCAAACTCATGTGCCTTTTTTCTTCTTTCAAAATTCTACCGAACTTGATCAACTAAAAAAAAGGCTAAAACTTCAAAAGCCATCATAACAATTGAATTTTCCAATGACAAAGTTTATTTTGCCTTATGTTCCGTATCTTCAAATGGCATGTGGTGGTTGTTTGTTCCATCCAAGAAAATGTGGTGGTTGCTTTTATAATGAGAATTAACTTACAAGATTACGAAAATGAGTTTGAGAGTATTTTTTTGGAAAACCAGTTTTCACTTTTTTAGCACAAAAAAAAGTACCAGCTTTCGGTAGTATTTCTGTTATAGTAGGTATACATAATTTCTTGTTTGGATGAAAAAGCGGAAACACTAAAAAATATGATATCAGATTTTTAGGTATGACAAATCTGACATTTTATGGAAAATTTAGTTTGCAAGCATGACAATTTTCTGAAAAAGAATGTGAAGTAGGGAGGATTTTCATTCTCACCATCTAAACCTGCCATGCTTGTTAACGGAGATGCCAACGCAATCTGCTGGATCGGCGGGAGGCGCATACGGAGGTTGTCGTGGTTGTTGACGATGAAGGCCACGACGGCAACTTAGATCGTGCGGACAGGGTGGACCGGTGGGGTGATGTTGACCCGACCTGCCCCGTGCGCAGTGAAGGTTAGGGAACCAAAGTTAAGGCTCTCCCTCGAGGGGGGCCGCCGGAGGCTGGGGAAGATCCAATCTGAAATCGGTCTCTAGTTGAAATGGCCCATGCCTGCACCAACTGGCGATGAAGAAAACCACCAGGTCCCTCGGTAAGGGTCCGAGTGTAGCTAGAAAGCCATAGAATGGAGGTCGCACAGGGGATTTATCCAACTTTGGCCATCTGAAGAGTAACACCCTACATCCCGCTCGTTGTTGTTATTCATGGTGGAGGAATACCTCATGTGAGGGATTATAATGGTGTAGATGAGGTTGCTACCGAGAGTCGTTCTATGGGAGAGTAGATGGGAATGCGAACCCCTAGCCTCCCCTTATATACACGGTGGGGGCTATGGTTATATAAGTGAGTAGATGCGATCTATGGCGCCACCAACACTACCTTGAGGTTCAACGTTATGCCCAGCTGCTAATCCTTTCCTTCAGGCTCCCTCCTATCGCTGGGCCTTGTATGCCCTGTGACAGGCTTGTTGCCGGGATCCCCGTCTGTGAGAGCTTATTATCACTTACCAAATATGTTACATTCTATTCAGAACCTTGTATATGATTAGGAAAACTGGGATGGAGGGTCAAGGGTAATGGTCTGCCTAGTGGTTCCTATCAAAAAAGAAATGCTAACTATGATTATTGGACGTGCCTAGCAAGCGCCCAGGCGCTTGTTCGTGAGATCTAGCGCTCTTACTATATATGGAAAATACAACCGGTCCGTCCATACACGCTCCCAAAAAGGAAATATTCTGATCCCTGCCACTACCTTTCCCATGTCCACTTGACCATGCTATGCTAACAAAGAAATCAACCCAGATCTTGTCTCCGCGTGCATTTATTTGGGGCTCAAAACATGTTAAAAGCCGTAACTTTTGATTCAAGCGTCAAAATCCAGTTCCATTTTCACCGTTGGGTTTCTCATGACGTGTTCTTCAAAACTAGATCCCATTTGAGTAGGTTTCGTCAAACTTTTTTGAGGGCAACTTTGAGTGCGGTTGAGGCAACTATAGTGCTATATGGAAGCAACTTCTTCCTTTTGGCCTAGTAGGACTGCCAATAAGTTGGTTCGCGTAAAATGAGAAAAAATCACACAAAACACAAGGCACCTTTAGTGCTACATACAAAGAAACTTCACTGCACTATGTGTACCTGTGAATTTTGCTAACACTATTCCAACTTGTTTATTATGGCTGCTCAGTTGTCTTTTGTTGATGGTCAGTTGTCTATGGTTGATATTCAGTTTCCTATAAGTACTATATATTGCCTACCATTGATGCCAATTGCCTGCTATTGGTAATTAGTTGCCTACCATTGCTTCTCAGTTGCTTAACTTTATAAATTAGTTGCCTAGAATATTTTCAAATTGTTTATGATTGTTTTCTAAGTTGCCTACAAACACTCTGAAGTTGCCTAGATTCACCACCAAGTTGCCTACCATAACTAGCAATAACAGACACAAGAGCATTAATGGCAGACGACTTCATAGTGTTATAGGCAATTTAGAAACAACGACATAGGAGCATGAACAATAGAAACCTTAGAAGTACCGATAAAGAAGTTAGAAGAATGTTAGGCAAAATTAATTAGGACACAAAATGTAGTGAAGTTGTCTATTTTTAGCACTATAAAGACGCTTCTAGTAGAAGGAAAGTTGGTTACGAAGGTGATGTGATGTTATCTGCCTTTGTTTCAAAGTTGTTCTCTATTATACTACTTCGTTGCTTACTGTTGCTAATTACTTACTTTTAGTGGAGCGAAGTTGCTTATGTTTAGCACTAAAGTTGCCTATCTAGTATTAAAGTTTCTTTTGAAAAAATGAAAACAAATCTAGGTGGGGCTTAATTTTGAAGAGCTCGTCACGACCTGGCTAGCCAACACGCGTGCACTCAATAGCGTTGGCGGGCAGGACTCCCCCAGGAAAGGAAAGCACAAGGATCTCACACATCCATCCCACATAGTTTAGAAAATTGAAATCATGATAGACTACTTAGATCCCACAAAAACTTTTCGACATTGTAGTCAACTTAGGTCCCTTGATGGACAACCTCCATAGTATTGTAGGCAATTGAGGATCACTCATAGGTAACTTCGTAGCGACGCAGATAAACTTGGTTTGTGAGGTACATAACTTAGAAGCCATGTTATGCAACTTTCCGCTCTACGGTAAACAATTTTAACAGTATGGTAGGCAACCGAACTATTTACAACTTATTTTTCGATATGCAACTTATCCACCATGTCAACTACATATTACACTACTGCATACAACTAATTAGGAGGCTACTAGGCGAATTCAGTTATACACAGGGTGCAATTCATCTAGCATCAAAGTGGTTCATGTTTAGCACTAAAGTTGCCTCATCTATCTTCAAAGTTGCTTTTGAAAAAAATCATCAAAACAAATTCATATGAGATCTAGTTTTGAGGAGCTTGTCACGAGGAACCCAACGGTGAAAATAGATAATAATTCTGACACATGGTTTAAAAGTTATAGCTTTTGAATTTTCTAATACTGAAAATAATGCATGTTATGTCATTGCTGGGTTCAGACGGTTGGTCAGACGAGGTGGAGAAGAATCAACTTACTGTACCTGAGGAATATTTTCATATATAGAATGGGTAGGTGAGAAGTTTTCTAAATCTGGAACCGATTTGTCCCATTGTGCAATCCATGCGGGTGCGCTCGCGACGACGTAATAGCGCAGCTACATTTTTAAGCATTTGGGATGATTATTTAGTCTCATATTTCAATACGGATGATACAATGATTTATTCCACATTACACCATATTGTATTAGTAAAAATATATGCTTAGCGCACTAAACATCCAATCTGGGTTAGGTCATATTCAAAATTGAATTTATATGTTTTTTTTCATTTCATATGACATGTAAGTCAGCATGATAAGAGGGAATCTAGCCTGATACTTACAGATTAAATGAAAACCACATAATTATAGATCAAAAGTGTAATCATCTTTAATTTGGCTTGATCATTAATAAAAAACAAATCATGATATTTTCTGTTAATTTGTGAACCAAATTCTACCATATTGGACTAGTCGTAGTACAAACAGTGTGATCGTTGCATTAACGTCGACGTGTACTTGTACACTCGTTTACTTGTCTTTAAAGGACTCTTACGTATTGCCCGTCACATATATCACATGTAATTACACCTAAAGACGGTATGTCAACTCGTGCTGGTAACATTCCTCCATCATAATGAATTGCGCCTTTGTGTGTCTGGTTTTTTTTTTGTCGTTGAAATATGAGGGTGGGCCTAGGGCCCATCTAACAATTTCACGAAAATCTCTAAGGACCCATGTGGGTTAAATGGCAATGTAAGTGTTGGGAAGTTTAGTCTCATACCGCTAGTTGGAGGGGAATTGGACCTCCTTATAACAGATTCTCTTACACATGCTATTGGAGCTTGAGAAGAGAAGTGGTTCCCACGTGATCCTCCTCGGCCGTCTGCCTCGCCACACCACGCCTTGCCACGACGCACCTCGGGTTGAAGGAATGAACCGAGCTCACATCTATGCACTTTTTTTACGGGTCAGGAACGGAGTGTCTTTGACAAGTAAAATATTGCACGCTGGATCGTGGGCTGTTACCGAATCGGACGTGGGTATAGCCCATGTCTCTCCACCAGATGCGCCTATGTATGTGTAAGGCGTCGGCCAACCCTAGTTGTCTTGCAAAATAGACCGCATCTTTGCCTCGATGCCCACTGTCGTTCCATTGTGTGCCGCCGGTGATCTCATCCCATTCACCGCGTACAAGGTTGACGGGAGAGCAGGTCTTCGAAACCCCGCCTCTCATGATCCTGTATGGCAGAGGGGCGATTAGGTTTTGGAGAGCGTCTCCTACGCGACTGCTCGCTGCCGTTCTTCCACGTTTGCTGCATCATCTATATCCACGCCATCTTCATCGTCACCATATCCACCAACTCCAAGAGAGCCGTCGCCACGAAACTCGAAGCCGAAAATAAGGCCGCTGAGGAAGCGACTGCTGCCACCATCGCCGCTACGGCTTCTGCCTAGCCAACTAGAGGGTATAACTCGTTTATCCTGCTTCTGTTTGTTTCTGTGTTAGCCATACTAGCATTATATGTAGATGTGTCTACTGTTTGCATAGTACGTGCTTATTTAGATCATAATCAGTATGTCGTTAATTCTATCAATGCCATGTTCATGATTATTTTCTGGATTAAATTAATCAAAAAACTGCATATTTACTCAGCAATCCAAAAACGTAATTTGTGTAGGCATTTTAGCTAGTGGCTTTGCCATTGTACTTAAACCGGATAAGTTTACCGGTACACACTTTAAGCGTTGGTGGACTAAAGCCATCTTTTGGCTCATAGGTATGAACGTGTTTTGGATCGCCGGTGTCTCTTCCATGGGAGCGATTGCTCCTGAATAGGAGAAGGCGTTCAGGGAGGCCACAGTCATATTTCTCGGAGCAGTTTTGAGCGTGATCAGAGATAAGTTGGTTGACACATATTTACATGTGTGGGTTGCCAGGGACTTGTGGGAGGCGCTCGAATCTAAGTTCCACGCCACCGATGCTAGGAGCAAGATGTATGTCATCAAGAAGTTTCACGATTACAAAATGGTCGAAAACCGTTTTGTATTGGAACAGACTCGTGAGATAATATGTATCGCTAAGGAGCTTGAGCTTCTTAAGTGCGATTTACCGGGCAAACTTATCGCAAGCTGCGTAATTGCTAAGCTCCCTAATTCCTGGAGGAACTTTGCTACCACTCTAAAACATCAGAGGCGTGAATTCTCAGTAGAGGATGTCATCGGACATCTGAGTGTTGAGCATAACTCGAGAGCAAAGGACTCACACTGAATAGGGGTCAAAGGTTCTTCTATCGCCAAAATGGTACATTAGACGAACTTCAATTCTCACAAGTTGAAGGGAAAGAATTATGTCCAACAAAATGCCGACTTTAACAAGAAAGGTAAGAAGACCTTCAAGAAGAACAAGAAGGGTGATGGCTGCTTCACTTGTGGTTCGGATGGACATTGGGCCAACAAGTGCCCAAACAAGTACAAAAATCCAGGGCAAGACTTCAAGTTTGCCAACATGATTGTGAGCAACAATGAGAATGGTGCATCTGGGTACAGTAATTTATTTACTGTGTTTTCAGTTTGTCAGTGTACGTACTGGTGTGTGGACACATGTGCAAGTATTCATTTGTGTGCTGACATTTCATAGTATTCTTCTTACTAGGTCATAGGCCATGGGTCTGTATTGATGGGGAATGGCGCGAGTTCATTTGTTCATGGTGTTGGCACAGTCGATCTGAAGTTTACTTCGGGATGGATCATGCAGCTTAAGAACGTGCAACATGTCCCTGTCATCAAGAATAACCTCGTTTGTGGCTCCCTTCTGCGTAGAGAATGGTTTAAGTTGGTCTTTGAGTCTAATAAATTAGTTGTTACGAAATATGGACTATTTGTTGGAAAAGTTTATGAATGCGGAGGAATGTTCCTCCTTTCCCTTACAGATTTTTGTAATGAAGTCATGAACAATATTCATTCGAGTGTTAATGAATCTGAAGTTTGGCAGTCACGTCTTTGTCACATTAGTTTCGGTGTTATAACGCGTCTAGCTAAGTTGAAATTAATCTCGAGTTTCACTTTAGCCAACAATTCTAAGTGTCATTCTTGTGTGAAAGGTAAGCAACCTCTCAAGCCCAATAAGGTTGCAGAGGAGAGACACTTGGCGCCATTAGAACTCATACATTCCGATCTTCATGAGATGAACGATGTGTTGGCTAAAGGTGGAAAAAAAATACTTCATGACATTGATAGATGAGTCCACTAGATATTCTTATGTGTCTATTAAATACTAAAGATTAGGCTCTACACTACTTTAAAATCTATAAGGAAGAAGTTGAGAATCAACTTGAAAAGAAAATTAAACGTGGTATTATTCATGAGATGACGCCTCTCTATTCACCCCGGTCAAACAGGGTTGCCGAACAAAAGAAGTACTCTAACTAATTTGGTTAACATCATGTTAGATACATCAGGTTTATCCATGGCATGGTGGGAGAGGCGATATTGACATCATGTCATATCCTGAATAAAGTTTCAACAAAGGATAACGAGATCACTCCCTATGAGAAATGGGAGAAGAGAAGGACGGCACTCTCGTACTTATGTACTTGGGGATGTTTGAGTCAATGCGCCGATCCCTAAAAAGCGCAAGCTTTGACCAAAGACTATAGATTTCTAGTTGTGAAATCTGAGGTACCTGACCAGAAGGTCGGTACAATTATGGAGTCTAAGCAAGGTTGAAAAAAGCGGTAGGCGTAAGTAAGGTGGTTTGCCTTCGCCTAGTGCCTAGGCATTGCTTAAGCGCCCTAGGCGCGACCTAGGAGGTAATACATTTTTGACTATCAAGGTGTATTTGTAATTACTGTGTGTATTGACATTAATTCGGGGCATATAAATAAGTTAATTTCCATGTACTGCCGTTGCAATATGGCCCATTTGGCATATCAGTGCAATATGACATGATTTCTTGCTTGGGTAGAAAATATCTTGCTTGACAAGTCTAGACTTCCACTTATGCCCTAGGCGAGGCGTTTGGCCATTGCCTAGTGCCTAGGCATGCCTAAGGGCCTCCTAGGCACTGCCTTTTCCAACAGAGAGTTTAAGGATGGTACGTTCTTCGAGGATATTTTTCTATGAGAGATATGCAAAGCACTTCTAGACAAGAATCTGAGGAGACTTCTGAACCTGGCATTCCAATGGAATATTACGAACAAACACATGATGAAAATCCTGAGGAGGATGATAAGGAAACCCTTCGTAGGGGTAAGAGAAAAAGGACTGTAAAGACCTTTGGTGATGATTCCTTGTGTACCTCATGGATGATACTCCTACATCTATTTCAGAAGCGTATGCATATCCAGATAGTAGATGCTAACTACTGGAAATATGTGATTCGTAGCGGGATGGATTCCATCATGGCTAACGGGACATGGGAGATCGCTGGACGTCCCGGTGGTTGCAAACCGCTGTTATGTAAGTGGATGTTCAAAAAGAAGTTTAGGCCCCACGGTACGATCAAGGCTAGTCTTGTGGCCAAGGGCAATGCCAAGAAAGAAAAGGAAATTTTCTTTGATACCTATTCACCTGTGGCCAGGCTGACCACTACTCGAGTACTCGTCGGCGGCCTCGCATGGTCTTCTCGTCCACCAGATGGATGTTAAGACGTCTTTCCTAAATAGAGAGTTAGATGAGGAAATCTACATACAACAACCAGATCGCTTTGTGATAGATTACCAGGAAGGAAAGGTGTGTAGGTTGTTGAAACCTTTATATGGCTTGAGACAAACACCTAAGTAATGGCATGAGAAGTTTAATACAGCTCTGACATCTATTGGCTTCGTTGTTAATGAAGCTGACAAATGTGTATACTATCGTCATGGTGGGGGCGAAGGAGATATACTGTACGCGTATGTTGATGACATACTGATATTTGGAACCAACCTCGAAGTCATTGAGGAGGTCAAATTGTTTTTATCTCAGAACTTTGAGATAAAGGTCCTTGGGGTGGCTGATGTTATGTTGAACATCAAGCTCTTGA